>CM053328.1:29135577-29493077 GCA_028583605.1 Dastarcus helophoroides
AATGCGAAAAGATTACGAAATCATTAACACCATTAAGAGAAGAAGGTTCCAGTATCTGGGTCACATACTGAGAGGCTCCAAATACACATTTCTCTAATTGATAGTTCAAGGGAAAATTAGTGGTAAGAAGAATGTTGGCAGAAGACGTGCGTCATGGTTCAAAAACCTAAGAGACTTGTATAACTGCAGCAACAACCAATTCTTCCGAGCTGCAGTTCACAAGATTAAAATAGCTGGGATGGTAGCAAACCTCCGATAGGAGATGCAACATAAGAAGAAGAAATCATTAAAAAAGCTTATATTAAGCAGATTTGAAAATACGAAAATTTGAAAAGTAGTTGAAATTTTGAAACAAACTTGAAATATGTAAAATTAATTTGAGATTTCATTCGATGATTTCAAGTTTCAACCAGAAAATTACAGACCCTTCAACAGAAACCTCCAAATTTATCACAAAAATATCGCAAAATTGTCAAACTTTAAATAAAAATTTTGGGATAATTGAGATTATATAAGAAATCTTGACTAGCTCAAATTCGAAATTTCGAGAAAAAAATTCAAATTCTGGGACCAAGCCTAAATTTCAAATAACCAAGCCCAAATTTCTAAAACGTCTATATTTCGAGTTTAAGTCGAAATTTTGGAGAATAAATAAAAATTGTGCTTTTAAACTGTGAATTCCGAGCAGACAGTTAAACACTCAGAGATGGTAATTTATATATATTTCCAAATTCTGATTGTGAGTTTAATCGAAAAGTTAATTTCAAAATTTTGTCTTAAATTTGTACTTTCGCATTTGGATAACGTTTAAACTTTAAATTGCCATCGAAGCCCCAGGTTTCTATAAAAATGCAAAATTTGGAGAATGAAGTCGAAAATTTGAAAAAACAGTAACTTTTTGGGGACGGAATTCAAATTTTGATATTTTTTTAAAATAAAGTTTGCTTTTTCGAAAGTTAATCATTTATTTCGATTTCGATCTTTTAAAATTAATAATAAGCATTTTCAAATTTCCGAGATAATATTTTAAGAAAAAAATCCGATTTCAAAAGAAACCCAAAATATATAAAATAAAATTCTTCGTATTTATTTTGATTTCGACGTTTTAAAATTAATATTAAGCATTTTCTAATTTAAGAGTTAACATTTTGAGAAAAAAATCCAATTTCAAAAGAAACTCAAAATATATAAAATAAAATTCTACATTTAATGTGACATTTCAAAAAAATCTTGAAACTTTAAATGTTGAAGTCTAAGATAGGAATTTTTAATAAATTCTTGAATATTCAAAATTTGTTTATAAATTCTTCAAGGAAATTGGACATTTCAAAAATAAAGTCAAAATGTTGAGAAATTATTTTTGTAATAGTTTTATTTGCTCGTAAGATTTTTTAATTTTTCGACTAAAGTTAATATATTTTTTTTTAAATAAAATTTTCGAAAAATCTTTAAAATGCATGTAAGAAAATTTTTCTATTATTTAAATATTAATTTTGATCACAAATATTTGATTTTTTAAAATTCATTTAGGCTTCGAGGTCATATCTTCTTTCTAAAATTGTGATTCAAATGAAAAATTTAAATCTTTTTTTTTAACTGATAGTAGTGTACCAAGGGGAATTCTCGCTCACAGATGAACGGAAATTCAAAAAACTAATGGGGATAGATTCAGCTAAACCAACTGCTAGACAGTAGTGTACCAAGGGGAATTCTCGCTCGCAGATGGACGGAAATTCAAAAAAGTAATGGGGATAGATTCAGCTAAACCAACTGCTAGACAACTACAGCCAACGTCTAGACAAATACTTGTCCAACTGTTAGACAAATAAAACCAATTACTAGACAACTCAAACCAACTGGTAGACCAGTACTTGTCAAACTGCTAGACAAGTAAGACCAACTGCTAGAAAACTAAAATCAAGTGCTTGACAAGTACTCTTCTAGCAGTTGGTTTGAGTTATCTAGCAGTTCGTTTTACTTGTCTAGCAGTTGAACAAATAGTTTTCTAGGAGTTGTTTTTAGTAATCTAGCAGTTAGTTTTACATGATCTATCCCGACCACTTTTTTGAATTTCCTACCATTTTGTGAGCCAGAACCCCCCTTGGTGTACTACTATTGATAACTTTATTCCTGCTGTTAGACTCTCACTGTTAATTGCAATCAATTTTATTTAACATTGCTTGTCAGCAATGCATAAAATGAAACGAGAATAATAAAGGAGGAAGAAGTATTAAAAAAACAATAAATTGACAAATTGAAATACGTACACATCATTTAATCACATCAAAATTTAACTATTTCTAAACTGGGTTAAGAAATCTTACATAAAATTGATTCAGTCTTACCTTTGTCTCGAAATTTAAACTAACATTTCTAAATTTAGGATTTTTTAAATTTCGAGTTTAAACTCTAATGTAAAAAAAGTACTTTTCGGATTAAAACTAAAAATTGTGATAAAATTTAAATTTTTATTTTTTTCAGAAATTTCCAAAAATCTAATTTTGGAGATTAAAGACAAAACTTTGAGAATGCTTTATTAATTATTTCAATTTTTTTACCAAAATTAGTAGTTTGAATAAAAATTCTTAATTTTGGAAAATTGGACTTTTTTACAAATTTTCAACTAAAACTAGATAAAAGATGTTAAGTACATAAACCCTGAATTGTGATAAAATGAACAAATTATCGAAAAAAAAAACTCGAAATTTCCAAAGTTTATCTTTTAATCTAAAAATTCTTATTGTAAACCGGAATTTCCTTGTTGGAACTTTTTTTTTCTCGCTGTTTTAAAATACAGGGTGAGTCATTAGTACGGTAAAGCTATGTAGCTCCTAAAGATTATTCGATAACAAAAATATATTTGCTATAAAGGTACACTAGCATAAGGCGCACATTCCAAAATTATTTTTTACTATACAGGATCTCTAAAGCACTGAACTAAACACTGTGGCTTGCGATTAAGTCCAAAGTAGGTTTCACCCCTTTACCACATCGGCAATTAAATAAATAATTACGCGATACGTATTTCGCCAGCAGAACTGGCATTTTCAAGCGCTTGAAAATGCCAGTTCTGCTGGCGAAATACGTATCGCGTAATTATTTATTTAATTGCCGATGTAGTAAAGGGGTAAAACCTTCTTTGGACTATACAGGATGAATATATACAGAGTGGTGCGTGCACTAAAGTTGCATTCTTTTAAATAGAATACCCTATATATTTTTACATATTTGAATCTCTTACAAAATGCTGATTAAAATAATACCAAACAATAGGGGCTGCGATTAACAGCTTTTGAAATATTTAGAAAAATCATAAAAATTAAGCCTAAATTGCAAGCTGTTTTCCAAAAATAGGATCAACTGTAATAACCTGCACTAAAAATAAAAAAATTTGACTGCTTCCGGTCTATCAAACAAGCTTCCAAATTAGACTCAAGTTTCATGAATTTTCTGAATATCTCAAAAAATATTAATCGCAGACCCCTAATGTTGGTAATCATATTAATCTAAATTTTATATAACATTTAAATATGTAGGGTATTCTATTTAAAAAATAAACAACTCAAGTGAGCCACCGTGTATATATTCATTCTGTATAGTGAAAAATAATATTGTGGATGTGCGCCTCGCAGTAATGTGCCTTTGTACTAAAAAGATTATTGTTATTAAAATAATTGTAGAAATTATAGGGCGTTGAAATACTAATGACTCACCTTGTATATAGAAGAAGTCAAACAGTTTGAGAGAACCTAAAAGTCTAAAAGTATTTCTTTAATAATATTACTCTGTAATGTTAAATTCTTAACGAAATGCATGTAGAGGCTGCAAATACTTGAAGAGAATTTCAAAGTTTCAGGAAGATTTATCTAGGTTGGACGGTTCGCCTATATCAAACCACATACTTCAGTAATAAAATTACCATATAACATGTTTTTCCCTAGAGCTAATTTTTATTGATCCTTTTACCTGTTTTCCAACTTTTTTTTTATTTATTGATATTGAGAGTGCGAGATCTGATTTAATAATAATAATAATAATGCGTAATGAATGAATCAGTAAGAGGGAGCACCTATATTTATACCCGACCCCTAACTCCTAAACACCTGTACACGAGTTATCACAATAACAATGTTTGGGTGCATTCCATAAGACAGTTCACATCCTTAACGATTTCTATCACATCAGTTCCTTACAATATTTTAAATTTTTATTTAATATGTTCTTAGGAAAGTACCGAGTTAGGAGTTAGTTACTTTTTATTTTCTATAACTAAATTCCTGGTGGAAAAGTTTTGTAATCAAAAATTTTTATTTGGTTTACTTCAATGTAGTTTTAAAAAAATGATTCTTCCAAAAACAAATCAGCTGTCACTATCTCTCGCTTAACTGTTATTGTAATTTTGAAATGATATATAACAAAAAATTTAAACTTCATATTTATCATTACCTGAAAGCAGTGCGATAATAATCACTATGTATGTATGTAACAAACATTGGAGCAAAATGTTGAACATTTTCACCGTGGCGTAAATGTTGCTTAAGCTAATTAAAAAGATTAGATAATCGATAATGTTGTCGCTATAAATTTACTTACAAGGAGCGGGAAAGTGCAAAATAAATATAACGAACTTTAATATCTCATTTAGATGTGAATAAAAATGAAGCCGGAAAAGGCTTTTCCATTTGTTTTGCAACCTTTGAGCGAGGAAGATGAAAAGGAATATGCAGATTATTTCAAAGGTGAGATCAGCTCTTGATTGTCTTTAATGTTAATGAAGTCTCTGATTGGCCTCAATATGTAAATTTTTTTATCGCAAGATGCTATTATTTTTTCACAAAAGTGAACTGAATTTGGTATTCTACATGTTTAAATAATAAGTCTATCTTATCGCATTTTTATTTTTTTGTGAAATAGTTTAATTAGAATATTCTGTAAAAGTCAATACTTTCAATTGTTTAAGTCAGTTTTTTTTTAAGGTAGAACTAGCACGTTTAATTTTTTATCAAATCAGCAAGCAAATAAACGATAGCGTCATGGAAAACCTCTTAAAGCCATTTTTAGTATAATTTTTAGAGATAATAAGTGGGAATTTAAACGTAATGAGCAACATTTTCCTTTATTCTAGATAAGACATGCTGACGATCTTTTTAAATTCTTTAATAGCAATAAGAATAATAAGCGTAACCACAAATTATAAAAAAAAAAGAGTTGTTAAACTCGTCTATTGATCTGTGCATTAAAATTCTTGTCTTCTGGAACCTTCCTAGATAGCAACCGCTTCGTTAGATGTTTGTGTTTCAACTGTGGGTAGTTCAGCTACCTATGATTCACTATACACGCCTAGAGGGCTGCATGACTGTAGTCCAGGTTGCATTCTATTTGGATATCGTCGCTACCGTGCAACCTTATTTTATGTGCTCTTTTTATGAAAATTGAGTTTTTTTCACCATCTAAAGGGAATTCTGCGTTCCTTTCTTGTCGAAAAATAATGCAGTGATATGATTTGTTTTTCATTTTTTTTTTAATATAATATCTCTTATGTACACTTGGTTTAAAATGTCAGTGATAAAATCTTCTATGTGATTATTTTATTATCATTATGGGTTAGACGTAGTGAGGATCAATTAATTTCAGATAGTGAGGATATAAGTGACATAAATGAAAATAATAAAGAGCAACCTCATAAGAAAAAATGTAAAATTTTAGGCATAAAGCAGCAGACTCATCGAAAAATGAAAGATATAATGACTAAAATTACTGCCAACGGTTCCTAGCCACTAAAAACACCAGTACCTGCACATATGTGGAATCCACTTTTAGGTCCTTTACTCACATGCATAATGTGTTTGAAGAATGGTGTAAACAAAATTCAATAAAAAGTTTCAAGAACATTCTTTTAGGATATTTTAAAAGATCAAAATATTCAGAGATGCCATCCTCGCAAAGACCAATGCGACATCTGTTGTGGTTATCAAGTGAAAATGCTTAGTCAAGACATGTGCGAAAAAAAGATTGAGATCAAAAATGAAGCCAGAGATGCTAAAGAACATGGCCAAAGGTGAAGCCAATGAAAACGATTTAGTACTGACTAAGGACCTTCAAAGTGTGTTTACTCTGTCCGAAAACCAAGGCTTCCGCGATATACTACAAACAAAAGTTGCAACTTTATATTTTGACAATTTTTGTCCCAAATAATAAAGATGTAATGCTGTATGTATGGCATGAATCAAATGGTGGCATGATTTCTAATGAATTCACTAGTTGTATTATAGATTTCATTTTACCTCAAATTGATAAATTTAGCGTAGTGTCGATAATATCTGATGAATGTAACCACCAAAATGGAAACAGAGTATTATCTAATTCTCTAAGAAATTTGGCAAGTGAGAAAAATTTGATCATTCGACAGCTATTTCTTGGGAAAGGACATACAATGATGATGATGTGATAGTGTCCATGCAACACTAGAAAAATACGTTACTTCGCCTCTAAACTCTCCTTGTGATTATGTTGTCCAGCTTTCAAAATTTCATAATGTAAAAATTTTGGATTACTCCTTTAAAAATTATGAAAAATTAATGACTAATATCCAGTCATTGCGATCTGGAAAAAACAGGTGATGCACATGTTACTGACATAAGAACACTAGGGTATCGTCCTAATGAAGATACTTTATACAAAACTTGACATAGTAGCATGATGAATTGTTGACACAAACAAAAGTAAATGCAAATGAAGTGCAAAGGCCACTTCAGCTTTATACAAAACCTGTTTCCATAAGTGAATCAAAATGAAAATGTAAAAGAATTGAAACAAGTTGTAGAGAAAGATCACCATAGTTTTATGACAATATTTCATTTTAATCTCAAACCCATGAAAAAGTTAAAAAAGATAGAAATAAAAAGTAAAGTACTGAAAATATAATTTTGTAAAGTAGTTAATTTTTTAAACTACTTATGTGCATTGTAAAAGCTCATGTGTGTTATCTTTTACTTGAAATATAAAATTTTGTCTATAAATCATAAACAGTTGTTTTACTTGTCTCTTAAATAGGTACATAAAAATATTATCATAATACTAAATTTAAAAAAAAATGATTTACCTTTTCATTTCGAAAAAAATATGCTTTTTTGCTATCCTGTAAAATTTACTTTTTAACACATAGAAGCTTTTTTCACAGGAACGACGATATGGTTTCTTTATGTCGATAAATATTCAAATCAAAAAACTATTATGTTGTGTTTTGTACATTTAGTAATAAATATCCATTACAGCATTTCCCAATGTTTACTACGTGGGCCCGAAAAAATACTTGCTACCGAAAAAAATCAAGGAACAGGGTCCGATATTTTACAACTTTGAAGCAAGATCAACAGATATTTGGTTATTTGGTTATCCTCGTTCTGGTAATTTTAACATTACTCTTTTATTTATTTAGTAAAGATCTATTTGAAAAACATATTATCTAACGTATATCTTAAATTTATGTTATTAAACTTAGAGTGTTGGCCTTTGGATCATCAAGATATTCTTTTGCCACCTTACTTATCTTGATGGAATTTCCGTTCCGTAAACGGTTTTGTATTTCAGTACCTATGTAACTGGGACAAGTTTGTTTTAAGGTCATCAGTTATATCATAACGACATCCATTTAGCATAGATTTTATTTTAGACAAAAAAAAACCGAAAAGCAAGTCTGAGTAATAGAAATGATGAAAGACCATGATTATCTAATTTTTGATAAAAAAACTTATGAACTGGGCAAATTCTAATACTGAAGGAACCATAAGTTTTGTCCCTACGATTGTGGTCTTCAATTTCTATTTTTCCCACATTTGAAGAACGCTTTTCTAGCATCAATTTTGTAACAGTAATGAACAACTCTGTTAAAATTTCTAAAAAAGCACCACTTTGATATTCGATCAAGATGAAAGAAAAGTTACTTTCTATTGATAAATAAGTAGAATGGATTTTCAGTGGCACCGATTTATTTTTATATTTTAGTCACTTTTTAGTCTTTCGCTTAGCAAATAGAAATAAATTATTCAAATTAGATGAAGATTACATAAGGAAATGTTATTTCAGAAGAATAATAATTCCTTGAAGCATCTCTTTTGAAACATGTTAGTACTGTTGTGGCAAATGATGATCAAGTAGTTAGATGGTCGCGTCCCCTATTGGACATAAGTATTAACTTCTCTTTATCCTGTCATGCAGTTTATTTGGTGGGCGAGGATGCGCCTGTGGTCATCCATTCATTTTGTTTCTATTAAATTGAAAGAAGAAGATGTCAGATTTATATTTTCGTGGATCAAAAATGATGCAGTAAATTCTTGCATTAAAATGATTTCTGACAGTGACAGTGAGACACACTTGAAGAAATAACCATCCAGTGCCTTAATAAAAACTTCGTCCAATTTTGTTGAGTATATTTAATATTTATGTTTTTCACAGCAGTTATATATATTGTTACGGGCTTTATCGGTTCGAATTGATTAACACGTGAATTGAATAATACCCTCTTTATTTTGAAACTCAACTCGGATCACTAAAACTAAACAATTAACTCATTTAATGATTCCTAACTGCTAACTTACTACTTAACTACACCAACTCGAACTAACTTACTGCGAGGGAAAGCCGACCGCCTTATATAGTTTTGGCCTCCAGGTTCTAGAACTATGCGGCAGATAAGGCTTATCGTTTGACGAAATTCCGGGAACGCTTATCTGTCGTTTGCTTCGCTATCGCGGCCGCTTTCCCCTTATCAGATGTTTCTAGAATCTTTTCTTATGCATTAAATTCTACAATTTACATTTCGTTGCAATATAATCAAAACCTTTTTTACCGCTAATAGGTGTAAAGGTAACTTATATTATCTTGTTTGATATACAACTCTAGTTCATTCCTTCTTATTTTTTTGGTAGTTTCTTCGCTCTTTCCATTCCATGTTGCGTTTTTTCCGAACTTTTACTATTTCGTCATTCTATATCTTCTTAGGTCTTCCTAGTGCTCGTTTGCTTATACAGTCTCTAATATTTCCTTTGCCGGTCTTATATCCTTCATTCTGCAAAGATGGTCGAACCATTTTAATTGCTTTTCTTCTATTTTGTCTAAGACAGGTTCCAGAAGTTCGTCTCTAATTATTTCATTTCTTATCTTATCCCTTCTCGCCCTTCCTAATACTCTTCTTAAATATAGCACATCCTATGCTTGAATTTTACTCTTCATCCTTGCTGGCAGTACCCAACTTGTACTTCCATATATAAGTATTGGTCTGAATAGTGTTTTATATACAGTCATTTTTCTTGACATTTCATTCTTTCCGACAAAGGTACGCTATAATGCATGGTACAATCTGGAGGCGCTATTCACTCTCATGTTGATTTCATTTTCTATATCCCCTGTTTTATCTGTAATCACTCCTAAGTATTTAGATAAATCGATTTGTTCTAATTTGGCTCCACTTATTTTTACATCGATTGTTTTGTCTGTGTTTCCAATCACCATTACTTTTCTTTTGCTTGTATTTATTTTAATGTTTCGTTTTTCCAATTTTTCTTGCGATATGTTTAAATTCTCTTGTACCTTTTTCTCGTTCGTTGCACATATTATTAGATCATCCATAAATAAACATTCGGTTAATTCTACTGCCTTAAGTTTTCTGTATCCAACTTGCATCTCATGCGTTCTACGTCGTGATTCTTTTGTTATTTCATCCATTATTATAGTGAACAATGTTGGACTTAAAACTCCTCCTTGTCTCAAACCATTATTCACCACAAATTCCTCTGACTGCGTATTATTGGTTCTTATGTAATTTCTATTTTCTTTATATACACATTGCATGGCTCTTATTAAATTCTTACTTACTCCTCTCTTCTCCAGATTTTTCTACATAATTTGCCTAGGTACTCTCTCAAAAACCTTTTCTAAATCCACGAAGGTCATGTATATTTCTCTATTTGTGGCTGTTGCTCTTTCTATTAATTGCTTAATTGTAAAGATGTTATCCTGGGTGCTTATGCCTTTTTTAAAACCACTTTGTGATCTGTTTTTTCATCGCCGTTCTTAACCTTTTCTCTATTATTCGTTCACAGATTTTTGTTACCACACTCAGCATGGAAATTTTTCTATAATTTGTATATAGCCTTTTGTCCCCCTTTTTCAATATTGGTAGTATAATTCCCATCCGACAGTCCTCTGGTACATTTCCTCCTATCCATGTTTTCCTGAATATTTCTGTTATCATTATTGTCCCTTGTTCCCCCATACTTTTTAACATTTCCGGTGTAATGTTGTGCCCAGCTAATTTTCCTTTCTTTGAATCTCGTATAACACTTGGAACTTCTTCTTCATTTTCTTCTTCATGTACAAACGTTCTTCTAACTTGTAATTTTCTTATATACTGTGTTCATCCGAGCTTAATAAGTCCTGAAACTATTCCTTTCACGTTTTCATTATTTCCTTATTTTTACACATAATATTTTCATTTTTATTTTTAATTTGTCTCACTGTTGTTCTTTTTCCTTTTTTTAGTGTTTTAATTACTTTGTAAAACAGCTTTTGATTAGATTTGCTATCATCTTCCATTTTCTGTCCAAAGTCCTCCCATGATTTTTTCTTAGCTTCCTTTACCATTTCTTTTACCCTTGTTCTTTGTTGTTTGTACTTTCTGTTTTCTTCCTTAAAAATTCCTTCCACTTAACCTTTTTAACTTGAATATTTTCTTTTATTTTCGTCCACCAGCTTGTTTTTTTTCCTTACTATGACTGTTATTCCACGTACTTCCTTTGCCGATTTTGTAATAATTTCTTTAAATTGCTGCCATATTTGCCCCACGTTCTCATTTTTCCACATGTGTTTTGTTTATATTACTTTTACTCTTTTTTGATAACTTGATAACTTTTTCTTATCTCGTCATTATTTAGTCTATAGTTTTTATTTTTTTCTTTTTTGTTACTGCTTGTTCAAGTTGTTTTTTAGGGGTAGTTAGTCCTTTTATACACACTAGCAATAAACAAATGATATTTTTTAACAACAAAAAAGGAGGCTTTGACACATAAAAATATCACTTTATTTTGATCATTGCACAAGAAATTAATTACTTTCAATCACATATGGTCCTGTATTTAAAGCTCTAGTAAGTGGCGGAAATAAACTTTTTATTCGATATTCCTCTCAAATATACCTTAATATCTTGATGCTAACAACTGTAACAAGCAACAAAATAGATGAATAATTAGTCCTTTTAAGTTCACGCTCTCATTTTCAATGTATAACTCTTAATGTGAAAGGGGAAGAGGTTTTTATGCACACATGAGTCGAATCACACTCTACACAATTGCATACACTTAGCAAAAGGCAATTAATTACACTGCTGGAGATGAAAACTATATGTGATAAAAAAAGAACATAATTTTTTTGTTAGTAACAATAATTAGTTGGATATTGTATAATATATTAATGCTTTGACTTTAAATCGATTGCAGGTACAACTCTTACTCAAGAAATGACTTATTTATTGGCTACAGATTTAAACTACCAAGAAGCAAATAAGACGATTTTGGACTTAAGATTTCCACTGTTAGAGTATGTTTCTTGACAAAAGTTTACTTTGGAAGCAATAAATCTTTCTAATATAATACATTGAAATAAATATCCTGCAGTTACTACCTAAAGCATTTCGACAAAATATATTTCGAAATCGTAATATGGAAAGTAAATATAGGATAAAATAAAATAAATATTGAATGTTAAATATTTTTGACTACTTTCAAAATTTCAATTTTAGACACACCCTATTTAGAGATGAAGTTGATAGAGACGAATACCTGAAGCGGGCCAAAGGTACATCTTTAGATGAATCATTCATTTATCAATTGACAACATCAGCACACAAATACTTAAATGAGACCAAAGAAAGAAGATTCATTAAAACACATTTAGCTTTCAGTCTTCTTTCACCAAGCATATTAACTTCTGGTTGTAAGGTAAGATTTTCTCTTAACTAATATTATTAAAAAAAACTTCATCCCCGATAACTTTTTCGTGATATTTTATTCATGAGAAAAAATATAAATTTTCATTTTCTTGTTAGATAATCTACGTAGCTAGGAATCCTAAAGATGTCCTATTGTCCATGTATAGATATGGCACAATGGAAGGAAATCAAAACAACATAAGGCGACATTGGCAATTCTTTAAACGAAACTTGGGTAAGCTCTATATAAATGCACATTACAAAACTAATACATTTTTTATAGTCATTTTTACACCATACTTTGAAAACTTGAAGGAAGGTTGGGCTCTAAGAAACCATAAAAATGTTTTATTTATATTTTACGAGGATATAATTAAGGTACCACGAACTCCAAACAGGGTGCATCTCAAAAGTCATGCGCATTTAAAAAACTGGTAATTTTTGCAAAAATCGCTCCGACAGGTCATCAGATCAACCAGAAGCTCCCACGTCATGTAATAAAAAAGGCGGTTGCTATTAAAAAAAAACATACTTATCGCTGGTTAAATTTTTGATATTTAAACTTCACCAAAGTGCATGCTCAAAAAAAAATGGTCTGTCTGAGCAATTTTTTCAAAAATTGTTAATTTTTGAAATGCGTATGACTTTTGAGATGCTCTGTATGAGTTAAATTCATTATACGATTTCCAGGATATACGCAGCGTAATACTGAGAATGGCAAATTTTTTGGAAAAGAAGCTGTCGGTGGAACAGATTGAGAAACTTGAAAGTCATTTGAATATAAATAATTTCAAAAATAATAAATCCGTCAACAACGACCATTTAGTTGAACTGGGGTTGTACCAGAAATCGGAAGAGCATTCTTTTATATGGAAGGGAAAAATTGGTGGATGGAAAGAACATTTTGAACCGAAACTACAAAAAGAACTTGACGATTGGATATCAAAAAATTTGAAAGGAACAGATATCGAATTCCCAAACTAAATCTGTAACGTGTGCATTTAAATAAAACCGCACATTACTTTTTGTTTTATTGAAAATAAGCGAAGATTTTGGGACACTAACAGTGATTTTAACATTTCTTAAGTTGATCAATTATACGCGAATTTTATCACAAACTTCTTTCTAACTTTATATTTCTACTACATAACTTGTAAGTATTAAATTGTTAAACTTATGTTTTTGCTTCTTCAGCAATTGGGATTTTCGCTGACGTGGGTAATTCGTTTTTTATGAAAAAAGTTGTATTGTTATTGGTATTTTTGTATTAAGTGCGCAAAAACGGTGTTTTTTTGAATAGGATTTCAGAGTGTTGATGTTTTGCAGTGACCGTTCGATCGGAGCTAAGATGTCGTTGGAATATCTTACTATAAACGGAATTTCGTGCACGAAATACAAACTGTTTTGGACAACTGTATTCAGGACTAAATTAACAGCATTATTAAATTTAAAGATTAATATTTTTTTGTTACATTATCATACGTCTCCTTCGTTGGAAAAACAAGATTGTAGGCGATCTTGGGCTCGGTATACGCAACCAAAGGGGAGAAGGTCTCATTGAATTTGGAGGGAAAACAGTATGAATACCTTCTATAAATTTCCAAAAAGAAGGCTTAATACTTGGAAATCTCCAGCGGATACTCTAGAAAGGACAGTAAGAAATCAGATTGACTACATTACCAATAATGAAGGTTACCGTAATTCAGTGCAGGCAGTCAAAACATTCCCTGGTGTAGATGCCCCTTCAGATCATAACCGCTTAGTCGGAGATCTGAGACTAAGGCTGAAGAAGATCAAAAGACACCAACCATAGAATATCTACTTAGAAATGAAGACCTAATTGGCAATGTTATGGAAAATAAGTTTGAAGAAAAAACAGCTGACTTTAATATCGAAGATCTCTGGAATAAGATTCAAAGTATAGTGAAATAAAAAACTTCTAATATCCCCATCACTAAATATAGCAAGCAGAAATAAATGAATGACAATATTTTAAGCTTAATGGATAAAAGAATAAAATTTAAGAACCAGGACCAATATAAATACAACGCTATTGATAAAGAAATCAGGAAAAAAGTACGACCTGCAAAGGAAACGTGGTTTGAAAGTAACTCTAAAGAAGTTGAGGAATTACAAAGAAGACACAACGCTTTCAATTTACGCAAGAAAATAAAAGAATTAGCTGGTATGTACAACAGCAAAGTTCAAAACCTGGTTGACAACGACGGCAATCTTATCATAGATGACTCAGACAAACTGAAAAGATGGGAAGAATACATCAAAAATTTATTCCATGACAGTAAGTAAGTAATGAAGTACAACTCTTCACTACATCAGACTAAAATCAGACGAACTAGACAATGCTATAAGAACTGCTAAAAATAGAAAGGCAACAGGACCAGATGAAGTACCAGCTCAAATAATTAAATATCTTGATAGTAAAGGGGAACAGTCGTTCCTATCACTATTTAGTAAAATATATGAAACCGGCAGTATACCAACTAACTGGATAAAATCAAAATTTGTGATGATTCCTAAGAAAGGAAATGCAAAGAAGTGTTCCGATTACAGAATTATTAGCCTAATGAACCACGCTCTGAAAACCTTTCTTCGAATAATTCACTCCAGAATATATACCAAAATCGAAGAACAAATGAGCGAGACTTAAGTCGGGTTCCGCAACAATCTTGGAACCAGAGAAGCACTATTCTACATCCAGGTTCTCGTTCAAAAATGCAGAAATGTCGAATATCCTGTCTATTTGTGCTTTGAGAAGCGTTCGACGGGGTTAAACATGACAAATTGGTCAAGATTTTAGAACAAACAGGCATTGATGATAAGGACCTCCGTATAATTAAAAACCTTTATTGGAAGCAGGAAGCAAACGTCAAAATTGGTCGAAACATCTCGAAATCAGTGGCAATATGTAGGGGTGTAAGACAAAGCTACGTTATGCCACCACTGCTTTTTAACCTATGCTTCGAAACACATCTTCAGAAAAGCACTTGATGAAGCTGATTGCGGTATCAAGGTAAATGGAGTTAGCATCAACAACCTCTGATATGCTGACGATGCGATTGTGTTAGCCAGTAGTTCGGAAGAATTGCAGTTGCTATTAGATAAAGTTACAAGTGTATTCGCGGAATATGGATTAACGCTCAACACTCTGAAAACAAACTTTATGATTTATAATTGTTAGTAACTCTGTAAATACCCCAGCAATAACAGCTTATGGTGTCGACCCTGAACAAGTTGACAATGTTACCTGCCTTGGCTTCAACACTAATAGCAACTGGAATATGACCAAAGAAATTAAAATCCGAATAGAGAAAGCTAGAACAGTGTTCTTTCGGATGAAAAAATTGTTATGTAGTCGAAATATTAACATGGAACTGAAGTTAAAACTCCCAAAATGCTACATATTCCTGACTTTACTGTATGGGGGGGCAGAAAACTGGACACTCACGAAGACACTATTAAAGAAGCGCCAAGCTTTTGAGATGTTGGGTCAATAGGGTCCGTCATGAGGAGGTTCTATGTCGGATACATAAACAACTCGAGATAATTAAAACTATTAAAATCAAAAAGTTAGAATATTTTGTGCATGTAGTACGACACCCTGAAGGTTACAATACCCTTCACTTAATTATGCAAGTAAAATAGAGGGTAAGAGAGCACCTGGTCGCAAAAGAACATCCTGGCTTTGAAACCTGCTTGAATGGCTCCAAAAATCAAGTGCAAAACTATTTAGAGATGTTGTCAACAAAATCATAATAGCCAACATGTTAACGAACGTTCGGTGGGAACATGGCACGTGAAGAAGGAAAAGAAGAGATTCCCTTCGTTAGGGTGGAAATGAATTGAAGATCAAAGTTTGATTTTTTGCAGTGAATCGATTTATTTGATTGATACGTTTAGAAAGATTCATTTCTAAAGATTCGTAGGCATTTACTTTACCAAATTAATAATAGAGGTTGAGGAAGTTGAGGCAAGACTAAAGCAATAATACATATTTGTTACCACATCTCCAAGTATTTACAAGTTTGACTAACAAAGAATAAGCAAATTTCTTTCAAAAAATGTGACTTAGAATGTATTCATTTCTAAAAAACTATACAACAGCTTAATAAATAACCTTATCTAGTGGCTCATAAGAAAATTTGATTTTTTTGAAAATGGATTTATTCTTTTTTTTTAATTTAATCCACTCGCGAAGGGCAACCCCATTGTGCCTTTAGAGCATCGCAAGTAAGATGCGAAAACAAAGAGAATTCGTGAACCGCCTTCTTAAACAAGGATAGGTTGTAATTTTTTTTGATTCGCTATAGTGATTAATTCGGTGTTTTCGAAGGTCGCGAACGAAACAACCGTAACATTGACAGTTATCAAATATCAGATTTATATTTTCTTGTGCTTTGCGTCAAAAGTATGGCAGTAAATTCTTGAATAAGATCATTAATGATAATTGCAATACACCTAAACAAATAAATAAACTTCTTCTTCTTCTTCTTCTTCTTCTTCTTCTTCTTCTTCTTCTTCTTTTTCTTCTTCTTCTTCTTATTCTTCACTTCAGATTTAAGGAATTATTGCCTGCTACGATACCTATTTCTTTCTTGGCCTACCAATACTTCTTCTTTCAATACATCTATAAAATCCTGGCTTGGAAGGCAACCTTTTTTTATTCATTCGTTCTACAAGTTCTTTCCACTTAATTTTATTTTGTGTTATTTTATCGTTTATATCAAAGATGTTTAACTTTGTTCTTATATCTCTATTTCTTACGCTATTCAATTCTGTGCAACCTTTCACTTTCCTAAGAAAATTCATTTCTTGTGTTCTATTGTCTTCTTAAATAAACTGATACAGCAAATTAGATATTAAAACTGCAAACCGTGATGCAACGAATTCTCCTATTTAGATAATGTTCCGACCAGTTTAAGGAATGTGAATCTAACAATAAATTTGCAGCTTCGAAAAACCTTTGTCAGCTGCGTAATATGTAAAAAACTAAAGCTTTCTGACGTTTTTCTTGATTGTTGAAATATGTTTTTTTCGACATTAGCCATTATTACCTTTGAAAAAATTAAACAAACAATCATTTAAGACTAATGGAAACTCAGCACGTGCAATAGTTTATGAGAATTGACACTTCACAAATTGGGTATTTTTCCAAAAACCTGAAAATCTTGGAAGTCATGGACTGAAGGTGTCCTTAATTGAGTTAAATATAAGCCCAAAATGAGATCTGCAGGCGCAATAGTTCTCCCAAAATCATAAGAAATGCAAAAAAATGGAAAGATTCATTTTGGAAAGATGAGTCCAAAGGTATGTAATATTGTGGAAATTCGATGAAAAAAATAAATAAACAAATGTAATATAAATAAAAAATAGTCTCAAATTTTTGATTTTTTCTAAGAAGTTTGAAATTTTAACGAATATTTTGAGCTTATATTTAAATTTTTGTGATTAGAATAGAACTATGATAACGAAGGCTTCCACAGCCAGAGTCAGTACAAGATATACTTCTTCCGGGATTGGACCGTGTCAAAGAACTACTAAAGGTGTTCGACGTTTCGCCCACCTTCTTACGGGTCTTCTTCAGAAACAAAGAAATAAAATACAAGGAAATATACAAAAATGAAAAATGAAAAAAGGGGCCAATTTCAGAATAGAACTTTTGGGATATTTCAAAAATAATTTTTTTTCTTTTTTCAAAATTTTTATCGATTTTTCAATATCCTGTTACTGAAACTTTAAAATATTTTGTGTAACTTTAATATTTAATTTGAAATTTCAAGTAGAAATCTATATTTGGAAAGAATCAAGTCAAAGTTTTAGAAAAGTATAATTATTGAATCACTCGAAACTTCGAAAAAACAAACTGAATTCATAAAAAATAATCAAAATTTTAATTTATGATAAAAATTTTAAACTTTCTAACATAAAGTTTTAAATATTTAAATTTTGATTAGTTAAATCCTTTAGTCTTTTAAGTTTAAATTTAAACTCGTGTAAAAAAGTTTAAATTAACAGAATAGTCTAAATTTTGAGAGGAAAATTTTGGAAAAAAATTTAAATTTAGAGTTTGAAGTTGAAATTTCGCAATTGGGATCAGAAACCTTCATAAAATATTTATTTTGAAAAAAAGTCAAATCTGCTGCAAATACTTCAACAATTTAAAAATTGTGGGTAAATTTAGAAAAGATATTTGAAGTTCCTATTCGACCTTTTTAAACTGTTTCCTCAACACTAAGCTCAAACTTGGACTTTTTTCATTTTTGTAAAAGATAAAAGCAAAAGCGGAACCGTGGTCCAGTAGTATGAGTGCTGGACTACAAACTAAGAGAACTGGGTTCGATTTCCGCTGGCGGCTTTATCTCCTGCTATTATCTCCCATAGCGCCGAAAGTGCTGCAATGGAGCTACCATTATTATTATAAAAGAAAAAATATTGAAATATATTTATTAAAAAAATATTCGACATTAGTTTCAAGATTTTGAACTCTCTAGAACAGAACTTCCAAACAAAAAAGTCAAAATTTTATTAGCATTCTAACAACGGTGACATTAAACCTAAAACTTTTTATTACTTTTTAATTTTAAATTTTTCTATAAATATCTCGATTAGAATAAAGATTTCCAGATTAATTAAAGAATTTTGAGATAAAAGCTTTTTGAATTCGATATTTCAACCTCTGTTTGTTTTTTCAAAGTTTTGACTACAAAATTTTAAAAACTGCAGATTTTAAACTTCGATATTTTCATCTTAACGTTGAAATTATCAGGAAATTTAAATATTTTTAAAGTCAAAAATGAAAAATGTAAATAAACTCAAAATTAGTACAAGACAATTACAAATATGCAATTTAAAATTGAAGAACTTTTAGCGATGTAGATTTTGGGTAAAAAATTATAAAACAAAATTGAGTTTTAACATAAAATTTCAAGTAACGATCCATCTTAAAATTCCTCGAAGAAATCAAAATTTTAGAAATAAATTCGAAATTTAAGTTTAAAGTAAAATTAAAATAAAGTTGCCTTTTTCATAAAATTTCGACTTTAATTTCGAAATGTTTCAAGTTTAAAGGCGAAAAAAAGATTTAAATTCTTGAAACAAAATCTCTTATTGAATTTCGAAATTTTACCTTCTTTATCGATTGTTTTACCTCGAAATTAGAGAAATAAGAAATCCGTGTATGTTGCGATTAAAAGATAAATCATAATTTGGAATTGTTATCTTTATCGTCTCCGTTTTCATTTCGGTTTCATCAAATGAAATTATTTCCATTAAGTTTCATTTTCGTTCGGCAAAACAACGGGTTTTCGTTTCAGTGTTGACTAATTCCTAAATATGTTAAACATTTTGTTGACATTTGTGTATTAATAAATAAAAATATCGACACCCAAGAACACATAATTTGTATCGAAGTGAAACTTCAAATAGCTAAAAAACGAGATTTCTACATTAAAATCAAAACATATTTTTAAAAAGAGAGTTTAAAGTAAAAATATCGAAAAAAAAATCGAAATTTACAAACAAATCCTGAAATTTTGAGAAACAGTCGAAATTTCGAAATTGGAACTTCGAAAAATATGTTTATTAATTTTATTTAACATTTGTACGAAAAATATTTTTTCGAAAAATATCTCAATGTTGTAAAAGTAATTCGCGTTTGCAATTTAGACTCTAAGCAACAAAAAATAAAAAAATAAATAAATAAAAATAAAAAAGAAAAAATTGGGATTTCCAAAAATATCCCAATTTATTTCGAAAATTCCGAGAAAAATTTCGAAATTTCGATATTAAATTCACAATTTTGAGGATTGTATATTTATTCAAAAAAGTAACATCCTTGTAAGGATTGTGGCTGGAAATTTCGAAATGAAAAGTTGAAATTTCGAATACCCTCAAAAACTCAATACGGCTCAAGATGCACAATGTTATTAAAACTAAACGTAAAACTCAATTTTTTATTCATTTCTGACGTAAAAGCTATAGTTTGTACTACAAAAATTAGGTTTTTCAAATATTTGGATGCATTTTTGAGAAATCGTACTACCTAGGCTCTCAAAAGGCACCATAACAATTATTAACAGTGCAAGTCAATACATAATTTAAAAAAGAATCATTTAATAATTTCCAACGACAGAGTGTTGAGAAAGGAATGTTCTATATTCAAAATTTCACGTACAAGCAGAAACCAAGATAGGATATTTCGTTAAAAAAGAAACAAATATGGTGCTCATTTCTGATATTTGAGAAAACGCCACGATTTCGAAAATATTTTATTTCCACTTAGTGTCAATTTAAACTTTCAGCAGTCAGTTATGGCTGACTAAGAAAATTTTTTATTAATACGACTTCGAAAAGTCAAAAACTAATCTAGATCTACGTGAATCACTCTATACAGTTAACACGTATTGCACAAGCACTGGAGTGAAACTAGGTTATTATTCTCTTTGCTTTGATAATTGTTTATTAAGCACCGCACCGGTCTGGACAAGTAGATAAATAATACAATGACTATAAGCATATTCAACTTATCTGCCATGTAAATTTATCTCTTATAATTACATGTTATTTGCTTTAGAGTGTGCAAGCTGCTCAAACTAATATAAATAACACAACAAACAAATTATTTCGGGTATTATTTAGCAGCATTTGGAAAAATTAGACTACAGTGCACATTGAAGTTGGAGATAATGGCTCAAGACAACTTTCCTTTCGAGATTCGATTCTTGAATGAAGAAGACGAAAAATTTTGTCAAACGGTTTTCAAAGGTAAATAAATATACATTTCAAATTCTACAGCAGTGCATATTAATGATAAATTTTATTCTTTTTTGTTAATCTTAACACAAAATTATATTATTTTTAGTAAAAGTAAAATGTTTGCTACTTTTAGCTAGTAAATAAACCATCAGAAATTAATTCCCAATTCGATAGTGTATCAGCCATGGTGTTAGCATTGCGGGTTGACAATTTTTTTAAAAATTTAATCCAAAGTGGTTATTTAGTTTTGATTTCTTATAGGTTTGGAAGGACAAGGGGATGTTTGTTTCGTTGGTCCAAAAAAATACGTTCTGGATAAAAAAATAAAAGAGCAAGGGCCAATTTTCTATAACTTTGAGGCAAGGCCCACGGACATATGGCTGTTTGGTTATCCTCGCTCAGGTAATTAATATTATCTTAAATCTTCCTAAAAACCTTAAATTAGGCCAAATAAGATTTTGCTGCTTTACGTCCCCACTAAGTAGTTGATAATCACACGATACGTGTTTCGCCAGTCAATTGAGTACACAGACCTGCGGTGGTTTTCCCCTTATAAAACTAATTAGTAATTAGGGTAGGTATTAAGTACTTAGAAAGAAAAATAAAAAATGCCTTTACATTAATTTTGTAAGAACAATTTTTTTTTCTTCATATTAGCTTCTATTTCTAGGGCTAACTTTCAATTTTCTTGATAACAATGCATGCTAGTAGTACCGGTTATATTTAAATAATCATCAACCCGTATTAGTCTTTGTTTATAATGATTAAAATCATATTACGATTTACATGCATCGACTGTAGTACAATATTTTTGTGAATTTTTGGTTCGACTATATACAACATTCTAAAGATATTGCCTATGCTTCTGGAACAACAAGGAGGGTACCAAAATATCCCTGCCTTCCTTTGTGAATGGGATAATAGAAATAGAGCACAACATTGGATCAAAAAAGATTGGCCACAAAGAGGATCAATGTTGTAAAAATGGCCATTTGATCGCCTAAAGATTTTGTAACCTCCACTTAACACTTAAATTAAGTATTATGAAGCAATTTGTTAAGGCTACCACTTAAATACGTTTCCTGTTCCAAGTACCTATGTGATAATTGATAAGCTTAAGCATTTATCGGATGCAAAGATCAAAAGAGGCATTTTTGTTGGCCCTAAGACAAGGAACTTAATGCAAGACACCAAATTGAAAAAAAAAACATTAATAAACCCGAAAAGGCAGTGAAATATTTTTTGGGAAATAAAAAAGACCTAGATTATGAAAATATAGTGAATAATATGCTCAGCAATTTCCATAAACTCGATTGCAATATGAATGTAAAGTTATAT
Source organism: Dastarcus helophoroides (assembly GCA_028583605.1). NCBI lineage: Eukaryota > Metazoa > Arthropoda > Insecta > Coleoptera > Bothrideridae > Dastarcus > Dastarcus helophoroides. The sequence continues at coordinate 29,157,671 of CM053328.1, forward strand.
TTTCTGCACTTTCACATTGAGTTCTTTCCTGAGAATATTGGTGCCGTAAATAAAAAACAAGCTATTAAGGTTATAAAAAACAAATACCGAGGAAGATGGGACGAGAACATAATACTCCTCGATGTTAAAGAGAGATGAACTGGACAGAAAACATAAGAGAAAAAATGGAATAGGAATTTTGAAGGAAGTAGAAAAAAATAAATCATTAGCCTTTTTGATTCACTTGGTCCCTTTAGCATTATCTTTAGCTAAACTGTTGATATTTTAGGTAAAAATTTAATTTTAAGTTCATTAATTCTTATTTGTTCATGAAAATTGTTAAAAATCCTAAAATATGTATGTTATTAATAAAAAAAATCCAGATGTGTTAGAAGTAAAATAAAGCTGTATTTTAATTTAATATACCTAGATATTTAAAAAACTGGCATAATTATTTGAAGGGGGAAACAAGTTCAATCTCGCAGGCCTTTGTTTTCAACAATAATATGGAATTCATCTATGAAGATTTAAATCCATACCCCACAATCTTAAGAGCATTTGGTTTTCTTTTTGCTAAATAATTGGATTATGTAGTAGCGTTACAAATAACTTTGGTCTAGAGAACTAGCTTTTGTTTAATTACCGACGATTATCTTTTTTTGACAATTCCTTCTTCACGTCTTTGACATTTTTTAGGGACAACTCTTAGTCAGGAGATGGTATATCTCTTGGGTTCCGACTTCGACTACAAGAAAGCTGGTGAAAAAATATTGGATGTACGGTTTCCTGTCCTGGAGTAAGCAAACTTTTCTCAAGTACAGTATACATTTATAGTGCTTCTCGAAAGTAACAAATAAATTCTGTAAAACTGCCGAAGAGAATACTTCAAAAAATGCCCAGACACGTTAATTTTTATTTTTTAAATTGCCGTTTGAACACGTATTTTTGAGCCTCCTACACTTTTACCCCTGAGTGTGATTTGACCCTTTTTAAAAATCAAATGAGCAAAATACTCCCTTAAGATACCTCAATTGATTAATTTTACTTTGAATACAACAAAAATGGTTAATAGATAAGGAAGACATAAATGAAATATTTTTTAAACATTTTTATAGAAAAAAAACATTGGTAAAAATTATGATTTTTAATAGTTGCTACGTAAATATTGAATTAATTTATTGTTTATTTGAATAATTCTTTAAAATGTACCTTAGCTCAGGTTATTATAGTTTGTTTATAAAATAAAGTTATAGATACAATGTTTTTTTTAGATCAATCGCTTTATAGAAATGAAGATAATCTACCTGAATATTTAGAAAGGGCCAAGGGTACCTCGCTAAGCGAAGATTTTATAGTTGAACTGACGACGTCATTGCTATAAATATCTAGAAGAAAGTGAAGATAAGAGGTTCATTAAAACCCATTTACCTTTTAGTTTGGTGTCACCAAAAATTTTAACCACTGGCTGTAAGGTAACTATGAAATCAATTTTTATGTTCATTTACTTTCCTAAATTTATCATCATAATGAAACGACTCCTGATGACTAATAAGTATAGGTATTGCTCTTACTTTTCCCAAAATTATCAATTGCCTCTATAGATTCGTTCACTATTATTATTAGCCAGCTAGTGATAGTGTCCATTTTCAAATTGTTTAGAAACTTTGCGCAGTGTCTTACCTGTAATGCTGCTACATTGTTCTATCATCCTAATTTTCAGTTATTCCATTTTCTGTGGAGAAATTTTATAAACCATCATTTTTGAATAATCATTGAGCAAAAAGGGGTTAGATCAAAAAATTTGACCAGTCCTTCAATTGTGCCTCTTCTACAAAACCATTTTTGGAGTAATTGTTGATTCAATCATTTTCTGGCATACAGTTTGAGTATTAGTGACAAAGAGTTCTATGTTTCTGAAAATGCAGGTTAAGCTGGTCGAGGATAAAATTTCTGCTCTATTTCTTCGCCTTTTGTTTAAGTGTCGACTACTGGTGGGTCGTGTTCAGGAAACCTAAGGCAAAAATCGCCAGTCAACTATTATTTAATAAAGGCGCCCTTGTGTTGTCAAGTGTACATGGTAAATGAGGAAAGTCATTATGCTCCTCCCTAAACAAATGTAGGTTTTCTTCATTCCATTATCTATTAATTGTGCTTATTAACAAGTCTAGATCTACAATCTAGACTTGCTCAAATCTACAATTTGTGTGGGGTGGTTTGGCTTTTGGTTGCCTTTATTCACCTCGACCAACTTAATTCTTTTGTGACTGATCCCAATCTAAATTATTCCAATGCCTCCCACACTTTTCATAAAGTCTGGAATGTTCCTTGGAGCTAAAATGTCAGTTTCAGCAGGTGTCATTTCGATTCTTAGAAAATGTTTCATTTTGTCCCTGATCAGCGAGGAGCAGCTACGCAATATGTGTTCCTCTGTCTCGTCCACGAAATGGTAGGATCTACCTAGACCATTATCTGTTCTACCCCAATATAAACTATTTCCATGTCTCCTAGACTTTTTATAAGGTCTAGGATGTTCATTGGAGCTAAAATGTCAGTTTCAGCAAAATGTTTCATTTTTTTCCGGATCAGGAGCAGCTGCTCAATATGTGTTTCGATGTCTCGTCCACGAAATGGCAGAATCTATCTGGACCATTATCCCTTCTACCTATTTCTCGATGTGCTATCCCAGGAGGCAGTAACCGATAAGGAGAGTAAATCTTTTTCTTTTTTACGTGCCATCTTTGCGTGCCATCTTGGCCATCATCATTGCGATACGGATCTTTGATATTGCATTCCAGAATAACTGATTGGATCTGCATCCCAACCACTCTCTGAGGTTTCTCAGCCATGACATCTTCCTTCCACCGATGCTCCGTTTACTCTGGATCTTCCCCTGCTTGATCAATTGTAGCAGCTGGTTTCCATACATAACGTACATAACTTCGTCTTCACTTTATCAATTATTTCCTTTTCCTTGCCCATTCTTGGAATCACCTGATCGTTGTGATCGTTCCATGAGACCCTCAAAATACGTCCATACGCCCACATCTCGAATGCTTCTAGCTTATTTATTATTATTATGAATTGCTTATTTAAGGTCCACGTCTGCACCCCATACATGAGGATCGAGCACTTCAGTATTTTCACTCTTAAGCTCAGACTCAAGTCCCGGCTACACAATAGCTGTTTCATGTTGTTGAAAGCTTCTTTTGCTTTTTCTTTTCTAATTCTGATTTCTTTTTGTCCCGAATCAGTGAGAAGCAGCTGAGCAATATGTGTTCCTGCTGTCTCGTCCACGAAATGGTAGAATCTTACGTGAACCATTATCCGTTCCTACCCCAATATAAATTATTCCAACGTCTCCCAGACTTTTCATAAAGTCTATGATATTCATTGAAGCTAGAATGTCAGTTTCAGCAGGTGTTATTTCCATCCTTCCAAAATGTTCATTCTTTCCAGGATCTGTGAGGAGCAGCTGTGCAATATGTGTTTCGCTGCCTCGTCCACGAAATGGTAGAATCTACCTAGACCATTATCCGTTCTACTCATTTCTCAATGTGCTATCCCAAGAGGCAGTAACCGATAAGAAGAGAAATTCTTCTTCTTTTTTACGTGGCATCTTCGCATGCCATCTTGGAAATCATCATTGCGATATGGATCTTCGAAATTGTATTCCGAAATAACTAATTGGAGCTGCAACCAAATCACTCTCTGAGGTTTCTTAGCCATGCCATCCTCCTTCCACCGATGTTCCGTTTACTCTGGATCTTCCCCTGCTTGATCAGTTGTACCAACTGGTTTCCATACATAACACGGCCTGGATATTGCAACTTCTTCGTCTTCACTGTATCAATTATTTCCTTTTCCTTGCCCATTCTTTGAAGCAGCTGATCGTTGATGACCTTATTGTTCCATGAGACCCTCAAGATACGTCGATATGTCCACATCTCGAATGCATCTAGCTTATTTATGGATTGCATATTTAAGGTCCACGTTTCCACCCCATACATGAGAATTGAGTACTTCAGTATTTTCACTCATAAGCTCAGACTCAAGTCCCGGCTACAGAATATTCGTTTTATGTTGTTGAAAAGTCCTCTAGCTTTTTCTATTTTAATTCTGATTTCTTTTGTTTGTTCTATTTCTTCATTTTTAATATAAAGGTTGATGTTGTCTACAGGTTTCTTTGTGATCAACATAAGCTTCGTTTTTTCGTGTTCAGCGTCAGCTCATACTCTTTGCTTTTTTCTGCTACTTTATTCACAGTTCTCTGAAGGTCATTGATATTCTCTGGTATAGTAGCGGTATCGTCGGCGTATCTAATGTTGCAGATTGGGTGGCCATTTATTTTTACTCCCGCTGTTTCCTCTCGAAGTGCTTTCTTAAAAATCTCTTCTGAGTAGACATTGAACAATGATGGTGACAAGACACAACTCTGTCGAACTCCTCTCTTTATATTTGTAGCTTCCGTTTCTGTATTCTTGAAGCGTACTATTGCCTCTTGTTGCAAAGGTTATTTATTATCCTGATGTCTCTATATTTTTATCTTTGAGAAGCTTTATTTGCGGTTTATGTTGAACGGTATCAATGGCTCTGCTATAGTCTAGAAAACACACATAGATACTCTGATAAGGAGATCAATAGTAAGCCTAAAATCGTTCTTGGGTAGATCGATCAGCATTTTTGTCTTCTCTGGCTAATAATTCACTGGAAATCTTTTCGCTCGTCTTTGGCCTGCACTATTTATCCAGAAAGTTTTATCTGTCCCTTTTTACAATTGCGTAATTCCGTTGGGACATGACATGACTTTTACTAATACCAAAGACTGGTTTGAGTCCACAAAATGCTGCTTTGGCTCCTCTATTTGCGAGACTATCAGCTGTATAATTTTCTTCTATTCCCTTGTGGCCTGGTACCCACATTAAGTCAATTCGTTACCTATTGCGAATTCCCTTAGGAATTATTTGAACTTCTAAACAGTTTTAGAGTCAAAGGTGTAGGATTTAAAAGCTATAGATCGACCTGTCTGTTTAATAATATAAATATTTTAGCCATTTGCGTGTCTTAAGACGAGTGCACATATTTATGGCACGTACTTCGCTCTGAAAAATGATACAGGTATTGTGCAAGGATTGTAATAACCTAAAATTGGGGCCATATATCAAAATGCTAACGCCTTCATCATTGGAGCGATCTGTGTACAGATAAAGGTTCCATTTTTTTTCTGGTTTGACGAACGATTTTTTTAACAAACCTAAGTGTAATCGCAAGATCTCGCAATGAGAATTTAATCAGACTGCTCACTGTACTGCAACAGCATATATTTTTATCCAAAACAAAAACGAAAACTTTACAGTGAGTTTGTGTCACAGTGGAATTAAAAAAAAATAGTTTTTAAACTCTTTTCCAAAGAAACTTTATAGGGTATTGATACACATAGAAAGGATGGTAAATTCATGAAAAGGGTTGACATTTTTGATGCAAATTCTTTATTCTTCAAGCAATTTTTGTGCATTTTTTTTTGTTGAAACGTAATTTAACAATTTTAAAGGGTTCATCTTTATTCTTTAATTTAGTGCTTTTAAAATAACATCTTGCAAAGTAGTATATGTTTTATTTTAAATTTCAAAGTATTAGGACGACCTGAAAATGAAATGAAGTACTACCTTTTCTTAAATGGACATGTCCATAATTTCTCTACCATATCCTCAACAAATTAATCTATATATTATTACTTTTTAAAAACTCTTACCTAAAATTTTGAAACTAAATTAGAAATTGAACTTTTTTCATATTTAACATTAATATCAGTAGTAAATTTTCGATTATTTCATTTGAAATTTGATGTTTAAACTCGTTGTTAAATTTTCCTTCAAAATTTCTGGTTAAAATTTTGCTCCTTATTTTAATTTAACAAGTGTTCATATTTATTTCAATTTTCTGATACCTGATATTTGTAAAATAAAGTAATAGAGTCATTTGGACATTAAAGTGGAAATTTCAAAATAAAGCCAAAATTTTGAAATTGTAATTAAAATGTTGAGATTATTCTGAAAATTGCGAGAAATAATTTTAAATGATCTGTTTTCAGGATTTTGACGGAAAATTCAATATTTTGAAAAATATTGATTTTAAAATAAACCTTTCGACCCACCTGTCAAAATTTTGATCCTTAAAGCTTGATTTGGAGTTTTTAAATTAAAATCTCAATACATGTCACAGTTGAGATTGAAAGGAATTTGAAGATTATCTTTTTTCGGTAAAAAACTGAAAATTTTGAAAAAGAAAGTAGAAGTGAGTTTACGGTTGAGCTTTTAATTTTGTTCCCCAAATTTAAGTTTAAAGTCGAAATTTGGAACTTTAGATCCTTAGCTGATTATTCATAAGATCAATAATTATTTTAAAAAATGCATCTAAAATAATCCTACAATTAGTAGTGCTATTTTTTTATTGACTATATGCAACTTTGGTGTGAATTCTGCAACTTTTACTTTTTTGTTTAAGCTTTAAATTATTTTCAACAAAACTCATGCTTGATATATAGATTTATTTTAAATTTCTGGTGCAGCTGGACATCATCAACATCATCGAAAAAAGCTCATTTCTTCAGTCATGGTATTAAATTGAATCGTTAATTGCAGATTATCTATGTTGCTAGAAATCCAAAAGATGTAATGTTATCAATGTACAGATATGCAGGAATGTCAGGCGATACTGTTGACCTAAAAACCTTCTGGAAACTTTTTAAAAGAAACTCGAGTGAGTATTCAAAACATGACAACATATAATCTATAAAACAAATTGACATAACCAAGAAAACTTGGTAAGTAGATCAGAAAAAGTATCTAAACTTAGCAAAAACCATTCTTTCTAGTAAATGAACAACTTTATTTTGAATATCACATTATCAAATATCACGAGAAAAAAATTATAATTTTAACAAAATATTGAAATACAGAACTTGTCCCCTGAAACCAAGGAAGATTAAAACACACAACAAACGTTGCTGTGTTTTTTAATTTTTCTTGGTTTCAGGGGACTAGTTCTTTATTTCAATTTTTAAAAATAACCAAGGACCAAACTAAACAAAATAATTAAAAATATAGTATTCATTTAAGAAATATCAAAAGTATTTTCCTGATAACTCTTCTGATCCACATCAGGACAAAACCATTACCTGCAGACATTACTTGTACTGACATAACCACCTTTTGTAGTCGTCTACACCCCTTACTTTGAACATCTTAAAGAAGGATGGGCCCTAAGGAACAACAAAAACGTCCTCTTTATGTTTTACGAAGAAATTCTTAAGGTAAGTATTACTAAGATTTAGGAGCTGCTAGGAGAATTTTTAAATTTTGTAACAACTACTGAACTTGGTCATAAATTAGACTGACCATTCCACTGTCCATCGTCGTTGATAAATTATCCATCATATTTCATCCCTTATTTAACGCCCATAGAAGATTAATGTTAAAAAATTCTTTTTTGGTGTTCACCTATGTAATATGGCGAACTGCTATTTAAAATTTCATGCTTCTAGACCCACCGGTTTAAGCAGTGGGTTGTCCATCAATCAGTCGGTATTAGGGTTTTATTAAGATTTTATCCACTTAGGAAGGGGATACATTTTTTAAGGCTCTGTGTGATGCATTGGTTAAAAGCAGAGACCAGATTTTAGGTAAAATGCTTTGATCCTACCTTTTCACCTTTTTCGGGGTTTTTCATGCGCTGTTGCCAACATTTCATTTTTCTTGTTTTTTGCCATTTTATACATGATTTAAACCTACTTTCAAAAAGTTTCATGCCTGCTTATGGTTTGGCTGTTTTGTATGGGTTTTCCTTATTACGTATTTTTGATAATACTTTTTTTTACAATAAATTTGCTTATAACTTTTTAAACAAAATAGATACCAAAATTTTTTAATCACAAATTTGTTCAGAAAAATTATCTCTTTTATTATGCAAAATATGGGAATATTTTTGGAAACAAATATCAATTACCTCATTACTATAGTTTTCAAATATGAAAAAATATGCAAATTTGGCTTAAAAAGGATCTTACTCAATCCAATTAAGAACCTTTTTTCAGATTTTTTTATAGTAGAGCTGAGACATTGAGTTTCGCTCACCCTGTGTCTACATTTACACTTCTGAAGAATTTAAACAGAAATATGTATGTACTTAACAAAATAAAGCAATAAAATAGAAATTTAATCCATCACAATAACAATAAGAAGCTTCAAGAATTTTCCAAGGAAAGTAATTTAACAAAAATTATTCGTATGACCCATCCAATCCCCTCCAAATTTTGTCACAAAAACAAGAAATAATTTTAATTATTTATATAACAATTAAATATCTTAGAAACTGGGCTCGGAAAGCTAAAATAAAATTTTTAAAATTCAATGTCAGAATTTCGACCTTTTTTTTGAACATTTTAAATTTGAATGAATTTTAGGTCAAATTAGAAGTATTTCTATATGTTTTACTTTTTTCTCAAAAATCCAGAGTTTTAAATTTTGATTTTTACTTTAAACTCACAAATATGTTCTAAAAATTTTGGCTCTTTCTAGAAGTCCGGAAGATTAGCAGACATTTTTATGAACAATGTCACATTAAAATTCTGAACTTTTGGATTTTTTGGATTTAGAATTTTAATTTGAAATGTTTAGAGACATTTAGAGTGCGCAAAGTTGTTTTAAAAAAAGTTTAATTACGATTAGGTTTAAATAAAAAAAAAACACGCCGAGTTCATTAACATTTCTCAAAATATCAACTTTTTAAGAAATTTTTAACTTCCGAAGCCAAAATTTTGGGTTTTTTTAACTTAACATTCTAGTAATACGTTGACATTTAAAATTACGATCTACATCCTGAGAAAAAATCCATAAGTTTTAGGAAAAAAGGGTTTAAAGTCAAAATTGTCGAAAAAATAGAAGAGAAAAACTATAAAAATTGGAACGTAAGTTTAAATTACAAATTTTCAAACAAAAATATATAAACGAAAAGATTAAATCTATTAACAAATACTATTAAAATTCAACATTTGTTTTCGAGCAAAATTTAGAGAAGAAACTTTGACGTTTCTTGCAACTTTTACCTCTTTTTTTAAATCCCCAGTGAGGATTTTTTTATAAGGTTTAAATGTACAAAAAGAGAAAAGTCAGTATATTTTGAAGAACTCTGATTTTTGAACCATAGCCAATGTTAGTATTTTTAAAGAATAAACTTAAGTTATTGAACCAATTTTGTTTCAATTTCAACTATAGTCTTGCCATTTTTAAATTCGAAAAGTTCAAAAAAAATTTGGTAAATCAAGTTTTTCGCAAAATAAGAGTTAAAAGCCAATATGTTGTGATTAAAAGTAGACAATTTGTCAATTAAAGTCAAAATTTGGTAACTAAGATAGAAATTTCAATATTGAATTTGAAACGTCAATTTTTTTCAAAGTTTTTACCTGGAAGTTGAAATTTTCAGATAAAAAATCGAATTTTTGAAATCGAAACCGAAATCGAAAAAAATCAACCCCATAATAAAAAAAAGTTGACTGTTTTTATTATAAGGTTAAAATTTTGCAAAAAAATTGATAATTTCTACTTAAACTGGTTTAATTTTTCATGGTGGACTCTTATTGATCGGAAACATTATGTTTGATCATTTTATTTAACATTTCTGCGACCCAGTTTGGAAATATTTAGATTTTTATTGTTTGTTGACAACATTCTAAAACAGCTTTTGAAATATGACTACGTAATATCTAAATTTATCTAAAAACGTCATCTCATGACAGTTAACAAAAAATAGGTTGGTTTATTTTACATAAAATAGGAAAAATGAAAAATAAAAGACCAAAATTAGATAGTAGAGTAGTTGTTTCTTGTGGATCGGGCTTCAAATATTTAAATTTTTACCACTGTAAATTATTGATAAAACATCTATCCATGTTAAATATTTTTTTTTATATATTTCAATTTTTTATTTTTATGTTTTTCTTCCTCATTGTTCCCTTTCCATGTTATGCACTGCTGACGAGCTCAAATGAGAGCGAAATATCGATGTCCAGTGCTACAATCTTTTTTTATATTGTTATAATTTATCAAAAATCAACATTTTTTTCATATCTAATTTTGGTCTTCATTTTTCCTATTCTATGTAAAATAAACTAACCTAATTTTTGTTAACTGTCATGAGGTGACGTTTTTCAATAAATTTAGATACAATGTAGTCATATTTCAAAAACTGTTTTAGAATGCAGTCAACAAACAATAAAAATTTAAATATTTCCAAACTGGACCGTAAAAATGTTAAATAAAATAATTAAACATAAACTGGTTTAAGTTTTAAAAAAAATTTTGAAGTTTTCAGTTTGAAAATGTTGGGATTTTGTGTAAAATTCTATCAAAGAATCGACATTTTAAACAAGATTGACAAAGCAATTTCTAGAAAAAATGTTTTTAATATCTACTAAAATTGTGGCCTTTAAAGAGATTTTTTAGTAAAGAATCAACGTTTTATTTAAATAACCTTTACCATAAAGTCAAAGTTTTTCCATAAATTTCGTGTTAAATTTCGAAATATCGTTTATATAAATTTAGAGTTTATTTTAAAATTTGATTTTTTTTAATTGATTTTTTAAAATAACAGCTTAAGCTTAATTTTTAAAAATGCAGAATTCTACATTGTTTTTATGAAATTTAAACCGTAAGATCAAAATTTCGAATAAAAAAGAAGAAATTTCAAGTGAGGTTTAAATTATAAAAAAAACTTAAAAATTCGAGCTTAACCTTGAAATTTTGGATTTTTTCTCGAGTTTTCGACTTTTAGTTCCGAAATTTTAATTTTTTTCGGAAAGTGTATATTTCAAACGAAATGTCAGATTTGGCTATCAACATTTTAGGGAAAAAATTCAAATACTTGAGTATAAAATAAAAATGTCAAGATTTTGGTGACAATTAGAGAATAAGCTCAAAATTTTAAGAATTTATTCATTTGAAAATATTAAACTTCCTCGGAGTACTCCAAGTATAACCTAGAATTTAATTTTTTCTCAAAATTTAATGCAAAAACTTCCTAATTTTGACACAGTTTTTCAACATTTTGGCTTGAAAAATGAAAATGTTTAATCTAACTAGTAAGTTTGGTCTTTTACTGTCAAAAGTTTTATTTTAATATTGAAATTTTGACATTTAATTTGTAGTTGGGAATAAAATAATATTTAAAATTTTCAAGAAATAATTTTCTTCTTAATTGTAGTATTCACTTTCTAACTCCTTTTTTTGTAGTATTTTACCTTTTTAAAACCTTTTTTAGCAGTTCGTTTTTGCCTAATTTAACGTTTTGTTCACCTTTTCACCTTATTTAATTGTGCCTAAAATCCGGTCTCCAATTATAAGTTAGAAGGAAGTTTTGATACCAAGAAATCTGATCCTCATATAATTTATATTGATACTTGGGGATTGTTGGAGGTCGATAGCAGCTGCAAAATTACTGTAGATGAAAAAGCTGTTCTCCATATATCCTCAGCAGCTGCCTGAATAAAGGGTTATTCATATGTCAGATAAATTAGAAGTTAAGAAGATGCAAAAAATCCAAAAAATTATCAAAAATAATTAGGCAGGATTCCTTACTAAATCAAGTCATGCTTGTTAGAGTGGCAATCGTTCAGTGTACAATATTAGGGGTAAGTGGGGTAAATACGAACGCTGGGTAATCCCAAATAGAGCGATTATTCTACGTTAGAAATATGTGACATCTATTTACTCAGCTCCATCTTACAGATCTATATTATACCATAAATAGAGCGAAGTACTGTAGACATTATTTAAGTTATGGATTTTTAAAAACATTTCTTGTTTGGGCTGTAATCATTTCATAGATTAAACTCAAATAGTTCAGTTTCTATAAATAATTCTAAGATAAAATTTGCAGACATTTACTATTCAGAGATTGAATTACGAATGACAATGACACAATGAACTCTGTTCCCAAATTAAATAATTCTTTTTAATTATATGTTATAAAGGGTTACTGCGAACGACCTGGCTTGGGGCAATCTCGAACACTCAGCATTACACAAAGTAATGACAGCGCAAAAGAATTTTTTTTAAACTCTAAATTTGTCAGAATTTTTATAACAATGTAAATAATAATAATTAAGGGTCCAAAAAGTTAGTAAATATGATTGCTCAATTTGTTGTGGTGAAAAATGTTAAAGCCCCCCATTTAAAGATTAGGTCATGTTAAACATGATCACACGAGGAAGTTTCAGATGACCAATCACCATTGGTAGAGTATCTATATGAGTATCTTATTTTTAGGATCAGAGAAAAGCAATAAGAAAAGTAGCGGATTTTCTAGGCAAAAAACCAACATCAGAACAAATAGAAAAGTTAGTAGATCATTTACGTATAGAAAACTTCAAGACCAACAAAACTGTCAACAACGATCATTTGGTGGAATTGGGACTTTACGAAAAAAACGAAGAACATTCTTTTATATGGAAGGGAAAACCCGGAGGATGGAAAGCATATTTTGACGAAGAACTAAAGGAAGAATTCGATACATGGGTGGCAGAAAACCTCCATGCCACAGACCTAAAATTACCAACTGTAAATTAAAAATAAATTGCCGTTTGTAGTTTCACCTATTTCGATAACAAGTTTAAAAATCCCGATCCAAAATTAACCTGTAATTATCTTGTTACCTTATGCAATATATTAGTGTTACAAATGCTAATTAAGTGCTGTTTAAATTCAGACTATCTGCGAGGCGAGATGAGAGATATAAGACATTTAATGAGCATTTTTACAAGTTGTAAAAGAGCGCTGAATGCAGCGTTTTTAATTGCTCCCGTTATCCAAACAAGCGTCGACTTAATTTGTTATTGCTAATGCATCTTACGCCAATTCCAACTAATCTTAAGTTCGTTAAAAGAATTTACAATGTTTATGACTAGATAAAGATTATCATACACTACCAAGTTACAACTTATACTCTGCCATTGCTCAGTTGGGATGTGCCGGACGATTGTTTGACCTCCGGCCACAAAATAAATAACAACCAAAAGGCTAACTCTCATTACGTGACCGTTTGAGTCCCGTGACCTTCAAGTTCGTCGATATTGAAAATCTATGTTGAAAGTGCCAGTGGAGTAGAGATGGCAAGGTCCGAAATTTTAAAATAATCGAGTCCGGTTATATATCCCACTCTTGGGCTCTTTTCTTTAGAATTGAAGTATCATATTTCTTTCTACCAAGGTTCGTGTAGGATTTAATTCTTGTAAGTAATTCCTACAATTACTCAAATATTATCAAAACACAATAATTGAAATAATGTGCGGTACGCCTATGAAAGAAAGGTGTTTATAACAATGCGAGGTTACAGGCTGTCAGTATCGACAGAGTTAACATTCTGGTTGTTACTTATTTTGTGCCCTGGCCATTAGGAAGCTACATGAAAAGGTCAGACTTTTCATTAAAATTCGTCTGTGTGTTTTTGACTATCGGAAGTGTTTTTTTAATGAGTTTTGAATGTCTATCATGGAAAAACAGTATACAGTTTGTTAATTCGTTAAGATACTACGATGAATCGAACTATTTTGCAACTGGAATACATGGAAACTCTATATCCCAGAAGTTTTGGAACACGTGAAGTATAATAACTGAAGAAATTTGACAAAGGCGGATGGAAAAAACAAAAAATGATTCAAACAGTTCTCACTCTTCAATAAATGATAACGCAGTTTTTCTTATTATTTCGGTTAATATTCAGTAATTGAAATTTCCAAGCCTTACCTGGTCCGCTGTTGGCAAATAATTATCGAAACATTGTGCAGTTTTTAATATCTGTTGCTTTTTAATCGTTAATACAGTTTAATAGTTATTAATATTCAGTACTTAAAAGCTTCGAAGGATGAAGCCTAGCAATATTTTTGTAGATAATCCTTACTAATATACAGGCTGTCCCCGTTTAAAGTGCCTTAAATGAAACAGGTGATAGCAAAAATAATGTTTAGCAAAACATTTCCTATGAACATGCCTGCGGAAATTCTTGATAAAAAAAGATACAAGGTGTTAAAATTTGAACTAAAAAAAAGTTCTTACTTCTTCACTTTCAAGTTTTCTGAGATATTTAAACCAAATTTTGCACACACAATGTATGGATGAAGGAAAACAAAATAAAATAAAATAAAATTTCTATCATAACCGCGTAGCGGAGTTACGGGTAATCTGTGATATTATTGCAGGGAAAACGCGGTACTCACTCACTCAAGGACATGAAATAAAATACCTTTTTTGAGTAAGTATTTAATTCTGAATAAAAGCTATTTCCTCATATTTTTCCGTTTCTGTCACTGGTTGCGTCATGCCATTCGTCACTGGTACTTTTATTAAATAAAGTTCCAAAAATTTAAATTCTGTCACAATAGTGACAAATATGAAAGAATATGAAGAGTCAGCTTTATCCAAAACTGTTATTCCATTTTATTTTATCCAGTGTAGTAGCATTTTAAAGTTACCTTTCTTTGTGTTAGTGATTATTTAAAGACCAGCATACATTATATTCGAACAGTTCTTAAGTAAAACATAAGAGAAAACTTTTATTCAAAATTAAACGCTTTTGTTTAGTGGCGAACTACTTTTTTTTTTAAAACAAGATCACAGATTACCCGTAACTCCGCCACTGGTTGAGATATAAACTTAATTATCTTATTTCATGGCCCTTTGTCCACACACCATGTGTACAAAATTTGAAAGTGAAAAAATAAAAACCTTTTTTTTATTCAAATTTTAAAACCTTGTACCTCTTTTATTAAGATTTTCCGGATACATGTTTATGGCAAAATTTTTCCTTAAAATTAATTTTTCTATCACATGTTTCATTTAAGACAGTTAAAACGGAGACCTGTATGAATACGTTTGTCTGTCTGTTTGTCCACTTCAGTGTTGCCCGATTTCGCGCCCTTTCTCGATGTTCTACTTTCGCGCATATGCTACGAATCATTAACTATGTAAATAAATGCACAACTTGGCAATGACAACACGACGGCAGCGTCATCTAACGATGAGGGTCCAAAATTAATGTAACTCTGCAGGTAGGATTCTTTTAGAGAAAGTCTGATAGTTCGACAGCATCAGAACGCGATAGGGCTCTTCTCGGCTTCTCTCGGTGATAGTTGCCACATCCTCCGAATTTTACGGGTTCTTCGATATTTTGGTAAATCCGTATTTGGAAAGAAATTCCCGAATTTTAACCCTTTAACTACGGAAATATTTTTGTATGTTCACAAAATTTAAAAACGCATAACGCAATAGGGCGCAACTCCTTCTCTTATCGGCTTCCTTGCGGGGACAGTTACAAGATTTTCCATATTTTACGGGTTCTTCCATATTTTGGTAAATATGTATTTGAAAGGAAATCCCCGCATTTTAAAGAGTGCAACGGTAACGCAAATTTCATAAATAAGAATATAAATGTGATTGGCAGCACCATCTAAGCAGAGATAAATAAAAACATTAAAACAAATAAATTGATGAGTCAATTCAAGGAATTTAAAAACATTCTTTCATTTTGGACAGCGTTTCTGCTAAATTCTAATTATCCATTTAAATTTGCAGATGAAGTCGCATGTAATAGCTTGTTCTAAAAGTTTTGTTTCTTATTTCATTCCTAGAACTCCCCTTATTTGTTCAAATGCCATTTATTTTTCGTAATTATTTTTCTCCACCCACAGCTATTGATCAGCTTGAATTTGTGCGTCTGCAGAAATATGACATTTTGGCTTGGAATCGTCGTTTGCTGCAGGCTGCTGCCATTTAATGTAAAGTGATAGGTAGTGTCGTGCTGTAACTTCATAAGTAAATGGAGAGAAATGTGTTGTAAGATGGTTTCCTTTTCTCTAATTTTAACCAAAATGACAAAATTTGAAATGTCGAGAATAGACTTGCACATTTTGTAATTAGCATTATATTCTTTATTTTTGGTTTGTTGGGTTTTCTTTTATCAATTTTAAACCGAAGGAAAGTGTTGCAATTACTTAGTTGGTTAGTTAGTTAGTCAGATAGTTAGATAGTCTGATAATTAAGTGAATGTAGTGTTCTCAAATAAGTTTAAAATAAAGTGTTACAATTTACGAAGTTTTAATTATCCCACTTCTGACATCAGTTATTGCGTGTTATCTGCTAGATAGTTAAAACTTCGTCAGTTGTACCGCTTTATTTTAAACTTATTTTGAAACACTACAATTACGATTCATTTAACTATCGATCATGCATTTTTTAAGTGAAAACTTTTTGTTGAGCGATTTTTGATAGAGGAAAACTATAATTTCCCATTATGGTGACGCGAAATCATAACCATCATAAGTTTCGCCTCTATAAAAAATCGCTCAACGCCTCTAAGTAAATTTTTAAAAATGATTTATTATTTACGGCTTAATTAAGTCAGTGGGTATGTAATTAAAAAATGAAAATCGGAACAATTTAAAATTGTTCAATGCTTGTTTGTCTTTTGTACTTTAATATTTCGCTCCTGTTGTTCAATGAACTCTCCAAAATGAGTTTTGAAAGACTCAAAATCTCGTTTCATTAAACTTTAAATTTGGATTATTTTCTTAAGTATTTTTTAGGCATACTGCATTCAAGTTGTACTTTTTCCCCTAGCTGAGTAAAAGGCCAAAGAACTAAACCTGTTATTGTAGAGGTATTTAATATTTCTCTAATTATATGCTAATTAAAATATTTCACATACATTGTACTAAATCACAGCTCAAATAACTATTCACAGAATATATTCTGAATTTTGCTTGAAGTTACTCATATTCTTACTCGTAATCATCCTCAGTATTGCCACTTTGCTCACAATCAGGTGGATTTATCTTTGTTTTCCATCTCTCTTGATCTATTAATTGATGAAGATTATTCAAACATTCACAATCGACCTTGTTACCTTCAATATCGATCTGAAGGGCCATTTTTACTACGGTTTCAGGTAAGCAACTTAATTTATTCTTAGTAATGTCTAGAATTTTAATTGGTGCTTCTAAGCGATCGAACATGTTTTCACTTAATGCACTAATTTTATTTTTCCTCAAATACAAAAGTGCCATATACTCTAATTTGTTGAAAACTTCGATATCAATCGATGTCAGATTATTTCTGTCAAGCCACAATTGAGAGATCTTAGTCAAACTGTGGAAAGCACTAGGGTGTATATGAGAAATATGATTCTTACTTAAATATATACTAAGGTCGATTGTTTCTCTTCCCTTAACGTCGTGTGTTGACTTCAAATTTTTAAAAGCATCAAAAGGAATACTTACAATACGATTCCTTCTGAAATATAAAGACCCCACTTTTGGAGAATTAAAAAACCAATTGTTGTCCCATTCTTTAATCTTATTGTTATTTAGTTTAATTTCCACCAAACTTGGCATATTATCAAACGCCTTGCTATGTATTCTCGTTATTTTATTACGGTGAAGGTGCAAACGATTTAAAGCAGGCAAAACGTTGAAAACTCCCTCATCCAAGAACCTTATCTGGTTATCTTGCAAATTAATCTCTTCAACATTAGGCAGGTTTCTAAATGCCCCTCTAGCTATCTCTTGAATTTCACATGCCGGCAGATGCAGTTTTTCTAAATCTTCAAGGTCCCTGATTGCCCCCGGATACAATTTTGGAATCAATTTTGTAGCTACTTTCAGCGTGACGACATCTCCAACCACGTCCGGATCCAGATAACTGGCGTTGTTCAAATTAAAGTTGTTGCGCTTGCCACTGGTATTTATGGTGTGTATTGTTGCCCGACGAAATAGAATCTCTAAACCAGATACAGCAATCACGAAAAATAATAAAGACACCACGACAATTTTAAACATAATAATTAATCTTGGCACTTCTTCAATGTCGCACGATTTCGTAAGTAATGGTGTAGTAAATATAAATTTATCTCTTTGGGTCGAAATAGGTTACAGACGATTTGATGTAAAGGGTCACATACACCGTGCTGAATCACTTGTTGACTTATATGGTTTATTTATTATTAGATTTAGAAATAAAATCATTTCAATGAAGAGTGCACTCACATTGAAGAATGTTTGTATTTATTGCAAACCACGATCGATTAGGAATTTCTCAGAATAAAATCTTATTAATTTTGGAAAGGATTGTTCAAAGAGTCAAATAATTTATTCTACAACAAGTTATGGAATGACGCATATTCCACACTAGCGAACAGTTTGTAGCCCGAGCCGCAGGCGAGGGTTACGGTTTCGCGAGTGTGGAATGTGCCATTCCAAACGTGTTGTAGACTATACTTTCTCTAACAAGATTATAGAAAAACCCCTAAATGTTCATAAAAATCTTCAAAATAGATTACAAATTTAAAACGCGATGTTTTCAATAAAAACCTTAATTGTTACATGAAACCATAGTAACAAAAACAAATTACTTAATATTCCGCCCTAAAATGAACTTAAACGGCTTCTGATTCGTCGAAAGCCGTGCCAGAATATTAATACTCTAAACGGTGTGTAAAATTACGAATATTATGAACGGGTGCTGGAATGACATTTGTTTCATCACAATTTTTAGTCATAGAATGTGCAGTTTCTATAATATTTTAGAGAAATTTTATTAAATAGAATGTAGTTTATTAACGAAAAATCAAACTTTGGAAGCCCAGATATATAACTTTTATACATATTGTAGGCCAGATTCTTCTAAAGTAGAGTGTAAAAGGGTAAGATGTAATTTGCTTACGTTTTTGAGAAAAATATTTAAGCAAAAAGTTTCTTCTTTTCATTTCATAGAAATTGTTTTGTGTTCTTCTTCTAAGACGTTGAAGTCAAGGCTGACATATATATTTTTTTTTAAGTTTCATCTACTCGCAAGGGTAATTCCATTATGCCTTTAAAGCACTGCGAGTAGGATGCGTAGTAGTAGTAGATGGCGATCAACCGCCTTCTTAAACAAGGGTAGGTTGTAACTTTTGGGAAAAATTCCTTTCGGTAACAAGTTCCATAGTTTGGAAGTTCTATAAAAGCAAGAATCTCCGTAGACAGAAGTCCTCACTGTGTCAAGCTGGACCACACAGGAATTTGCTGTCTCCAACTGCCTTGTATGCCTCAAGAATCTTGCCCTTGAAGAGATCAATCCTATTAGTTCCTGCGAGCATCTTCCATTATAGTACTTGTAGAAAAGAGACAAGTCACTAACCATTCACCTGTGATCTAGTGCTTCGAGAGAATCGGTCAAACTTTCGTCATCCATTAGGCGAATCGCTTTTAAATTGAATCCAAAAGAGCCTAAAATGTGCTTTGGGGCTGAACTCCAAACATGAAAACAGTTTTCTAGTGTTGGCCTAACTTGAGCTCTGTATGGTGTGACTAGCTGATAAGATATGAGATACTTTTTAGCTCTAAAAAGAAAGCCTGGCTCCTGAGAGGCGGATTTGACAATGGCGCACCCATGGTGTTCCCAAGAGAAATTGGTGCTCGCATTCACTCCTAGGATAGATAGACTAAATCCTATCGGAAAGATTTTACCATCCATTTCTCTGTTTGTTGTATTATCCCTTGATGTTTTCAAGATTTATTTATTTTGGAAACATAATCATATCCAGTAATGTGAGATGATAACTGAAACTAAATACTGTGGAAACTGTACAATATGCTCTTAATAGAAGGTACCGAAAGGAAATGTACTTCAGTAATTATTGTCATGCAAATAGAAGTTCCACAGGCTGTACACTGACTTTTAGTTGACATTTTTTCTTTAAATCCTTGCAGTAAATTTACTAAACAAGATATTTACTACCGAACAAAATATTTTTATTTACAACCACTGTAACGTAAACATGATGCTTAATATTTTTTGTAAAATGCCTGGGCATAAGCCATGTTTGATGTTAGGAATAGTTTTTAGAGAAAAGTATATTTGCATGTTGAGATTGAAGACGAACATTCTGCTTATTTCTGGAAGTATGAAGTTCAAAGTAAAAATTTTTAATTTAAGGTTAGAAGATCGAAAAGAGTTTGACATTTAACTGTAACAGGCAAAGTACCTAACCAATTTACGTGGTATGCACTTTTTGTTTTAACAATAATTTATGGTTTTTTAAACTGATTTTTATATCGATTCTCTTCTTACATAACCCGATTTGGCTTTGTTGGCCTAAGACTTATCAATAAGGTCACTGTAAAGATTTTAAGCTTATAGTCATTAGTCAGCCCAACAAATATTCTAGAAATCTAAACCTCGTTGAGTAATTTATAACTAATTGTGAGTTTGTACTGTATCTTACGACAAACATTATTTTTGTTATATAGATAGATGTGATATCGGTCGGACAGGATAAACAGGCAAGGAAAAATTTTCATTGTCCATGTAAAACGCTAAGAATTGTCTCTTCCATAGTTTTCAACGGCCGCTGAACGTATTCCCCTACTTTGACGCAGCATGCTTGTATCTTCCAGTTTACAAGAGAATTTTACAACAGACTGAAATATTGTTTAGCGCAGTCGGGTGGCCTATTTGAACTCCTTATATTCTAATGTTTAAAGAGTTATTTTGTTATATTCTTCATTAGAATTATTATTTAATTTGTTTAGGAAATCTCGTTTATTTATCTTGGTTATCAAAGAATATCAGTTTTATTTTGCCTCAGACGTTGATTAAATCAACAGACTAAAAGAACAAACAGCATGTGGTACGCAAATTTTAATAAAATTGTTGCCTACCAGTAGAATTCGCGTAACAAAACTCATTAGAAGCTATGATGTACTACTGAAATCTCCACCAGCACTGATGGTTGCGCTCTGCGTTGAATTGTTTACACCGGTGTAAACAATTCAATGGACAGTGTTTGACTTTCCTGATGTGTATACATTCCTCTCATTGCTGCAACCTTAAAGATCTATTAAGATAAACCCCCAATATATGCTGTTCCTAATTTACCAACCTTTTCTAAAAGCCTAGGATTTTCCTAGAAGAAATTTTACTTATCTCTGCAGGTGTGACTTGCACATGTTTCAGGTGAAGTAGTCTCCTGTAAAACAATGCTTCGCATGTGCAACGTAAGTGTTCTGAAGTTTCCTTGGCCTAGCTGCAGAAGCAGCAAGCTCCGACTCCGCTTTGCCTATTTTGAGATGGCATCTTAACACGCAGTGTCCTGTGAGAAGGCCTGATGTTAACCTTACTTCCGGTTTGCTGAGGTCGAGAAGTTCCTTCGTCTTGGGGTGCAAATATGTGATGAACTTTTTTGCATGGTTTTGTCCTGAAATTAATTTCCAGAGGGATTCTTTTTTTCTCTTTTCATTTGTGGACTTTATTTTTTATATGGCATTTTGCTACACCAAAGTAAGGTTCGGGTCCAATAAATGGGGATGCTGCACTTTTTCTGGCTAGGCGATCGGCAATCTCATTTCCTTCAATACTTATGTGTGCTGGCACCCACATCAAGGTTACCTTGTTGCGGGCAGCCAACTGTTTTAGAAATTGTAGACACTTCCACACTAGTATGGATTTGATAGTAAAGCTACTTAGAGCTTTAAGGGCCGCTTGGCTGTCTAAGTAGATATAGATCCTTGCTCCTCGCAAGTCCTTCGATAGACATTCCCGGGTACATTCTATGGCATGTACTTCTGTCTGGAAGATTGTGAGAGTTTGACTTAAGGCTTTTGTTAGCATATATCTTGGGCCCGACGAGCTCAACTCCATCTACCGTATATCCGTATACCAGATAAGTGATACTTGCGGTAGTTTAGGTTTTTGATCCATTCCACTCATATAGCGATCATTAATGACCACTTCAAATGAGTGTTCAAACTCCAACCTGACTTGTTTTTTATCAGCTGGTTTTATCGTTGCCGATGACAAAAACTCTTTGAGAATACTCATGTGTCCGATAGAGTTTCCTTTCTTCAGATCTACTACCTAAACCAGTCTTAAAGCTCCCACAATTACCTTCTTCTTTACCTGTAAATGTAAAGGGGGAAATTCAGTATGACTTCCAGAGCTGCAGTTGGATAGGTTTTCATTGCTCCTGTAATTCCAAGACATGCAAAACGTTGTACTTTTGCAAGTTTATCTTGTGCATTTTTTTGCTTTTGGCTACCATACTAACGAGGCGTACGTAACCCTTGGTCTGGTAACCGCCAGGTGATACTAGTAGATTATTTTGAAGTTCAGTACCCAGGTTTTTCCAAAGAGTCTACGACAGGTCCAGTTTACCACTGTGCCACTTAGGCCTTCCTTCGAGCACCAATCGTTGATAATTATTGGGGCAGTTTGCATCAGATTTGATATAACTATCATGCTTTCCCCTCACAGTGACGAATATGTCAACTGCATATCCCTGGGTTTCAAAGCCTGAGTTGTGTAACTTTAGAAGAAGATCGTTCACAGCAATAGACCTTAGTAGGGGCGATAATATTCCTTCTTGAGGAAATCCCTTTACCGCAGTCACCGTTGCTGGGTCTGCTCCTAAGTTTGCTTTCATTCTTCTTCCTGTAAGTATGGATTGTATCCATTCGGTTGTTGTTGTTTCAAAGCCCTTGTTTTATTTTATGGATTCGTATAAGGTGTTGTCGAAGACACTCTCTATATCGATGAATACACAAAGAACAATTTCATTTACCGTGAGTGCCTTTTTGATCATCGTTATGAGATTAGGTGAGATGTAGATTTCGATAGATTTGCCTGACTGGTAAGCAAATTGGTTCTTGTGAAGTAGTGCCAGTATTAGGACCTTGCTTCTAATGTAAAGATCTATGAGTTTCTTCATTGTTTTGAGGAGAAATGGGTTTAGGCTAATTGGTCTATAGGATTTAGGCTGGGCCTTTAATCGCCTTCCAGTCCTTTGGGATAAAAACCACATTAACTTGAGAAACATATCTCAGGCAATAACTAGCTCTAAATAGTTGAGTTAGTCGAGTCATTAGCTCCGTTAGGCTCTCTTGCAGCAGAGCTGGGGAGATTAACAGACACATTATTTTTGCTATATGCTAATTGAAGCAATTATTAATAAGAATTACAGCTTTTGTCTTGCTTTTGCTGCAAGAACAAGACAAGAAATTTTTGAGCAAGAACAAGACAAGACAAGAAGTTATTTTAGCAACAGCAAGATTTCTTGTCAAAAGATTAGCAAGAAGCAAGTGTTCTTGCCTTTTTCAATATTTTTTTTTGAAATAATCTTAAAACAGTGCTTTCATACCTTTCTAAATGCACAATTCTGTTATAAGGTGACCTCTTTCAAATTAAAATTTGCAAAAAATCGATTCCAAAATTCAAAATTAAAAGAAAAAGCTCAATGTTTACTTATTTTCTCAAAATGATCCCCTTTAGTAATAGAAATCTAAAAAAACATTTAATTTTTCCCTAAATTTTTATTTTTTTTGTAAAAAAATTTTGAACATTTCCTCAACTCTTTAACTTTACTCTCGAAATTTCAACTTTTATTTCTATATTTGGATTTTATTCTCGAAATTAGAATTTCAAACCTAAAACTTTTACCCTTGATCCGATTTTTTCTAAACATTTTGACTTTATTCACAAAATTTGTCCCTAGTAACCTCATATTAATTTTGATTTATTATTAAAACTTGGAATTTTAATCTCAGGAGTTCGAACTTGAACTCTAAATTTGGGAAAACGTTTTTTAAAGAAATTATGGAAACAAACTAGAAAACTAGAAAGTTAAAATTTAAAGTCAAAAAGTTAACTCTGTAGTAGAAAATTAAATTAAAACATTACACTCATGTAAATTGGAAAATTTGGAATTTGGGAAAAAGTTAAAAATAATTGAAAAAATTCAAATTTTTCTTAAAATATTAAAATTTCCAGTTTAAACTTAACATTTCTGATTTTCAAATTGACCAGAGATTTTCATTTCATCCAAAAATATTAAGTGTTTCTCCAAATTTTTCTATTTTAATTTTTTCTCGAAATTTCCAAATTAATAACTGCAAGCTCTGGCAATTTATGAACAAAATTCAAAATTTAAGTGTTTAGTCGAAAAATTCGACTTTGATGATAAATCTTTAAAAAAAAGTTAAATTTAATAGGCAAATTTCAAAAGGTTAGAAATTCAATAAAATGTTAAAAATATCCAAATAAAATTTTTAAATTATGAGTGTCTTCTCGCAATATGTAGTTTTTGAATATTTTTCAAAAAAGTTTTTACTAATAAGCCGCATAGTTTTTTAATACGAAATTAAAATTTTAATCATAAAGTGAAATTTTGAAATTTAAACTTCAAATTTTGCCAATAAGATACACATTTCCAGAAAAAAACACGTTACTTAAATAATGTTTTTAATTTGGAGAGTTTTCTCTAAATTTCAACTTTTTTCCCGATGTTTTCAATCTAAATTTAAAACTTAAAGTTGAGCAAGATTTTTATTTTTATTTTTTCCAAAATTTTGATTTCAATTTAAAAGTATCAATTTTTTAAATATAAATTTTGGGTAGATTTTTGCTTTGAGAGTCCACATTTTTAAGTTGTCGTTTTCTTTTGTATTTACATCTTTTATACATGATGCAGTTTTTAAATTCTTCATGTCGCAATTAATTCTGACTCTGTTCTGTTGTTGCTCATGCGCAAAACAAACAAGCCAGCAAGAACAAGAAAAAGCAACACCCTTGATGGCAAGTCAAGAATCAAACCAGCAAGAAATCGGCAAGACAAGAAGTAAACCAATGTCTTGTATTGCTCAGTAAGACAAAACAAGAAGTTAGATAGCAAGACAAGAAATCTTGCTTTGTGCATCACTAGACAGGTTGTGTACGATGTAACTTAAGTCACAAAGGTCACTAATAATGAGGTAACTTTCTCGTATTTATGGGTTGCATGGCAACATCCATCAAATAAAAACCCCCTCGTCGTTACGTGCATTAAGGTATGTTAAACTTAAGAAATAATGTGGCTGCTTAATGAATATAAGTTGGAAATGATTACTGCTGCCACATCATACTTATGAGGCCAAGGAAGGCAGAAACTGGTCTACGATGATTGGGCGTAAATATTTCCAACTGTAGCACGTTTGCATTATTACAAAATGTTTAATTGATTTTATTGAATACAACCGATAATAATATAATAATAATAATAAGAGAATTATCTCTCTACTAGTCACCTTTGTGACTTTGGTTACGTCGTACATAATCTAATTGTAAATTTAATATTTATTTGCTACCAAATTCTAACTCTAATGCACAGACCAATAGATTTGAATATTTATTAGATTCGAAGTTTGGAAACCAAATACCGATTTCGATCTTGTTAGATCTACGAGATCTAACAAGATTGAAACTGGTATTTGGTTTCCAAACTTCGAATCTAATAAATGCTGAAACCTATTGGTCTGTGCATTAGAATCCTTGTCTTCTGGGAACTTTCCTAGAGAGCAACCCCTTCGCTAGGTGGCAGTCTTTCAACTGTTGGTAGTTCAGCTACCTATGATTCACTATACACGCCTGGAGGGCTGCATGAATTTGTAGTCTAGGTTGCATTCTACTTGCATACCAATTTGTTGTACAAAAATATGAAATAAGATTTTATAGCAATGATATATGCAAATCCTGTTATAATTATTGCCGTTCGCCATTTCCTCGATTCGAATTAAATTGTATGGTATACAGTCTCTGGTATATAGTGAATCGAACTTACCTGTGCAAAAGGAAGGTTCATCGGAAACATCCCCACAATCGTCTTTGCCATCGCAGTAAGCGTTAAGTCTAACGCATTTGCCGTTTCTGCATGGAAATTCGCTAATTCTGCAGGCAGGTCCTGGGCTGCTTTCTTGCAGGAGACACAAGACAACCGCAGGAAACAGCCACAACCACATCCTGGAAAGATAAAATTATCAGTGTGGATTGCTCCGTTCGCTAATATTAAGTGAATACTTGGCTAATTGATTAGTTTACATATGCAAATCGAATATTCGATTTGAAATAAAGGATTTTCACTGAATGGATGACTGATGTGCTTATTTTCTATGCGATGTGCTTTTTATGGTTAGCTTTTACGTCCAAGACTTCCTCAAAATTCGTGAATTTTTAAAATTATCTTTGGGATTCAAAAGTGAAAATTTAAGCTTGTAATCACATTTTCTCTCTTTTCTCTAAAAATTTAACTTTTGCCTGTAACATGTTTTTAGGTACAGCTTTGGTTTTACCTTAAAATTTTTATTTTTCCATTAAAATTTCGACATTATTTAGTGATAGTGATCCCTTTTCACCAAATTTTTTTTTCTCAAATTAAAAAATTGCAATAGAAGTCTTGTCCCCTGAAGCCAAGAAAGATTAAAAAACACAATAAAGGTTGCTCTAACGCATTTCGATGGCTCAGCTATCAACTTCAGAGAGATACTGTATTTCAATTTTTTTAAAAAACCAAGGACCAGTCCATTCCACCAAAATTGTCAATTCTTCATGGTAGACCCTTATTGACCGGAAATATTATGGGCCGAAGAAATGTTAAATAAACTGAAAAAAAAAACAAAATTGTCAAATTAAATTCTGAAGTTAATTTAGCTTTATTAATTCAAAATTCATGTTTTTCGCTTTAAGAAATTAAATCTTTTTGATTTCAATTTTTAACATTCTTAAAATTTAAATGTGTTTTAATAAAATTATTCTCTTTTCTTTTGGCATAATTTTTAATTTAAAATTAAACGAGATTTTCCCTAAAATATCGATATTTTTTATTTTCAAACTTACTTTTACAAAATCTTGAGGGAACGATTGATTTTTTCCTGAAATAGTAATAAAATCCAACTTTATGAAATCTTGAATTTCAAGTCGCCCTTCTGATGTTTTTCCCAATTTACCACGTTTTAAAAAATTGATATACAAATCTTTCTTGGTTTCAGGGGACAAGAATTATATATCAATTTTTGAATTAAATTGAAAACACAAATTGCTCTAAGAGTTTTTAGTTTAGAGGTAACATTTCAAATTTGAAAATAAAATTGTATTTGTCACCACTTATAAACTTTCAATATGGATACTTACTTAAGGATGGTGGTCCTTGTTCTTATATATTGCTTCGATTGTTCCTTTTTTTAATTAGTGTTCATGTTTCGAAAGTTAAAAGACTGATTAGAAAACACTTTATTAAAAAATGGAGTGATTGAATAAGCTCTATTTACTTATCGAAATAGAACGTAACCGTTTACGAACTTTTTATACAGAATCAATATTCATCACAAAGACCTTCAATCAAACGTCTAACTCTATTTCAACAGTATATACATAAAGAGAGCCCAGTTTTCCTTTTAATACACTTTGTATGTTTCAATCAGATGCTTTTAGAATGTATTTGCCGCTCGCAACATTCGTATTATACCGGCTTTTATGTAAGTAAACCACAAGAGGAGTTTTGCTTTATTCACTCAGTAAAACTTTCGTGAATATTTTGCGGAGATTTAAAAGTTTCAAATTATTTACTCTTAGAAGTTTTTTTGCTTTTACTTTTTCTTGAATTATGTAAAGTGTTCCGTTTGTTTGATATTACACCAGAAATGGATAAAATAAAAGCTCTAAAGTGTCAGAATTAGAACATTTAATCCTTGAGTTCAATCGAGTTCAAAGAACTTTTTGAGAGAAGTCAGTATTCAAAAGGTGTAAAGTGGCATACTTTGAATAGTATCACTTTAAATGTGCATGTTTTATAGCAGTGAGTCAGTTGTTAGAGAAATGATACCTTACGGTGCGTTTACAGTAGACACTTAATTCCGTACATTTCTCTCTGGAATAAAATGTATTTTCTCTCTGACGCAAGTCTCAAGTATCCTGAGAGAAGCTATCTCATCCCAGCTGTATAGATGAGTCTCAGATAGCTTCTATTAGGACACTTGGCACTTATGTCAGAGAGAAATGTACGGAATAAAGTATCTAATCTAAACGCAGCCTGAAATTTGACAATAATTATTATTTAATTAACTGCACATATAGAAATGAATTACTGAAGGAATCAATGAAGAAAATCCCAGCTAAAACTAAATGTATTTTATTTGCTAAGCTGCAACCAAATATTATTAATTCTGCTTCGACATATACGATTATTTCTCCATCGAAGTTGCAAAAGTGGTAAATGCATAATTACCAAATCAGTAAAGTTGGTATTCCTGATTCTCACACGGGCAGCTTACATAAACAGCCATTTTCACCGAGGGTTACAAAGTTAATTGGAGATAAGCTTCGGGCGGCAAAACCTTCCTAATTGCTGGGTTAACGGAGAGATTCCTGCGAATTCTATTCTATTAATTGAAATAGTTCACTGGTTATTGCTACAGGATACGTCCTGCTAATTCAGTCCGGGATCCTGAAATTTGCGGCTGGGAAAAATGCAGCCCCAATTTACCGGATTATTAGATCAATTTGGCCTGTCGAGCCTGGTCGTAGAAGTGTCATTTCTCAAGAAACTTAGTTTCGGTGGTGGCAAACACTTACCTAATCCTTTAACTCTTTAAGAGGTTTCAGATTTTTATACAGCAATCTGCATACATACATCAATTAATTGTTGAATTTTTATAAAATGTATCGAAATAAATGGGGAAAAACCACGTCGTTATTGTAAGTTTCAAACAAACTTTTTCGTCGAATTAAATTTTAAGTTGTGTCGGCAATTGCATCAAATTTATAACTGTTCTTGGAGAACTCATTCCTCGAACATTTGATGATGTAAAATTTAAATAGATAATGTCGAAAGTGTTTAAAAAAAATTGTCGTGTTCCACTTTGAAAAAAGAAAACAATTTCATCCAAGTCGCTCTCTATTGCAAATTATTTTGAAGAAAATTTGTTGCAAATAGTGAGTACAGTTCATTTGAAATATTCTCTTTTGTTGTTCAAATAACTGCTTTAAATGAATCAATAAAATAACTGCTGTTCTGAATCCTTGCGTCGTAGAATGGACCATTGTGCATAATTTAGGAACAGTATTAACGATAAACACAACTAAGAAATATCGCAATTCCACAAATATTCCCCATTCTGTTGTTAGTTGGAACAATCAAACAAACCGCCGACGATGCTGTAAAGCTAGGCAGCTTCGGATAATTGCAGAATTCGGAATTGTCTTTATTATAATGTACTAACTATTAGCCGCGACTTCGTCAGCGAAATTAAATGAGTAATTGCCTTTGGTGCAGCATGACGAAATCAAATATTTTAAATCTATTAGATCACAAATGCACCCCATCTAGTGTTTTAATACTAGTAAATATGGTATGTAGTAAAACCAGATTATGTACAATGTAACTAACGTAACAATGTAATTAAAGTCACATCCGAGTCAAAAATGGTCTGAGTGATATGGGTTCCAGGGCATCAAGGAACGAGGGGGCAGATAGACTTGCAAGAGGCCTCAATTACACCTCTTTTCGGCCCAGAACCATACAGTGGTCTTACAAAAAGCCACGTAAAAGATGATATAGATACTTGCGAAACAAACCAAAGGTTATACTGGAGAAAAACTCCAGGCCTAAGATAGTCAAAAAAGTTCATCACTATCTCGAAAAAGAGGTCTGAGCAGTTTCTCGAATTGAACAAGAATGACTTAAGAATAATAACTGGACTTTTCACAGGACACTTTCTAGTAAAGTATTACCTTAAAAAGACGGAAAAAGTGGATAATGATAACTGCAGATTCTATAGCGCAGCAACAGAAACAACAGAAGATTTGCTATACGAATGCATGGCTCAATTCTGTAAAAAGCTCAAATTTCTTGAAAGGGTAACTCTGACACTCCAAGAAATCAGAGTAATAGCTCCTAAAAAGATAATAGACTATGTAACAAGTTTAAACATCTTGGACAATAATTAAAAAATTAGAGTCTTTACAAAAGATCCTAATGGGTCGCAGTGGTGAGAGGTGTAAAAGCCTATACTAATCTTTTTCAGAACTGTACAACTGTAGAACTAAAGTCACAAAGGTTACTAATAGTGAAGTCGCCTTCTTGTATTACAGGTTGCATAGCTGCATCCATTAAATAAGGGTGCCCTCGACATTACACACGTTTAGATATGTCAAACCTAATAAATAATGCCAACCAAATATTTCGCTCGATATTTCGATATCGTAATTGTCGCACTCTTATGTGAATCATCCTGTAAATGCCAAAACAACAAATTTATAAGTATTAATATCTAAAAATGAACTACGGAAAAATTGGTGTAATAGTTTGGCGTGGCTTGCATAAATTGTTCTGTGAAAATAATAGCTTTTACCAGCACAACTCAGCATTCGTTTAGCGATCCGATTTTAAATGACATTTAATGTTCCGAACATGTCGTGCAGCACGAAAATCACTCTTTTTAAGTTCTTTTCTACAAACCATAAAAATGTTAATGACATGAATGTCGCACAATAGCGACGGAAATTAATCTCGGATGATATGTCATTCTAATAGCTTTTAAGAGAGTGATTACTTGAAAATGTGTTGGTAAAAATATATAAATATGTAAACTTATTATTTAAAGTCGAGGAAATTCTGCACAAAACCGGTGACAAGCCGAAAAGAAAAAGAAGGTTGCTCTGCTTCGAATTCGTATACACAAATCAATGGTTATTTCTATATTACTCACGATTAATTATTTTCTTCACAAATATTTTTAAGATCAGTTTTGGGAAGATATTCAAATTGTTTAAATAAATAACTACTATTGAAAAATTTTGGACTTTTTTCTAACAAACCATAAATGTGATATTTAAAAAAATATATTCACTATATTTTCAAGTATGACATTAGTGGTATGTCCTAATTATTATTGTCATTAATATTTTTTTCAACAACTTATTAATAGTTTTTATTTATTTAAGCAATTTGAATAAATGTTTTAACTGGATTTAGACGAGGTTAATGAAAAAGTAGTTAATTATTTTTCGTCAAATGTCTAAAATGAAAATGAAATTTTGCTCCACAATGAAAAATCGACATCAGTGGCATATTGAAATTTCGTGTTAATTTTTTTTCGATTTTTGTTGTTTTTTAATTGTTTTAACTTTGGAAATTTTAAGTGTCCAGTCTTTATTACGTAGTTAATTTTTAATTTGGGTATTTCATATTTAGCACGATTTTCAGTTTACTAGATTGTACGACAGTAAAAATGCTTCAGACTCACAAGTAGCCAGATGTATACTTCTCGTACACTAAAAAAAATTATTTATTGCATTAACTACTGGGTACTGTATAACCAGTCATATTTAACTATGCTAATATTCGAATGCATCACTTGTTAATGAGTAATTGTTGAACTAAATTCTAACTATTCGATTTTAGTTAAATAATAAGACGTCAAAATTCTTCGCACAGTGCCCTAATTTTTGGTTTGGGTTAAACCTAATGGCAAGTTACTGTTCGATCTTGCTCTTGTGGTTCAGTGTATATAGAAGAAACGGGGAGATCATTTAAGACGCGAATATCCGAGCACCAAAGATGTCTTAAATCTAGTTTATTTTCGCCATGGCGGAACATCAACATGAGACCGGATATAAGATTATTTTCTTTTTAATAATATTTCAATCATATCCAATATTCCCAAATACTATAATAGGAAAATACGCAAGGCCATTGAAATCCAAAAGTTCCCCAAAAACATCATCAGGGACGACGGTTACATGCTGTCCTCCATCTGGAAACCAACCATCGGAAATCTTCCAGGGTGATCGCGTTTCGCTTTCTTTCTTTTCTCTTAGAAGAGTTTCGCCTCTGGTATGGTGGACATACTGAGTTACCGTGCTCTTCTGTCTAAACTTTTCTATCCTTTGTATCAAATTTTCAATTCGGAAGAATTTCGCCTCTGGTGGACGTACTGAGCTACCGTGGTCTGATGTTTTGAAATTGGCCTTTTTTCATTTTTCATTTTTGTATATTTCCTTCTATTTCAAATTTTACCTATTGTTTCTTTGTTCCTGAAAAAGCTCCCTACGATGATGGGGGAGACGTTGAACACTTTTAGTAGTTCTTTGACACGATCCAATTCCGGAAGAAATATATCCTGTACCGACTCTGGCCGTAGAAGCCTTCGTTATCATATTGTTCTATCTAGATCGTTCATGTGTTTTAAAGTGATTTTTAAGGTTCAGCCATGCATTTGATGATATTGATAAGGTTAAGGAGGCTTTGGAGATCAATGAAAGTACCAGAAAAACTGTCAGAATGTTTAATCTACCTACTTCTACAGCGCAATACATGGTTAAGAATGATTATTATAAAGCTAAAATGGTGTTGGTAGATCACGTTTAATTGGAAGCGGAAAACGATATACGAATTAAGAAGGGAATTTGTTCACCCAATGGAAATGGAAGCAAAGTGACCGCCAAAAAGTTCTCAACAATCTAGATCTTATGTTACTGTGTGAACTATGGGAAGAATAATAAGTACTGTGGTGAGTCGAGTTCTACTAAACTGTTCTATTTCCTCGTTTGTTTTATTTAATTGAATTTATTTTCAATTTTCTTGGAAATATTAAATCTACAAATATTGTATTACAAAAAATTCTTTGTAACATAACGTTTTGCGTGAGAAACAGATTTCTTAGCGTTCACAAATTAGATAAGGGTTATTTGTTAGGCCTGGTTTGTTTCAAGCACAGATACCTAAACTGAGTAAAACAACATGTTAGTTTTGAAGGACCGCTGAAAAGTAGAGTAATAAATAAGGGTAAAGTGTCAATAACGGAGACCTTAGCAAATATCTCGGCAAGACCATGTGGTGGTAGACTGGAGGAATATGACGTTCAAAAAACGCCCTTATAAACACGTACAATTGTAAGTTATTTAAATTTTAATGATCGAAGTAAAACTTGCAGGATAAAGGGACGACATCATTCAAAATGGGTTTGCAGTTTGATATGCACTTTAAGAATCCTTTTTAAAATTTATTTAAGGGCTAATTTGGATTAGAAATATTTAAATTAGTAGAAATTCTGCATCCTCATGCCCTCTAGCGAGATGCAGAGGATGTCTTTCGGTCCCCAGAAGTTAAGGGTAGGGGAATAAAAAGATAAAACACGGTAAAGATGTAAAGAAATTTACAAGACAGTCAAATAACAAACTTCGATGAAATTAGTTTAGAAATTATGTTCAACTTCCGGACTTATAAAAAACGAGTACGAAATACGGGAGTTTAAAAAAAATGACTGCTTCTGTTTGTGCTAATTAACGAGAATGAAAAAAAAAACAATTTCTGTTCAACGTGAAGTTCTAGTGCCATTTATGTGATGTTTGCTACGGGATAAGTAGGCAAGTAAATTTTTAAATTGTCCGATAATTTTATTTGATGGTTTTTTCGCTTTTATATGATTTTAATTAACTGTTCCTAAAATTTGAGAAATACTTGTTCCTAATTTTGATCAATATGGGGTTGGGGGGCGTACACAAAAAAAAAGAGAAAGGAATGTAAAACTTCCACAACAAACCGAATGAATGAGAAAGTCGTTGTTAGAAAATTATTATAGGGCCAAGAACCCTACCGCTGATTGGTGCAACTACCAATCTCAGTTTCAAAAAGGAAATTAAAAATAAAACAAAATAAAAATACAAAGACAAGAAAACAAAAAGGAAATAAAGCTCATTCGCTTCATACAAACATTTTCATTTCCTTAAGGTCGATCCTAGTGTTCTGCTGTTGGAAGCTGAGTTTCCAGGGGTTCCAAAATAATTTATACCCATCACCACAAACTTCCGGTAACTGACAGCAGACACATATATTTGGGTTTTACTGATGATGTTCTGCAAGTTCTAGAAACGTGGGCATTGTACACCTTAACATCCTAGAAGCATAAGCGACAATGAGCTCTTGCCTAGTTCTTGTTTTGGTGTATTCACCTAGTGCTACCTCATTCGCAGATTCTCCTTCGTAGGTTGCTTGAATCCCAAAAATATAGGACAAGACAACCTGGCCCAAAGAGAGCCTTATAGATCTGTTGACAAATGAGGAGTACTAACGTAGGTGAACGAGCAGTATCAGCATCAGCTCTCGTTAGGGAGATGTTTTAATGAAAGAAATGAGAACTTCTTGCCAGTTTTTAACTTTAATTTCAATGTTTTGTGCTAAGTCAAGCTTAGCCACTTTCTAAGCCAAAAGTGCCCCTTCTTTAGAACAGTAGCCGTAGAAGTAGATGTAGTGTTGGAAGGGAAATTCGGCTCAGAAAGTTTCTATGAAATTTGAACAATATTTCTAGTCTATTTTATGACACTGGTTTGGGTTCGAATGATTGAGTTTGGTATGAGAAAAACCGAAAAACAAACAAAGGAACAAGTTAACAAAGGAAAGAAAGAAAGAGTGAGAAAGAACGAGATATCTGTAAGATTAAATCAACATTTATAAATTTGATTTACTACTATAAATCACAACTTCATTTCCAAGTTTGAGCTCCATTTTCTCTTGGCATTATCCTTTGAATATTGTTAGCTTAAAGCTTTAACAGAAAACTGTATGCTCTGTGAAGTATGCTTGAATTAAGAAGCGACAAAACACATAAGAATTGGAATAAGGAAAAAAAAAAACAGACACCTGAAAATAGTTTGAGAACCTCTGTGTACAAACTAACCAGCGAACACCCACCGATAATCAGGTACAAAGTTAGCTGCATTTGGTTTGAAAACCTTTGAGTACAAACTAAATGGCTCAGCTGGGGAAAGCATTGCGATTATTAGGGTTAAAATAAACTTTGGGAAATTAATAACCGACGCACCATATACGAGCGAAAGAGTTAGACAAAGAATGTCAGATTAATTGGGCTTAAGGAATTCTCTTAATTTTCTAAAGAAATATTTCTATCAGATCTGTGTCCAGCAAATTTAAACAAGTTGAAACAAACAGGTTCACTTTATTTTGTTGTATTATGTTTAAGAACACTTGAAAATCACAAACTTGAAATTTGGTTGATTTATTTGTTGGCCTATTGTAATAAAACGTTGAGGTCAATTGTTGTTTGAATTTGATAACACTTCCCTGTCGACTCTACGAACTCGGGTTACAATTTATTGAAATAACATAATTTTAAACACAACGTAGACAAATTGGGTCCGAAAATCGGAGGTAAATTATTCTTCGAAAATTTTTAAAGATGAGCAAAATTAGACAATTTTAAAAACTATATACACTCACTGGTTATGGTCACAAACGGCTGCTCATCACAGTACTTTTGGGTTAAATATAAAAAGATTCAAAATTAACTTTAATGAACCAAAAAGCATGTGCAGAAACGACTGGAGTTTGCTGAAAATCATCCGTGGAGTCCGACGGTATTTTCCGATGAAAAAAGCTTTAGACTGGACAAGCCCCCTAATTTGGAAAATGTTTAGAAACAGGATGGCGGCGAAATAATGGTGTGGGGAATGGTTCACCTAATGGTCTGATACAGTTAAAGAAATTAGAAGGAAAGCAAAACTTTCAAAATTACAGTAATTTAATCAGACAGCACGTAAAACCATTTTTTGTTAGGCGGTAGACTGGAGCTTCCAGTCGTCCGAGGTAGTACCACCCCACGTGTCAGTAGGAGGCGATGAAATGATGCTAACATTATGTTTCTCTTTCTGACACGTGAGTCGGTTCCTATTATTTTTCTTTCCTCATCCTGTCCTTTTCCCTATTTTCTTTTTTCACCTTCTATGAATTTTTCTTGTAAATTTTAACAAACAAAGATGATAGATTCCCTTCGTACAAAAAATTACGGATGTAAATTACCCTTCCGTTCGAATGTCCGGAGGGAGGATGTGCGAGGGAATCCAAAATCGACGGAAGGTTTTACCGTGCCACAGGCCAAGACTCTTTTAAATAATTCATTCCAAATTTAGTTTTGTAACATTCGGGGGCTGAACTCAAATCTAAACTCGGTTCATCAACACATTCAAAATGAAACACCCCATGTGCTGTCTCTGATAGAAACCCAAGTCTCTCCATCCATCAATACGATCCATTTGATAGCCTAATTGCCACCTGCACACAAAGTTTCAAAACAAGAGGGAAATTTGTGCTTTTACGCAAAGCGACCTGTCCCGTCAACGAGAAGAAGCACTAGAATCTGCTGATCATGATGTAATTTGGCTAAAAATCTGTTCCAAAAGCAAAGTAATTATTCATTTGTTCACTTTATCTGTCCCCAAACGATCCCTCATACAGCTTTTCTGTTACCTCTCCGTAACCTTGTATCACCTATAGACGAATTATCCAAACGCTGAGGTTGTCTTTTCTTGGTCGACCGAACTGACAACGCAGGAAGGATGGCAGAGGCTTTAGCCATCACTTGCCGACTGTTGCAATTGGTTGAGGAATCCCACAAGAACTCGTGACGTAGATATCCATTAACCTAATCTACTCGATCTCTTTCTTACAATGTCTCCAAATTCGTATAAAATCACCGTGACATTAGGGAAGAGAGGGGCTAAAAGTTACCGGGGTTAGTTATTCCGATTAAAAGAGCTTCGAGAAATAGATAATTTAGTCTCTGAGATAAATATATTTTGTAAGCAGGATGTGAAATGAATCAGTGACAGCGCAGCGATATCTGCAATATTGTTAGGGGAGTTGCGTCCGGTATATCAGGAAGTGAGCGCGTGCGTCGTTGTGTCACGTAAGTAAATGCTTTCCTTCTTGTAATTTTCGATCCATCTCCCATATATTAACAGTAATCGTTTCGGTTTTTGCTGTGTTTATGCCTGCTTTGGACATGATAAGCTAAAATTGGCTAGGCGCTGTAAGCTAAACTATCATTTGCTTTTATGTGAGCATTTGTTATTTGAGGCTAAATGTTCCTTTTTTTGCGGGACATATTGTGACCTCGAACAACCAGTTCGTCCCTTCCCAAAGGCACCATTAAGAGATAGAAAGAACAATAGACGTCTTAGGAAATCAGCAATTTTAACAGACACTCCGGAGAAAATGACCCTGGAAGAAAAAGAGTCCAAGAGGAGGAGGAGAAGTATTGACAATAAAAGAAAATGCAAAGAAAGGTGCCAGAATAAAAGGGAAAGCAAAGGGAACGTCGGTTAAACGATAGGTTCAAGAAACTGAGGATAAAAGTTCTGATCATGAAAAAGATAGTTTGGAGTATAGTTGTATCATCTGCTTGGTGGTTACTCGAACTTGCGTTCTGGTGAAGAATGGGTCCAGTGTCAAAAATGTAAAAACTGGGCCCATTCAAGATGTATAAAGTTTCGTAATTCATTTATGTATATGTCCAAATTGCGACTCTGATGAGTCTTATGGTGATTTATAAATAGGTATTAAAATCTTTTTTATGCAACGCTTCTTTTAAAATTAAATTTAAGACCAAATTCTTACATAAGGAATATTCTATTGTTAAATTCTTAAATATATGAATGCCTTAATAATATAATTGTTTTCTTTACAAGTTATCCCCTAATAGACCCGGTAACAACTTGTCCCACCTCGTTAACAATTAGCCCCAAGTTGGGGTAATTTGTTACTTTTCGACTTCCTGCATTATAATATTAAATATAAAGAAACTAATTAAATTACACTTAAAAAACTTGTTAAATATCAAAGCTAAATTTATTCTTCAAAGTCTCTCTCATAGTACTCATGTTAGTAACAACTTTTTCTAAAACAATTTTTGAGCTTGATTGAAAAACGGAACTTTAAGCCCCGTTCTCCCCTAGAGCTTGAAAATTCCGATCGCAAGCTTGTAGCAGCCTCCGGCTGGCTTCATATACCACCTCCTTCTCAGACACAACCCCGTAAGGTTTGGCACTTTAACTCTGCAAACTGGGAAGAATTTAGAGAATTCTCTACATCTTTGTTATGGCTAGAAGTCTGCATTTAACTCAGACAACCCTTCTTCAGTAGCCGAATCCATAACTGAAATTATCCTGGTTGGTATGGAATGCTAAATTCCCCATTCCCAAAAGAAGTCTGCCACCAGTAAATCTTGGTTCAGCAAAACATGTACTCAGGGCTGTCTCCTGCAAAAATTGCGTACATCATCGTTGGAGAAATTATCCCTCAGTCGAGACTCGGACCAACTTTGTAAATGCCCAAAATTTTTGTAAACAGGTTATTATCAAGGCAAAAAGTGATTTCGATGGTGAACTGCGATAGAGGCCGTCTGAGGGATTCCAGGTCCTTTTGGGGATATGCAAAGTCGATTGTAAAGAATTTGACATCTTCAAATTTTCCACCATTACTCGATGACAACAATATTGCGACTACTTCCAAGGAAAAGGCTGACCTTCTGTCCTTAATGTTTGCTCAAAATTCCAACCTTGATTCTCGAAACTCAGACCCTCCTATTCTTCCTAAGATTGACACTTCAATGCCTAAAATTGTTTTCAGGTAACGCATGATCAGGAAGATTCTCCTCGAGCTCGACACCTAGAAAGCTTCTGGCCTTGATGGTATTCCCGCTATTGTTCTTAAGAAGTGCGTTCCAAAGTTGACTCCTGTACTAAGCAAATTGTTTACACTTTCTTACAAAAAAGGTGTATTCCCTAACATCCCGAAATCTGCTAAGGTGCAGCCTGACCCTAGAAAGGGAAAAAGGTATCTGGCTAACATTTATCGCCCTATATCTTTGTTACCCGTTATATCTAAAGTGATGGAAACGGTTATCAACATGGAAATTCTCAAATATCTGGAAGAGAATAGAATTATCTCGGACAGGCAATACGGTTTTAGACAACAACGCTCGACTGGTGATCTACTGGCATATGTTACACATATCTGTAAATCAGCTATGGAAAAACATAGTGAGGCTAAGATTGTGGAATTGGATATCTTAAAGGCCTTCGACAGGGTCTGGCATCAATCTCTTCTCGACAAATTAACTTCCTATGGTCTTTCTCTTGGTCATTTAATATCCAGGTTTTTGACAGATAGATCTCTTCAGGTCGTCGTCGATGGCATCTCATCCGAGACATTTTCGATTAATGCAGGGGTGCCTCAGGGATCTGTCCTGTCTCCTGCTCTGTTTCTGTTACACACAAACGATCTCTTAGCTTCAATTTACAATCCGATATACAATTATATAGATGATAGTAGCCTGGGATCAAGGGAGGTACTGTATCTCTCTGAAGATGATAGCTTGACTATCGAAACGCGTTAGAGCAACCATTGATCTCTCTGAAGATAATAGCTTGGCTATTGAAACGCCTTAGAGCAATCACTGTTGCGTTTTTTAATCTTTCTTGGTTTCAGGGGACAAGATTTGTATCTCAATTTTTAAAATGAAACTTAAAAAAACACGACAAAAATGTCAACGTTTTGAAATTCATATCTTTCAAAACGTTGACATTTTTGTAGTAACTGAAAAATTGCATTTTAGGAAAAAAAAGTGAAAATTTCGAGAGAATGTTCGAGAAAAAACTAGAATTTCACAATTTGATTAAAAAAAAATTGGGCCAGAACAAATTGAATTTAAAACTTTCCAAGAAATCCAATTTTGATGAAAATTATATAACTTTGAAAGAAAGAATGGATTTGGAAAATAAATTTTAAGAAGATTGTCGAATTTAATGAAAGTTAGAAAATTTTACACAAGAAAATAAACTTTGAGAATACTACATTGAAAAAAATTTCCAGGAAAAAATGGGATATTAATGAAAATAATCTTAAAACAAGAAATTTAAAATATTTTCGGAACCGAATTTAAAAAATCGTTACTTTCAGAAAATACGAATTGTCAGAAAAATAGTAAACTAATTGCTAAAAAACGAATAAAAAACTAGAAATGTCAACTTATGTATTAGCTGAAAATGTTCCTATTAAAGTCAAATTTAAAGAAATTAAGTTCTGATAATAAATTCAAATTTGCGAGAAAACAATGAATTTCGCGAGAAAAGTCCAAATTTGCAAAAACATAAAATCTCGAATTTTGGGAAACAAGTAAAATTTGCAAAAAGTTGAAATTCAGTAAAAGTCAAAATTAAATTTCGAAAATGAAGTCGAACTTTAGGAAAAAAGTATTAACTTTCAGGGAAAAAGTCGCAATTTTAAAAGTTGCTTAGAGTCACTGGGATAAGAAAAATGGTTTTTCTGATAAAAACTGGAAACACCCTTAAAATGTTTTTCTCAAAATTTTCTAATTGTTTTTTTTATTTTTTACTCCTTTATTAAAAGATTAATTACATTTCTAGAAAAATGCAAATTTTTGACAAACAAATCTAAACTTTCAAAAAATCAAATCTAAAAAGTACAAATTTCCAAAAAGCCGAATTGTCAGAAGTAATGGGTAAATTTTGAAAAAAAAAACAGAGGTTCTTTAACAATAAATTGAAGTTTAGAAAAAAGTCGACATTTTCTAAAGAAGACCAAATTTTGAGGCAAACAGTCGAATGTTTAAAATAAAACGAATTTACAAGAAAAAACGAATTATCAGAAAAGCAAAATATAAAACATCGATTGAATCTATGTTTTTTGCTAATTACATTGGTAAGTAAATTAGGTAGTATTTGTTTAAAAGAGGAACTGTTTAGAATAAATCGTCATAATTACATTTTGGACTTTTGAGATTAGAGAATGCTGAAAAATCTATATATTTTGAACACATTAATATACTAGGAGATATTAATAAAAACACGGTTTACTTGCAGTTTATACAAGTAAATCATATCAGATTGTAGCCCAGGAATTGTTCACACGAGCCAAGTTGGGGCAGGTCGTTAGTCGTATAATAAAGTTAGAATCTTGGAAGAACTATATTAAAGCATAACTAACAAAATTTAATCGAAAATACAAAACAAAAACTCATTTCTACAATATTAAATAATCAACCTGAAATCACCTAAAATCATGCAAGAACTCGAACAACTCTAATTGTATAATTCATTTCATTAAGTACTAGGAAAATTATTAATTGTAAGTTTACTGAGTTTAAAGTTATACCCGTGAAATACAAGTGCATACTTTTCAAACTTATTAAATTGTAGCGTCCACTATTGTTAAAACCTTAAGCGTCGTAAAGTTTCTTCGGATTAAACATCGCAGAAGTTCTCGAAATTATTTAATTCACTGTCTCGTTATAAACAAAATTATATACAGAGGCTATTAATTTAAAGTTAAATTAAAACCGTTGTGCAAAGTTTTGCAGATAACAAATTTACGTCCTACGTATTTCTTAGGGAGCTCGTTTTTAGTTGCAAAACGAATTACAATTTTGCGCCATATTAATTGAACTGGTGATAAGTTAATTAACAGAGGAGCTGTTTGTCACAATGAGACAGAGGTATCATCGAATAAAATCTCATTTTTTAAAATATTTTGAATAAAGAGTTATAATTTCGAGAAGAAAATCTGCATGTTTTTTTTTTAAATTTAGCCCACTCGTATGGAGCAACCCCATTATGCCTTCAAAGCACTGCTAGTAGGATGCGAAAACGAGGATAGATGGCGATAAACCGCCTTCTTAAACAAGAATAGGTTGTAATTTTTGGAGAAAATTCCTTTTGGTAACGAGTTCCATAGCTTGGAAGTTCTACAGAAAAAAAAGTCTTCGTAGACAGAAGTCCTCACTGTGTCAAGATGGACCCCACAAGAATTTGCTGCCTCCGACAGTCTTGTATGCCTCAAAAATTTTGCCCTTCTGAGGATCAACCCTATTAGTTCCTGCAAGTATC
This sequence comes from Dastarcus helophoroides, assembly GCA_028583605.1. Classification (NCBI taxonomy): domain Eukaryota; kingdom Metazoa; phylum Arthropoda; class Insecta; order Coleoptera; family Bothrideridae; genus Dastarcus; species Dastarcus helophoroides. The sequence goes on from CM053328.1 coordinate 29,199,232, forward strand.
TCCCATGATAGTACTTGTGGAAAAATGACAAGTCACCAACCATCCGCCTGTGCTCTAGTGGCTCAAGCAATTAGGCGAATCTCTCTTCTTTGAATTGAATCCAAAAAGTGTGCTTTAAGGCTGAACTTCAAATATGAGACAAATATTCTAGTGTTAGCCTAACTTGAGCTTTGTATCGTGAGACTAGCTAATGAGATATAAAGTACCTTTTAGCTCTAAAAAAAAGCCTAACTTCTGAGAGGTGGATTTGGCAATGGCGCGCACATGATCGTCCCAAGAGAAGTTAGGGCTCGCATTTACTTCTAGGAATTAGATCCCATCGGAAAAAATTTACCGTCCATTAGTATGTTTGATGCATTATCCGTTGATGTTTTCTTAGAGAAAACATAGGCCTCAGTTTTTAAAGCGTTGAAGTTGACCAGATTTTATTTAACCCATTTCAGAATGATTTCGAGATCCCGATTAATCATTTCTATCTGCTGTTTCCTTAGTCGACATAAAATAGCAGCGGATAATGGTTTTGCGGAGAAAAAAGGTGACACCAGGCTATTATCATCTACGTAGCTGTATATCGGGTTGGAAGTAGAAGCTAAGAGATTGTTGATGTGTAATAAAAACAGAGTAGGCGACAGGACAGACCTCTGAAGAATCCCTGCATTAATCGCAAATATCTCGGATGAGATGCCATCGACGACGACTTGAAGAGATCTGTCAGAGAAAAAATTGAATATCAAATAACAAAGTCCAGGAGGAAGACCATAAGATATTAATTTGGCAAGAAGAGATCGGTGCCAGACTCTGTCAAAGACAATGCCACAATCATAACCTCACCATGTTTTTCCACAGCTGAGTTATAGATATGAGTAGATTGCCAGTTGAGCGTTGTTGTCTGAAACCTTATTGCCTGTCCAAGATGATTCTATTCTTCTCCAGATATTTAAGAATCTCGATGTTGATAATCTTTCCATCACTTTAGATATAACGGGCAACAAAAAATATGCGATAGTTGTTAGCCAGATTCCTTTTTCCCCTTTTAGGGACAGGCTGCACCCATGTTAGGGAAAACGCCTTTAATGTAAGAGAGTGTAAAGAATTTGCTTAGGAAGGAGTCAACTCTAAAGCACACTTCTTAAGAACAATAGCGGGGATACCATCAAGGCCAGAAGCTTTCGAGGTCTCTAGCTCGAGTGCGTTGTCTCAAAACAACTGCAGGCATCGAAGTGCCAACCTTAGGTGGATTGGGTGGTTCTGTGTCTCGAGAATCGAAGTTGGAACTTTCGGTAGACGTTAAGGCTAGCATGTCAGCCTTTTTCTTGGAAGTAGTTGCAGTATTGTTATTGCCATCGAGTAAAGTTTACTTTTTCCGAAAATTTTTCTGTTTAATTTTGAAATTTTTAATTTTCTTCTGTCTGGCTTGCGAAGTAAAACCAACACTGAAGGAATACAGACAGGATACTACGTGATCTTATCAGATATCGCCAAATAGTGCACAGCTGCGGCATATCTCTGCAATGCAATCACATCTGAAATAAAACATTGTTAAGGTATAACATTTCGATAAGCAAGAAAGATAAAAACTTGCAAATAATTAGGTAGGATTTTGTCTTCTGGTATTGTGAAATTTTCGCTAAGCAAATGATCTTTCAAAATGAATAATACCAAGCGAAATAAATTAAATATAACTGTCTCAGAATAACATTACCAACATTATAATGTTTCCTTTATAAGAAATCATAAAGTTGAAAATTTTCCAGTATTCCAATTAGGAAAAATATATGAATTTTAATTAATAAGAAATTAAAAGTCAAAATTCAAATAATTAAAGGAGGAAAATCGTATTCAAGCCGAATTCGCTTTTGGGGATTCATCGATGGAAATACATAAAGAGAAATCGGTTAAAATTGTGGGAGGGTCCTTTCATGGAAACTCTGCAATTTAAATTTTACAAAATTTATTTCTTTTGCAGCTTTCTAATAAATTAATTAGACATTCATACAATGCGAATAATTATAATCTCGCTCATTCAAAGCATAATTATTTGGGCGGTAGATTATAACTGATTGTAAGCGATTTCTTTCGCATAAATCAAATAAAGTGTGCCACAAGTGTTGATACAAAAAGCAAAAAAGGACAATCCAATGCATTATAAATTTCCACACAATATCTCGGAGATTTTGCGGAAAGAAAACAGAATCTAGGAAAAATGGCTAGACCAACGGATTCATTCAAGACATGAGTAATTTACTTTCTAGTGGCACGTTCCTTGCTTAATTTCGCTCTCGACGTTTTGAAAAATTGTAATTGCTTTATCTTCTTGCAATAGATTGGCCACTTGGGGTTTTTACGTGACATGATTTCGAGTGGAATTGTGTTGTAGTGTTTTGTTTCAATTGTAGATAGCGCCCGATCCTTTTTCGGATCTTCGACAGCAAGTTAGCCACGACACAAACTCAAATGGACATGTTTTTTACTAAATCGTTGTAATTACAAAACAGGCAAGTCTTGCAGAGTAAAGTAATTAGTCTTTTTTGTCCACAATTTATAAATAAAATCAAATTTTGATTTCAAATTCAAAACTCGATTGAAAGAGCTTGTTACTGAAAAAACGTGAACATTTCGTGTTAATGTCAAATTACAAAAAAAACTGGAATTCAATAAAATGAAATTCTCGAGTTTTTGAACTTGACATCTAAGTTGTTAGAGAAAATCAAAAAATTTATGTCGAAAAAAAGTTGAAACTTCAAAAAAACATTTAAATTTGAAGTAGAAATTTTAATAATGTTAAAGTAGCCATTGAAACGGTAAACTCCAGTTTGTGAAAAACGAAACAAAAACTCAAATTTTAGAGTTCGAAAAAATTTGAAATTTGGAGATTAGGACATACTTTAGTTTCCAAAATTGTTACTGCTTGAAATCCCAGCTTAATTTGATCCGCCACTGGAAGTTGGTAGATTAAAATCTAAAATACGGGGGTATATCAAATATGAACCGGAATTTCTATCATGTCGCCATGAGGGCGTCGGGAGTGCGCATACTCTTAAGACATGTAAGGTGGGAATATCACATGACTTCCTGCGTTCAAGCGAGTTGCGTTCTCGCCGTTCGTCAGCTGTTAATACAATGAGTGAGGAAGAGGTTCATCCGCACCTTGCGCAGAGCATTATTATTTAATTTCTTGCCGTTGAAAGTGTTAGGTCCGCTTCGTAGACTAGAAGCACAGTTTGGGAATACTTGTTTGAAGAAAACTCAAGTGTATGAATGGCACAAAAATTTTTTGGAAGGACGAACTTGAGTTGAAAATGAACCCTATGCCAATCGTTCTCAGACCAGTGTGACTGAGGACAAATTTAACGCTGTTTAACGCCCTTTGGAAAGTGATCGCCGTTTAACTAATGGTGGAATTGCAGCTGAGATAGGAATAAGCTTTGGAAGCGCTCAATCCATCATTACAGATGAGCTGACGTTTCGAAAAATTTCTGCCTGGTGGGTACCTCGTGTTTTGACTGTAGAACAAGAACAAGAACGTCTGGAGAATTTGTCAGCGCCATCTTGGACGTTTTCAAAGTGAAGGTGATCGTTTTTTGCAACGTATCATTACGTGTTATTAGACTTGGGTCCATCATTACACCCCTAAACAAGCAAGCATGGAGTGGAAACGAAAGGGGGAAGGTGCCCCCATCAAGACAAAAACTCGCCTCTTAGCTGGAAAGGTTATTGCGACAGTGTTTTGGGATTTTAAAGGAGTTGTGCACTTCCACTTTCTGCATGAACGTCGTGCGGTTAATGCTGCCTACTACTGCCAGCTATTGGATGAAGCAAAACGTGCATATCGGCGGACTGGGCGCGTATTTTTGGTCAGAAATATGATTTTGTTTCACGACAATGCCCGCCCTCACTCAGTCAATCTGTCACATCAAAAATTAGAGGAAATGTATGGGGCAACATTAGAACAGCCTCCTTATAGTCTCGACTTATCACTATGCGATTTAGTTTGGGCCACTAAAAGAAGCTCTAGGAAGTAAGCGATTGTGTGATGATGCTGCTGTTGAGAAATTTGTACGCAATTGGATGCAAACATGCCTCAATTCTTTTTATAATGATGGAATTAAAAAACTCCCAATCCGTTGGGAAAAATGCATAGCAAAGTAAGAATATTGTGTAGAAAAATAGTTAATAACTTTCATATATGTATCTTGTACCAATAAGTTTGGTGGAAAGGACTGGTCCTTGGTTATCTTCAAAAATTGAAATACAGAACTTGTCCCTTGAAACCAAGAAAGATTAAAAAACACAACAAAGGTTGCTCTAACGCGTTTCGACAACCAAGCTGTCATCTTCAAAGAGAAAATCAGCAGATGACAGCTTGGCTGTCGAAACGCCTTAGAGCAAGCTTTGTTTTGTTTTTTAATCTTTCTTGATTTCAGGGGACAAGTTCTTTATTTCAATTGAACCAATAAATTTTTAAAAATAAATTCCAGTGCATATTTGATTTACCCCCGTTACTATGTCTGTAAGTTTATCTTTCTTTATTTTAATTTCAAATTTTGATTTTTTTTCAGTAATATGATTTTTTGGAAACTACTTTAATCTTCCAATGCCCACTTTTTTATAAACCATGGATTTCACGCTTTCACTTTTTACTATATTTCCTAAAAATAAAATTTCAATTCTGTTTTTTAAAGAAATATTCATTTCTTTTGAAATTTTGTTCAGAAAGATGTACTTTTTTCAAAATTTCGAAAAAATTTTTACTGGTATTGTTTCCCAAATTTTCTACCTCAACATTCATGCCAATTTTTAACTTTTTTCAAAAAATTGTGTCTTCAATTAAACTAGAAATTTTGCACTTTAGGAAGCTTAAGTTTATTTTAAAATTTTATAGCCAAATGTTAATTTTTTTCTCTAAATTTCAAGTTTATATTTTTAATTTTTGTATTGTTAAGTGAAAGTTCAGGAAAATTCATTTTAATATAAATGGATGAATTTTTACAGACTTTTCTTCTAGTTAAAAAAAGGAAATTGTTAACAATTTCTGGAGATACCAATTTTCATTTAAAAAAATGGAAAAAAAAGTCAACCGTTTAAAAAGAGTCAAAATTCAAAATGTTGGTGAAATGCAAAATTAAAATAAATTGTAACACTTGAAGAAAGTTGAAATTAAACAAATCAAACTTCTTAAAAATCTAAATTTTGGGAAAAGTCAATATTTTGACACAAAGGGAAAATTTTGGAACAAGGTTTAATTTTTAGAAATCTAAATACAGACAAACCTCCTTACAACGAACCTCCACATACCGAATTCCTCTATATAACAAACTTTTTACAGAACACAGCATTTTAAGTAAATTTACCACATAAAACTACTTCCATTTAACAAACGCAATACCGACCATCCAATACAGCGAATTTTTAAACCAAGATTTTGCAAGGTTTAATTAGTTTTTAAATGCACCGTTCAGAAAAATTTCTTAATTTTTGAGATACCTATACTAACGACTTTTCAAGGTTTAATTAGCTCTTAATAGCATTCCGTTAAGAAAAAGTTCTTCATTTTGGGATATTCCATGCTAATGACTTTGCCTGTTTGCACAAAAAGCTGATTTCTTGTGCCAGAAGATTTAGAGGTGTAAAATTGCAAAAAAATGTCGAAGAAAAAGCTTTAATGACCAGCGATAAAGTTCAAATGATCAATAGTGTAATAATAAGGGTTTAAAAAAAATCACATCGCCAAATCGCCATAAACTTTTAAATCCCTGCTAGCGTATGAACTTTTACATATGATTTGTGTATTTTTAATTTAACCTCTCTATAACGAAAACCTCTCTATAACGAATTTTGTTGTAGGATTTAGGAATTCGCTGTAGGGGATTTGACTGTATCTTCAAACTAAAAAGGTTAAAATAAAAAAAAACCGAGATCGAAAAAATCTAAGTTCTGTAAAAAGTAGAAATGAGAAAATATCGAAATTATCAAAGAATAAATTAAAAATTGTGAGAATTCGACCATTTCTAAAAACTGAAATTTTTAAAAAGTGGAAAATCGTAATAAATTCGAATGTTAAAAATAATTCTAAATTTTGAAATAAAATCAAAATTTTGAGAAACTCGAAATTTTGAAAGCCAAATTTAAAAGAAAGTGATATTTAAAAAAAATTGAGATTTTCAAATAAGTCAAGGAATTTTAAAAACGTAAACATGTTAAAAAAGTCGAAATTTTTAAGAAACTCGAAATTTTGAAACAAACTCAAAATGTTTCAAAGTTTCGAAATTAAAAAAAGCGAAATCTAAAAAAGTCATAATTTTGAAGAAGGTCCGTGAAAAATTGAAATTTTGCAAAAATATCGTAATTTAATTAAACAGGTAATGTAAAATAAAAAATGTCAAATTCATCGAATTTTTTAAAAAAGGCTAAAATTTTTAAAAAAATCTCGAAATTTCCAAAGAAATTGAAATGTCCAGAATTAAAAAAAAATCCTAGGCTTTGAAAGAAGATCGAAATTAATAAAGTCAAAACTTCCAAAAAGTCAAAATTTGTACAATAAGGTAAAATTTTGGTAAAAAGATGGAATTTTGCAACTTTCAAAAAAACTCGACCCCTTCAAACAAAAAAAAATTTTTTAATGTCAAAATTATCATAAAGATGATGAAGGCTTAAAAAACCGAAGTTTAAAAAAATCTTAATTTAGAAAAAGGTAGAAATTTTCAAAACAAACTTTGACAAATGACCAATTAAATGTTCTGTAATTAAACAGTTAAACGTGCTTAAAATTGAAAATATGTACAACCGCAACCATAGACTAGTTTCGGCCTTCCTTGGCCTCGTCAGCATGGTACGGTGGTTGTATACACTTCCAATTTAAAGCCGTTAGTCAGTCGTATAAGTATCCAAGAGAGCAAACCTCCATTGGGTGACTTGTAACTGACTTTTAACTGTTTATTACGCAAACATTTTCGCTACATGCTAATTGAAGCATTACTCTCTGCTGAGATAATAAGCCTTGTACAAACTTTGACTTTCACTTTTGAAAACGTCCAAAGATTAAGAGACTAAATTTTGAAAAACATCAAAATTTTGTCATAACGTTGAAATTTAAAAAAAATTGTCAATCTTCTAATAAATTCGCCAGTTTTAAAAAAAGAAAGTTCAAAAATCCAAAATTTTGAAAAAATACAAATTTTCAAAGTTAAATTTAAAAAAAGAAAAGATGGAGTTTTCAAATGAAAACATTTTTAAAATAAGGCAAATTTTGAAACAGTTGACATTTTAAAAAAGTTGGTATTGTGTGTAAAATAACCAAAATCAAAGTTACGTAAATTGTGGAGGGTGCTTAAATAAACAATGTGGATGTTGTTTTTTGTTCTTTCAGATCTTAGACGCTTCTGCAGATAATTCCTAGGCAACAGCCCGCAAAAAGTCTTACATTTTATGACGGAGGGAGGGCACAAAGGCCTGTTGGTTCCTAGCTATGCCACTAGGTTACTTGAAATTGTAGATACAAAATAAGCTCCTTCATATATTTTCTGTATCTTCTTTGGGGCAATCTATAACAGATTGCCAATCTTTAACAGAAGGTTACTGAAAATTAGAATTGTGAAAGGAGTAACTGGCAAAGAAAAAGCCAATAAAACAGGAACAGAAGCTCCTCTGCATACTTCAACATTATTCCAGATGTATTTCCAGGCAAATATTTTATACAAAAGGCATAGATAAATTATTATCAGCGTCATATCACATCATTTAATTTCGTCATTGTCATGATACGGTACTAGAGGCAATTACTCATAATAATTTCGCTGACCAAGTCTTGGGTAACAGCTAGTAGCTACATATTTTTGAAAAGCCCTAATTAAAATTATGCGGCAAAAAAATGATATGGACAATGTTTAGTTTAGCAAATTTGATTAAAACCTTAATTATTTTTATTAACTAGCACTTCACTGATGAATTACAACATGGATTGAAGAAATAAGATTTCCTAAATCGGTGAATATTCTAAAACAAAAATAACCATGACTTTGACGCAGGAATATTCCGTGCGCAAAAAAATAGGACAGTAGAATAAAAACCGATGCACTCTAATTTTAGTATTCTCTAAAAATGATTTTTGAGGCATACAAGACAGTCGGAGACAGCGAATTCCTGTGCGGTCCAACTTGAGGAAGTAAGGACTTCTGTCTACGCAGACTCTTTTTTCTATAAAACTTCCAAGCTATGGAACTTGTTACTGAACGGAATTTTTCCCAAAAATTAGAACCTATCCTTGTTTAAGAAGGCGATTCATCGCCATTTATCCTTGTTTCCCCATCCTGCTCGCAGTGCTTTGAAGGCAAAATGGGTATGCCCTTTGCAAGTGAATTGAACTGGAATGAGTACAATATTATGTAACTTCTAATGAGAGCAGTGCAAAGGGTAAGAAACAAAGGTTTAAATTATTTTAATTTAGTGAAGTCCAGGTCCTGAAGGGCCTGAGACAAGGATGTTGCATTTTCCCAAAACTTTAACAACTTGGAAAAAAAATGTTGTGGAATGAGCATTCAAATTAACGATGACGTGTGTTTGTATACTCTTCAGTTTACTGAGGATCAGGTAATATGCGCAAATGCCGAAGATGACCTAGAATATATGACCCGCAAACTAAAGGAAGAGCACGAAAAATGGGGACTGCAGATGAATGTTCAAAAGACACAATACTTGTGTATAGAAGAGGACCCCATAAATATGCAAATAGAAAATAACGAAGGTATAGAAGGATGTGAGAATTATAAGCGTATTGGGATAACTTTTAGTAAAGAAGGAACGGACGATACAGAAATAAAATCTAGGATTAGCAGAGCTAGAACAATAATAAAGGCGCTTGATAGATTACTATTAGTATGGAGCACTGAAACAGGAAAACAACGCAAAATGAGAATATATGACGCAATGACTAAGAGTAGGCTGGTGTATGGATCTGAGACGTGGAGAGTAAGAGAACACCTAAAGAAAAAAATTGAAGCCACTGAAATGGATGCTTTAAGAAGAGCTAATAGAACATCAAGAGAGGGAAACGAAATAATAAAGAAGCAGATGAAGTTGATAGAAACACTTGGAGAAAAACCAATTGATATGGTATAGATACTTACGAAGGATGAGAGAAGATTGCCAAAAAAATGATGAAATAGGTGCCAAAAGAAAAAAGGAAAAGAGAAAGGCCAAAAAGTTCATGGATACAGGGTGTGAGAAAATCAATAACTGAACGAGTTTTAAATGATGAGAACTGCAAAAACAGAAGAGACTGGCAATTAGGCATCGGACAACGTCGAAGGACGTTCTAATCTGTAGTGAAGTCAATAAAAAGAAATTGTTAACTTTTAGATGCTAAAGTTAAACCTCAAATTATTTTAATGGATGATTACATGAAAACTCTTTTGTGTTATAGTACATTGTCCAGTTACGAAAATAAAACTGGAGGCTCCCTTGGCAATTTTACCCCAATTTTAAAGTCGATTGTTTGTTTTCACTTCCCACACATAAAATATGTTGGGAAAATAGAGCGAGAAATATTCAAGGTGTTGAAATTGCATCTATCCTCCGTATCACCCAATATTTTTCTCCATCACCTGGAAAATTTATAACATTATAAAAATATCTACTTTAGATTGGTATATTCTCGCTCGATTACCAAGCTATCAACAATCTTTCATGAAAATGGTATTCCACGGAGAATTTTATTATTTGTTTGAATATAAAAACGGTAAATGCAAGCAATGCTCTTTCCTTCACATATTGTTTTTTGACGAAACAATATGCATGCTGTCTCGGTCATTAAGTCGTTAATTGTGTCATTAATTCCAAGAGGAGATATAAAAATGAGTATGACACGAATAAGCGGTTAAGAATTTTTTAGTGCAAAGCTAGAAAGTGGTAAAAGATCAGATTTTTTGCTCAATCTTAAACCGGATCCACGTCAATGAAAATTTGTGTTGTGTGTTGCATTTTGAAATTTAAAAAACTTATTTTTCACTTAAATTCAATTATTTGGTGGTATTAAGATTGTTTCGTGTGCCTACTTTCTAAGCCATTTGTGGGCATCCTAAACTCCTTAAATACAGTGCGTGGTTTTTGTGACAAATACAATACGTAACACAAATTTGATGTGATTGCAGCTTTAGAATTGGAATTATTAATTTATAAAATACGAGAAAACGTTAAACGCTAACTCTTTAATGCTTTGTAGAAATCCCAAGAGGCAGCAATAAAAAACTCAAAGAAGCATCTAATATTTGATTAGACGTCATTGATTTAGCGACTCGAGTACATGAAACGGAAACAATATCCGCCGTGTCAACTCCAAATATCCGTCTTGGGCTCTATTCACAGCCACCTCACAAGCAAACTCCTCCGACGTCAAATCCTTTACCAGCATCTTCTCAATTACATTCTGTCTGCAGCTCGATTAAACTCTGAAACCTATTCGCTTAATTAGAAATAAATTGTTCCCAATGCTGGTTGCCTAAGATGAGTTTCAAGAAATTAGGAAAAAATACACAATTTCATTAATGCGCAACGCAAACGCTTGATATAATAAAATTAAATGGTCAAAAAAAGATCTTCGCCGCTTGTTATTTTTAGTGGAGATCATGAACGCCTGGGAAAATTTCATAGTTAATTAAATCGACCTAAAAAATTTTCAGCTAAAGGTATTAAGAAGCCGAACTCCCTTTTAATCATAGCAAGAGCATTTAAATAAACGTCTGGAGCGAAAAAGAGAGCTCAAGTAAATCGTTATTCGTATAAAATCGGCTCTTTCATCTCATCTTTACTAAAAGCTTTAAGTTCAAAGCTTTGAGATATTCCGAATGTTTTTGTCCAAGTAAAAAATTACCAAGTAATTAGCGAAACTTCAAAGTTAAGGTTGCGCAACGTCGTCGCAGCGTAATGGTTCACGGTTCGTCACCTACGACCGTCTAGAAAAAAATAGTTTAAAAAGAAAATGTATGCAGAATAATTACATAACTAATCCTGTTTCACCCTGGACCGCAGTAATTAAATGTGGGAGTTGAACGCTCGGGGAACTATTAATCGATTTTCCAGGGATTTTCATTAATTATCAAAAGATAAACCTACCTGAGCTCACCTGCATAATCCTGTCCGCAAGGGATATTCTAACATTTTTTTAGAATAAATTAATCGAAACTAAAATTTCATTCCAGAATCTTAATCGGCAGAATGTGTATGTCAAATTGTTTACATAATTCGTAAGCATTACTGATTATGTTTACAGAATGAATTAAACCAGCATGGGTTACCTCATTCATTAGATATTATTGATTCGTACACACAAATTAGCTACGTGTTAGAATACAAATCTATTAGATAGTAACGTGCTTTAGTTCTTTGATGATAGATAGCAAGGTGAGGCACTCCAGCTTCACTGGGAAATTAACTAAATTTGAATCAGCAATTCCAGATTACAAATTCCCATCAGCAATCAGGATGATTACTTCTGGGTAATGCAAAATCTATGTCAACTGTAAATAATATGCCAATCATATAGGATTCACACGAACGAACAAAATATAGTTTTTTAGCAATATGCTCCGAATCTTATTACTTCACTGCATATATCTATGTTATCTATCAGTTATCTATCACCAAAATTTTTGAACATTCGATAACTGAAGAAACAAGCGAACAACAAAAATGATAATGTATATGTATATTGTGGAAGAAGATAAAAACTCAGTGGGTATATGAGAATAATGACATCAATTTTTAGCTTCAGTAGCGTTTTCCTTAGTTTTTCGTTGGCACTTATTCAAAAGGCTAGGACGACTTCAAGCAGATTTTAAAAGCTTACATAGTCCTTTCATAAACAATTTTCAGTTTAAGAAATAATTAATTTTCTGGTGGTGTATTCTTACTTAATACAAAAATAACTTTTCTGATCAACTGATTGAATGGACTCATCAACGAAGATCAAAAACATGAAAGTTGACCGTAGGGTTTTCACCTCGGAACGCAAGAAGAAAAAATTTTTCGAAACTACTCCTAAAAAGAATTGTGTCAAAATTACCATGAAAATAAGTTAAAAATGGATTTTGCAACTCAGTACTTTTTATAAAAAAATCTGTAAAAGAAATGTTAAGAGAGTACTACACTGATTTTATAAATTTAGTCCCTTAAGAGGGCGAAAAGAGGTATAAAACTAAAATAAAATAATATTAAAAGAGCGTTTCATATCCCAAAACTTTTTGTAAAAAATATATGGAAAAAGAATTAGACACACACTTGGCCAATTTTTAATAATCCAACCACAATGGAGAAATAATAACTAGAGACTGGATTATCTGTAACATAAAAAACTTGAAATATGCATGCAAATATGCACGCAAAATGCTTAACATATGAAATGTGTGAAAACATGCAACTTTAAACAATATTGCTGTTAATTCTAACAGATTTGTTTTTGATGTAAAGAATTTTTCTTTTATTTTAAACAAATTTGCTCCTAATTGCTTCCAGTTTGAACAAATTTGCTTTTAATTTCAATAAGTTTGTTTCTAATTTAAATAGGTTTGATTATAATTTAAACAAATTTGCCATTAATTTGAATAAGTTTATTTTCAGTCTAATAAAATTAGTTTTCAATTTGAATAGATCTAATTTGTACAAATTTGCTGACAGTTTAAACATATTTGCTTTTAATTTTGACAAATTTCTAGTATGTAACCCACTCAATTTTGGTTTTTTCTCTCAAAATCAATTTAGTTTTAATAAATTCTGAATTTTATTTTGTTCTGACTTTGTTGATCGTAAAATCTTGACATTTTTTTCAAAAATTTAAGCTGAGATTCGAAAGTTGTTTAGCAAATTTCAAGATGTATTGTTTTTTTTGAAAATTTCGACCTCTTTTCAAAGTCTTAATTTCTTTTTTTAAAAGGTCGACTTAAAAGATTTTATTTTTTTAATTTGGCCTTTTTTGAGTATTCCAGGGTGCTCTTTTCAAAGTTTTAATTTATTTTTTCAAAATGTCAACTTTAAAATTTTTATTTTTTTCATTTGGCCTTTTTTGAGGATTTCAGAATGTTCCGAAAATAACGCCTTTTTTTCAAAATAGATACTTTAAAATGTCGGCCTTTTTAAAAATTTGACTTTCAAAATTCAAAATTTTCAAACATTAACTTTTTTTAAATTAATAACTTTATTTGAAAATTTAAATCTTATATGAACTTTTCTACATTTTTAAATTTGTTTTTATAGGAAATTTGACTGTTTAAAAATATTTCCTTTATTTTCGAGATTTTTTCATTATTTCGATTTTTTTTAATATATTGTATTTTTGCCAAAATACAACATTTATATTACTTCACTTATTTCTAAATTGTTACATTCTTTTTAAAAATTTTGATTTTTTTCTTGAAAATTAATATTTTCAGAAAAAATGACGGAATTACAAAAAAAGATGATTTTTGAATGAGAAGGCCAAATAATAGAATTTTGAGAATAAAGCAAAATTTTAGAAAAAAAACATTTATTTTAAAAGAAAATAACAAACCTTAAAAAAGGGATAAATTTCGAAGAAAAATTTTAAATACAGGATATACTTCTTCCGGGATTGGACCGTGTCAAAGAACTACTAAAAGTGTTCGATGTTTCGCCCACCATTGTAGAGGACTTCTTCAGGAACAAAGAAAAGAAACAATAAATGAAAAGAGGAATATGAGGGAATATGCAAAAATGAAAGAATGAAAAGGCAAAATTCAAAACATCAGAGCACGGTAACTCAGTATGTCCTCCATACCAGCGGCGAAACTCTTCTGAATTGAAAATTGGTACAAAGGATAAGAAAGTTTAGACAGAAGAGCACGGTAACTCAGTATGTCCACCATACCAGAGGCGAAACTCTTCTGAATTGAAAATTGGTACAAAGGATAAGAAAGTTTAGACAGAAGAGCACGGTAACTCAGTATGTCCACCATACCAGAGACAGAACTCGTCGAACACTTTTAGTAGTTCTTTGACATGGTTCAATCCCGGAAGAAGTCTATCCTGTACTGACTCTGGCCGTGGAAGCATTCGTTATCATAAAAATTTAAAATTTCTACAAACTTTAAAAATCTAAAATAACGGAGTTTCGAAAAAAAGACGAAATTTCGAAAAAAAAAGTTGAAATTTCGAAAAAAAAAAACAGTTCAATTTTCGAGGGTCGAATATTAGGACAAAATTTTAGAAGAAAGTTAATTTTATAAAGAAGTTAAATTTTGGAATAAAATGCAAATTTGAAGAAAAAAATAAACGAATTTTGAAAAAATGATCGAAAATCCGAAAAAGGTGAATTTCGAGCCAAAAGACGAAACTTCGAGATAACAATAGAAATCTCCTACAGAAAAGTAAATTTAAAAAAAAAATACTCAAATTTGAAAATAATTGTCTATGAAAAAGGTAAATTTTGAACAAATAAATCGAAAGTAAAAAAAAGATTATTTTGAAAGAAAAAGTTAGGTTTTCTAGAAGGGATATGATGTTGAAATATTCAAAAGATAATTTTTGAAAAATATGTCAACATTTCGAGAAAAAAACGGATTTCAAGGAAAAATCTAGATTTCCGAAAACAAATTTTGAAATGGAAATAGAAATTTCGAGAATAAGATCAAAATTTCGAAAAAAGGACAAATTTTGAAGAAAAAGTCCTCTTTTCAAGAAGTAATAAATACTGAATTTTGAGATAAATATGAAAACTTCAAGAAAAAGTCTAATTTTAAGCAAACAGTAAAAATGCCTGAATGTTATGATTGTAGCAGGTAGAAAATGTCAAAAAAGGAACCAATGTTCAAAAAAAAATAACGTTTCGAAAAATACGAAATTTTAGGAAAAACCTTGAGATTGAAAATGAAATTTTGAGAGAAAGTAAAATTTTAGGGAAGAAATTTCAAGGAAAAAGACGAAGTCTAGCAGAAATTCAAAATATCTCAGAACTTTGAAAAAAATGGGCAAATTTTAAGAAAAACTTTTCGATTAAATATTTATTTTTTTGCTATTGCTCAAGTCAGAGGGAGACAAGTGCCCTAGCATAATGTCAAAAAATGTCCAATATTGAGATAAATGTTAATATTTTGAGAAACAAGTTGGAATTTTCAGAAAATTAGATCTAAAAAAAACCAAAAATCTTTGCTAAATTTTTTGTCCTTTACAAAAATTCAGAGATTCTAAAATAGTATTTTATATAACAAGTGGCTAAAATGGTGCTTTTTTACGAGTGTAGCGTTTATGGCACGAGTCGAAGGAGTAAGATGCCAATGAAGAGAAATTATTATATTTCTTGGTCCACGCTAAATCACTTATTTGCTTTAATCATCTTAATTTTGATAAAATAATATTAAGGTATAATTTAAAGTTTAAAATATATTTAATTTTAAATTTTTCCTTTTTAAAAATAACTCTTTTGGAGTTTTAATTTGAAAAAAGGTTCTAATGCAGATACTAATAGGTTTTAACATTTATTAGATTCGAAGTTTGGAAACCAAAGACCGGTTTCAATCTTGTTATATCTCGTCAGTTTGGTTTATCAAACTCGAATGCTAACAAATGTTCCAACAAATAAGTACTAAAGAATCAACAAATGTCAAGTGTGTGATTTTCAGACTATCACCACCTATTGCTCCATAGAGAAAACTCTGGTCATCGCCAACAATGTCCTATGCAAGTTGCTCTCTAGGAAAGTTCCCAGAAGACAAGGGTTCTAATGGATAGACCAATAGGTTTGAACATTTATTAGATTCGAAGTTTGGAAACCAATAACCGGTTTTGGTCTTGTCAGATGGTATATCCAACTCAAATGCTAACAAATCTGCCGACAAGTAAATACTAAAGAATCAAGGAATGTCAAGCGTATGACTCTCAGACTACCGCCATCTACTGGTCCATAGAGAAAACTCTGGTCATCGCGAACTGTGTCCTATGCAAGCTGCTCTCTAGGAAAGTTCTCAGAAGACAAGGGTTCTAATGGATAGACCAATAGGTTTGAACATTTATTAGATTCGAAGTTTGGAAACCAAGAACCGGTTTTGGTCTTGTTAGATGGTATATCCAACTCAAATGCTAACAAATCTTCCGAAAAGTAAATACTAAAGAATTAAGCAATGTCAAGCGTATGACTCTCAGACTACCGCCATCTACTGGTCCATAGAGAAAACTCTGGTCATCGCCAACAATGTCCTATGCAAGTAGAATACAACATAGACTGCAAATTCATGTAGCCCTCTAAGCATGTTAGTAAATCATAGGTAGCTGAACTACCAACAGTTGAAACACTGCCACCTAGCGAAGCAGTTGCTCTCTAGGAAAGTTCTCAGAAGACAAGGATTTTAAGGCACAGACCTAATAGGTTTGAACTTTTCCTAGATTCGAAGTTTGGAAATCAAAGAAAGGTTTCGATGTTGTTAGATCTCGTCAATTTGGTATATCCATTTCGAATGCTAACAAATGTTCCGACAAGTAAGTACTACATATGATTCACTAACACGCCTAAAGGGCTGCATTTGCAGTTAGATTGTATTTTACTTGCATTTAAAAACAGTGTTTAATTGTTACTTTTTCTAAAAGTGAATATTTAAACCAAAAGTTTATTTATTTCCAAAACACACTGATTAAATTTTCATGTATTAAACTTTAAAAATGACTATTCCTTCATACTTGAATTCCCAACGTTGCTTCACATGATATAAAAAATTAAAGAACACATTTTTGAACAGCTGAAACAAATTATATTTTAAAAAATAATTAAAATTAAAATTTATTCATATCCGTCGACAAAACAAAATGCATAGCCTTCGCTAATGAACCAATCAGATGTAAATTAGTAATTCAAGACAAATCTATAGAAAAGATAATGCAACTCAAATGCTTAGGAGTAAACATGTCCAAGCACCAGAATCTAGAAAAAGACCTAACAACCAAATCAATAAAGCAACCACAATTTCCGGTTATCTACGAGACGTTATATAGAAAAACAAATATATTCGAATGAAAAGCAGAACCTGCACTTACGAAACATGTATAAGACCAATACTAACCTATGGTATAGAAGCCAGAGCGGACAGCACGAAGACCAAGAATATTGTAACGAAATGTAAATTGTTGAATTTAGTATGTAAGAAAAGTTTCTAGAAAGATCTGATAAGGGGAAAGCGGCCGCGATAATAAAGCAAATGGCAGATAAGCGTTCCAGAAATTTCGGCAAACAATAAGCCTTATCTGCGATATTTTTCTAGAACCTGGGAGCCAGAACTATATAAGGCGGTCACTTTTCCCTCGAGTCAGTTAGTTAGAGTCAGTCAGTGTTATCAGTGACTAAATAAGTGAGTTCACTATTCAGTTGCAGTGCTCCGAGATTAGTTTGGTAATAATGTGGGTGTTATTCAATTTACGTGTTAATAATCAATTCGAATCGATAAGCCCGTAACAATTTGATGCGATCGTCCGAAATGAAGACCTTGAGAATAATAGCAGGCAAGACTCTCTGGGACTGAACAAGAAACGATGACATTAGAAAAACATTTGCAGTCCAAGGCATAGTAAGATGGGGAAGACAGAGAAGAAGACTCTGGCACGAACACGTAAAAAAATGGACCCAAAGAGAATAATCCGCATTGCACTGGAAGGAAAACAGTAAAAACCGCCTGGAAGACCATCCAAAGATGGCGAGGCAGCTAAGACTCGTTATCACAAGAAAAACCATAGAATACGGTAGAAGAACATATCAGCCAGATCTTCTAGAAAAAAAATAAGAAGAAGAAAAAGAAGAATAAATTTAATGCACGTATGTGTATAATACACCCTATAGAAAAGCTTCAACAACTGTCATACAAGCAGAATAGACCCAGAGTGCAATATTGCCCACTTAGAAGGGCTGTGTTATTGCAGTCCAGGTCTATTCTATTTGAGAAAATTTCTGAAAATAAATTAAAATTTGAAATTTAGCTTTTTTGTGGTTCTAAACCACATTTTTCGATACTACCAAAAATAAGGATAGTTTACTTCGAGTCATTTTTAAGAATTATTTTTAAGGTTAGTTGGGTTATGAAACGGATTTTTCTTAGAGATTGGAAACTCGTATAGCCTAAAATTACAAAGAAAAAATGGGCAACTTTATGTAGCTGTTTATTTATGCAAAAGGTGACAAAGGTAAAACTTTGTTACTGGGCGAGATCTTAAATATAGAGAAGGCAGTTGAAACCTAATGAATTAGAAACTTTAAGAACTAATTTTGGTAGAACGGACTGGTCCTTGGTTATACTCAAAAATTGAAGCACAAATCTTGGCCCCTGAAACCAAGAAAGATTGAAAAACACAACAAAGGTTGCTCTAACGCTTTTCGATAGCCAAGGTATCATACTCAGAGAGTCTCTCTCTCTGAAGATCATACTCATAACTGCCCATTTTTTCCATTTGACTCCAAAATATTTTCTCTACCAAACTTCTACACATTACTAAGGTTTTTAATAAAGTATGAAAGTTGGATAATATTTACCATAAAACCATTTTGAATAAATGATGAGTTGTTTTACCAACATTTGAGTTGCTAAAATGATTAAATTATTTGTTCGAACGCTCGAATGAATCACCTAATAAAATCGATGTTCATCTCCGGTGCTGTTATAAGTAGGGCGTCCGCAGCGTCGTCGTCGACTGTTTGATAACACGCTCCTGTACAGGCGCAAGGTAAGCAAAGCACATGTAATATAATATAGGAATGAGTAGACAGACAGAGCTGAAGGTAGTTCCAGGCGGTGCTGGCGACCTGGAAAATTTCCTACCTGCATTCGTCGACTTCACATTCCCGCAAGAAGATAAATTTATATCCGAATCTACCACTCTATTTGCTTTTCAAAACTTTAACTTCTCTTTAAGGCAGCCTGATTTTAATTTATTTGCGCAACCACTTTTGCCACAGCTAAGCGTGTGCGAACTTTTCCCTCGAGGAATATGTGAAATGACCTTTTAGATAGGCAAACGACCCTTTTCGCTGGCGACAATATGAAGGCCTAACAGCGAAATGCAAAAGTTTGGTAGTAATTAAGCTCCGAATTGTAACATCTAGCTTAAATAAGCCCGACAACATAAGGGTTGTTTTAAATAATTAACTTAAATGAGTAATCCTTGCCAACCAATGTACAAGATTAACCATATTTCAGAAACTGTATTAACGAAGTAGGGCTTCAAAATGTACATTATGATTATTAAAAGATTGCTTAATTTCCGAATAATCCATTTGGGTGTTTCTCTTCTTCTTTCTTTCTCAGACGTTTTCTATCCACCATGCTTCTCCATGCTCTCATTCAGGGTGCCATTGATTTTGATGTGAAAACTGCATTGTTGTATGTATTTTTTAATAGATTTGTGTATCCAGAATCCATTAGCCTGTATGAAATGCCCATGTTTCGCTAGAGTCGCAAGCCTTATGAAAATCTATAAATGCCAAGTGGAGGAGTATGTTGTATTCGGTTGTTTTTTCTACTAGTGTTCTTTGAGTATTTAGATTTTATTAAATATTTTGGAGAAAAGATATTATCCGGAGTTTGACGAAAAGAGGCATATGGAATACGACCTATACTGCAAGAGGGCAGCCACCTATAAGAGAAAACGTATAGTAGGTAGGTCAAAGACAGCAAGCTGAGCTACAATTAGATAGTTTGGGGAGACTTATCCGGAAGGCTGAATAGAATGACTTATACGCAAGTGTCCATATTAGATCTCTCTAGAAGTCGAGTAACTTAGGAGTGACCTACATACGTATGTAAATAGATCCTAGGGGCCCCTACAGAGGTAAGTTGGACCTGCGGACGGTTTACAAATTAAGTTTTCGCTGTTAAATAAAAGCGTTTAAAACACACGGTGTATTTTTTTATCGAACGCGTAACAATATTATCAACTATAAGACAGCTTATTGTTTCATGTTATTTTGACGTAATATGTTTTTTAAGGTTGCATATATTTTTTTCTATTCTAATCATAGTTCGTATTTGCATATTTTGACATTTTTAACCCTTACTGTGTGGAATTCTACAATATTCATAACTAATACACTCAATTAATAAAAAATACAACAAGAGATATGAAAAATTCCACAATATGGAATTTTCAATATCTCTTGTTATGACGTATGTTATGACGAATTCGTATTCCAACTTTTTGAAAACACCAGATTTGTCTTATAAATTTCATATTTAATGGAGGGATAATTTGTTTAATTATTAAATTCTGCTTCCTGAATTGGACCGTGTTAAAGAACTGCTAAAAGTGTTCGACGTTTCGCCCATCAGGGAGCTTCTTCAGAGACAAAGAAAAGAAACAATAAATGCAAAGAGAAATATAAGGAAATATGCAATATGGTCTCCCCAAAGTTCACAAACCCAACATTCCCTTTAGGCCCATTGTCAGCACGATAAATTCACCTACCTACAATGTCTCGAAATATTTATTTAACATCCTCAAGTCATATACCGGAAACACATCATCATACGTCCTAAATTCTAAACACTTTGTCGAATTATTAGCCGAATTAACCATAGACTCCAACGACATACTGGTAAGTTTTGACGTCACTTCACGATTCACTAATGTTCCAGTTTCCAACTCCATGACGATATTTCGTCAATTACTTTCAGGCAAAGGAAATGCAGATTATCTAGCTGATTTAACTGAAATGTGCCTCACATCGACTTATTTTTCTTTCAATGGCAGCTTCCATAAACAAGTCTTTGGCAGCAAATATTTTCATGGAATCTTTTGAAAACACTGCGTTGGAAACTGCGGATTTAAAACCCAAGGTTTGGCTTCGTTATGTAGATGATACATTTATTGTATGGCCACATGCCAAGGATTCACTAAATTTATTTTTGGAACAACTAAGCAGTTTACATTCTTCCATTAGCTTCACTATGAAAATCGAAAACAACGGTTCTCTTCCTTTTCTTGACGTACTGGTCACCCGTTTACCAAACGGTCGCGTTTCTCATTCCGTTTATCGAAAACCCACCCATACTAATCGTTATTTGCATGCAGGGTCCCATCATCACCTTTCCCAAAAACGTTCTGTCATAAATTCACTGGTTTCACGAGTTGTAGCAATTTCACATCCGATAAATCTTTCAGACGAGTTGAACAAAATTCGTTTCAACCTTCTCAACAATGGTTACAAATCGTACGACATTGAAACTGTAATTAAACGACATCTTCACCCTACCCCTCGCCCTTCACAAAATTCAATAATTTTTTCTAAAGCCTTTCTTCCTTATGTTTACGAAGT
This sequence comes from Dastarcus helophoroides, assembly GCA_028583605.1. Classification (NCBI taxonomy): domain Eukaryota; kingdom Metazoa; phylum Arthropoda; class Insecta; order Coleoptera; family Bothrideridae; genus Dastarcus; species Dastarcus helophoroides. Next base: position 29,220,521 of record CM053328.1, read on the forward strand.
AACAGATCAAATCGGAAAATTATTGAGAAAACATAACATCAAACCCATTTTTTTATCATCCTCAAAGATCCAACAGCTCCTCCCATCTCCCAAAGATAAAATTTTATCCTTTTGTTCTAATGGTGTGTACAGGGTTCCTTGTTCTTGTGGTTCAGTGTACATCGGAAAAACAGGGCGATTATTTAAAACGCGAATATCCGAGCACCAAAGATGTCTTAGGTCTGGTTTATTTTTGCAGGTCACCCATTGCGGAACATCAACATGAGATCGGACATAAGATTATCTTCAATAATATTTCAATTATATCCAATATTCCCAATTACTATAATAGGAAGATACGCGAGGCCATTGAAATCCAAAAATTTCCCAAAAACATCAGCAGAGGCGACGGTTACATGCTTTCCTCCAATCATTGGAAATCTTCGGGAAGTGATCGCGCAGACGAATGGTATATAAAGTGTCCCTTTCCCTCTTTCCTCTCAGAAGGGTTTCGTCATGTTATGGTGGACATAGTGAGTTACCGTGCTCTACTGTCTAAACTTTCTTATCCTTTGTACCAATTTTCAATTCAGAAGAGTTTCCCCTCTGGTATGGTGAACATACTGAGTTACCGTGCTCTGGTGTTTTGAAATTGGCCTTTTCATTTTTGCATATTCCCTTATATTTCTCTTTTCATTTATAGTTTCTTTTCTTTGTTCCTGAAGAAACCCTTACGATGGAGGGCGAAACGTCGAACACTTTTATTGGTTCTTTGACACGGTCCAATCTCGGAAGGAGTATATCGTGTACTGACTCTGGCCGTGGAAGCCTTGGTTATCATATTGAATTCTCTTTTAAAATTCATAATACAAAACTCTATATGTATATTTATGAAAAGCAAAAAACACCCTGTCGTATGATTCGAACGCTCAAGAAAGACAAAGGACGTCAGTATTTTTCTCTAATGAATGCCCACTCCTGATCTTTCTTTTGTAGTAGGGACGATTTGAAGTCAATTATTTGGTAAAAGTTTCAAGGAATCAAAACTTCCTAACTAGACAACAGGAATACCAAACGACAAAGAGTTTTCTGTTTAGAAAAATTTAACTAGTTCACAAAGAAAATTGAATGAGTTTTGTTCATTATCTCGCTTTTATTAGAAACCTTTCTTTTATATGAACAAAAAAATGGACCGTCTCGCTTCAATTGACTTTAATCAGCATTCGACATTTCTTTGTCTTGCCGGCGAAATTTTGCATAACAAGGCATCTATTTATTTTCAAGTGGTATACTTTGTACCGAGAGAATGGAAAGGAGCTTTGATTTTTCATAGGATTCAAAGAAACAAGAAGCACTTATCGTTTTGATTTTATTAACTTCTCGAGTGCATCAATTCAAATGCAAATATAATGCGACTTTAAGGCAGTCAATTGTGTGGAATGCAGTTTTAAGTGTTAGATCTTCTCAATGTGTATTTTTTCGACGTGTAGATAAAAAACTACTTTATTACGTCAATAATTACAAAGTTGAAATCCACATTAATATGCGATTGCACTGATTTTTGTTTAAATAATTTTTTTTTAAATGGGCAGTCTACCAACAGAAACGAAAACTTAAAACTAGGAAATAACAGTGATAAAATGTTTCCTGATGTTATTGTTTATGATGTAATTTAATTGTTCTGGAACTAACCTAAAATGTTTATATATTTTGATATCTGCGGGGACATACCTAAAATTTTATATCATTTACATTAAACTCAGGTGACAGGCGACTTATACACAAGCCTTGATCCTAGGTTATATCCGAACCTTTCCATTTATTCATCGTGATATTATCCAATATATTCATCGTAATATTATTCAATATATTCATCACAATTATTCCGTAGTTAAGTCTCCCATTTTATAATTGCAATAATATAATCTGATACTTTTACATTTTACAAGAAATAACTGGGTCACAGAAGCACAAAGGTCAAAAGATAGGGTTATAATACTACTGAAATCAAAATATCTAATGACGATTTAAGAAATGTCATTAAAAATATAACAGCATCGCCAAACGCTCAGCCAAATGTTACTAATTATTGTGACTCTGTCAGGGGTTGTTCAAACTGCGCAGGTGAAATTATATGCATATCTTTATTACGCCGATTTTAATCTCATACGTCGCATTAGTCTTTCGAACTGACGCAGAGTGGTCCGTAAATACGAAAACGTGACCAAAAGTAAAAAAATGATATTATTGATTTGGTACTTTTAATATGTGTTGACAGGACCACCTAGCATGTTTTCCACCCAAAAACAAGAACAAGATATTTAGTTGTATTTGTCCAGTTTCCTGTTTGACCATTGTGTACGTAGCGCGAATATGGGTTTTTCTCCTCTAAGTCAGTACAATTAAATAATTTACTCGCAATTTCTTATAATCAATAATTGTGTTTGCTATTAAACAATACATTTGGCAATGTATTTCATGAACGAGATATTAAATTTTCGCATTCCGATATAGATAAAATTTACATATTTCTCAATATTCTGCACCAAAGTTAGTTAGAATTTCTATACTGGGCATTTATTAATTAAATAGCGTAAGTTTCAGCTGCGGAAAGCTGCGGTTTTGGTTTTTTTATTAACATTTAAATTCGAAAATGCACGAGCTTTATTTTTCAAAGAAATGGCTTCATTTAAATTTCCGTAAGTATTGGTTACAGATTTGACATTCTAATACAAGGTATATGTAGCTTAATTAATATTTTCGTTAATTAAATAACAATGTTTATTAATGGTGCCCCTTATTTTGGTGATTTTCAGATTTCTTCGGTTTCTCCCCTAAAATACATATAACGTGAAGTAGAGTCTAACTGCCAGGAAAAGATCTTGTCGAAAAAATGCTGAAATACGTTGATTTTGTTTGCAAGGGGCATAATTTTGAAAGCAAAAATCATAGCTCAAATTCCACTTTTCGGTGAGGGGGTGTCATCCTCCAAAATTTTTTTAATGGGAATGGGGATCAAGTGTTAGTCATTGAAAAGTGTTTCTGATTCACTTGCTTTTTAAAAATTATGTCAGTTACGAAGTTACGAAGTCTTGAAGTACCATTAGTACATATCTCGAAAACAGCAAGAATTAAACTGATTTTATATCAAGTGAAGGAATTTTTGTTTTTTGTTGCAATGGAGGTTGGTGACACAGTACGTACTTCGTAAACACGATAAGTTTTTAAATGAAATTAATATATTTTGCATTTTTGACTAAATTTTAAAAACGGAGCGCGAGTGTATAGAAAATGAAACACCCTTTTCAATGATGCATTTCTTGATTCCATTCCAGAAAAGTATCACAGTAAAATAGTAAACCCTTGTTTTCAGTAACATCATGGAAAACGGATCACCAGCTTCTACCATAAGGAAAAAAAGGGCTCAATGGACTTCGCAACAGATGGAAAACGCTGTTAAAATGGTAGAAAGGGGTATATTATCTACATATGCTGCTGCAGCCAGATGCAACATCCTAAGAAGAACCCTACGCAACCGTCTAGCGAGTGGTTCGATTACACGAAAGCTAGGTCGGTCGGCTATATTGACTACAAAACAAGAAGCTGGACTTGTCAGAAGAATCATACGTTTGGCTGATGTTGGAGTGCCGATGACTTTAAAGATGTTGCGTGTACAAGCTTTTTTATTCTGTTAAATTTAGAAAATTCCAAACACTTTCAATTATGCCAAAAATGCCGCGGGGAAGAAATGGTTGAGGTTATTTCTCAAGCGACACCCTGAATTAGCACGTCGTCAAGCACAGATGATGAATCCAGCTTGTGCTCAAAAATTAAATACAGATATTGTTGGCGATCACTTTTCCAAATACAAAAGCGTGCTGGATAGACTTGGAATTGAACATAAACCTGAAAGCATTTACAACTATCGATGAAAAAAATTGTCGCATATCTTTGCACCATCAACAGGAAGTTCTGACAGCCAAAGGGAGAGTTCATCAAATAGCGAATGAGCAAGCTGAAAGTGTGACTGTGGTAGGCTGCGGAAATACTATAGGATCAGCTATTCCGCCAATGATATTGTTCAAAGGCAAGAGACTAAACCCAGAATTCCAAGATAATTTATCTCCAGGCTCTCTGGTGAAGATGACGCCAAAAGGAAGTATGACGACAGAAACTTTCATAGAGTTTATTAATCACTTGCATAAATACAGAACATCATGGCCATGTCTCCTCATATTTGATGGTGCAAAATGCCACCTGAACATTACTATTGTCGAGGAAGCTGAGAAATGTGGCATTACTTTATATTGTCTTCCGTCAAATACCGACGCACGAGTTACACCCCATGGATAAATCTGTTTATCGTTCTTCTGAGCACCATTGGGACCAAAAGTTGATTAAATACGTCAATCAGCATCCCGAACGAACCCTTAACAAGACAAGCTTCAATGTCATTCTCTCACAAGTATGGCCGAAATGCATGACTATTACTAATATTTCGAATGAGTTTCGCGCTACAGAGTTATACCATATAACCCAAATGCTATTCCTGAAGAGGCGTTTGCGCCCTCTACGTTGTCAGAACTTCCAAATCCTACAAACATTGAGAATATTGCTGTCTTATCTGATAAATCGGGGGAACAAGAAATTTCAACTGCAAATGTGGAAGATCCAGATGGGTCAGGCTTAAATACTGAGAATTTGCCACTGTCCTTGCTCTCAAAAAACAATCTGACTGCTAGAACTCCACTTAACATAGACAATCAATCAACTACGTGTGAGATTCATGAATTTTTACCAACTTCTAAGTTTAAAGTTGCAGCGACTGCTCCACACAAGAAGTCTCTGAATTACAGGGCTCAAGAGCTAACAAAAGATTTGTTTGGTGACAATGCTACGAATTCCACATCACACATTAGTGTACCAGAAGATGTTCCTGGTACTTCTTCCATGATAAAAATGAACACAAAGACACGAAAATCAGCGTCCGTTACCGACTGTACATCTGTACAACCTGCAGTTGCTTCAACGCGAAAGCGAACCTCAGTAAAGACCGCTTCTTTGACAGCAGATAAGCTTAGGGGATCTAAACCAAAACGTCACGATAATAAACCTTCTTGGTACTGTCCAGCTTGTAAAGAAGATCGAGTTGATGATATGCGACATGTCTTAATTGTGGCGTTTGGTATCATGAGGTGTGTGTTGCACTCATACCCGCTGATAAAATATTTTACTGTTTAGGAGATTGTTTAAAAAAAAGATGAAAAAGACTAATCAATATAGTACTTTTACATGATGAGAAACTCGTTAAGTCTGATCTAAAATCACCAAAATAATTAATAGGATCTCATTAGATTTAATACCAGTATTGACAACGTTTTGTATTAATTAAGAAGTTGAATGCTTACTTGTTTTTATTAAGGCTTTATTAAGACACAGGGTTCCCAATAAAGCCAAAGTGACATTTTAGTTATTCGTGTTCACAAAAATGTGATTTTTGTTTCTGAAGCAATTTTGTTTCATTTATTACAAAGTTCAATAAATAAATATAAGTATATCAAATTACCTGTGCGTTTTTATTATAAACCTGCTAGTTAGGTAATAAAAAAATTAAGGTAGGCCTTATTTGGTAAACTTACCTTATCAAATAATTTTCTTTATTTATGGTTTCTTATTTCGTTTAAAAAAAAAATTGACATCATGTACAAAATCGGTGTCTTCATGGATTATTAAAATTTCTTTTTATCTAAAATTCCCATTTTTTCTAACAATTTCTACCATTATGAGTCTGCTATATTATTTATCAAAAAAATTACGTCATATTCTTAATTAGCCACCCCAAAAACTTAAAAATACACTCAATTTTTACATCGTCTTTTATTTTTTGTCACATATTCCTGTTTTCGGACCATTGTTACACCAGAGTTTGTTTTCCTCTTTATTTAGAAGTCAGACCAAACTGATAAAGTTATTAATACTGTGCGTACTCGTATATTTCTTTCCATTAATAGTCTAATTGAAATAATTGACATTTCCAACCCTTACTTCGTGGATACACCTCTAATTGACGAGAATTCGGATTAGATGGAATATTCGTAGGAGTCTGTGATCCATGGAGCTTGTTATCATAACAACGGCTAATGATGCAGTAATGCGAAACCTGGTCCGGTATTAGCAAATATTTATCGAAAACCTTGTGGAATTTTTGTTGCGTTTTTATCGTTAATAAAGTTTAATACTTATGAATATTAAATTAGGATCCCATATTTCTAGTCCAACTCCTTCTGTTTGTTTGGATCCGTCTGCGTATCAAACAGATGCGTTGTTTGCTAGCCTTTCACCATGTATATTTCATATCTGGAATAGACAAAGTGAAATGTCTGGATAATGTCTGGAATTTTTAACATCTTTTGCTTTTTAATTGTTAATAAACTTTAATAGTTAGTCTAATTGAGTAAAATCAACAAAGTTTTCTTTCCGTTTCATATAATGAACTTCCATTTTTGGATATAAATTTAATGGCTCTTTAGAGAGAAGAACACGGTTAAGGAAATAAGAAAAATAATGAAATCAATAAGTTATCTACATTCGGGTCAGTTCACGCATAGCCATGTGGGAAATCACATAACCGCTACATTAGATTTGTTACTAGTGGGATATTAAAGAAATCTAGATATTACACTTGTGGCCTGAATGCAATTCCCTCGAATTATATACTTAGATTGTGAAGTTATATTATCTCCAACAGTTTATGTTTAATTCTAGAAGTCATCTACTTAAATTACTTAATCCCCAGGTTGCAAATTAGCCGATAGCCCAAAAAATTTTAATTTCTCAGGATAGGTGCAGTGTAGTCTCTCAGAAGTACACAGTGCCTATTTTTAAGAGGAACTATTTGAGACTTGTGGCATCTATGAAGAAATGTAAAGACAAAGTTTAAAAAAATTTCGTCATATGTTCACAAAACTCAAAACGAATGGTAGTTAGAAAATATTTCTTTAGTATTAGCCACACTATAACACTTGCCCTTGTTTATTAACAAAATATTTGCCATTCCTTGTGCAATTAGTCGATTGATTTTCATGCGACAAAGCTAATCATTCAGCGACTTTTTCAGGCACCCAGAACTGAAAATTTGAGTTGATGATTTAATGTTTCCATCTGTTAGGCATAACCAAAACAGGTTTTGTTTCTCTGAGTGACGCAATCTAAAACGAGTGTTAAATTATGGTTTGAAAATATTTTAATTCGACGTAAATATATCTAAAAAAAAATTACGTATACATATCGAAAATCGTTGGTAAAATCAACAGTGCACACTCGTAGGTTTTTTGAATACCTTAAGCTTAGAATTTAAACTTTTTTCTACAAATGAATCTCAACTCTCAACTCTAAATATCGAGCAAAATTCAAAAAATTGACCAACCGTCTTTTCAAGTCTCTCAAAATTTCAAATTTTCAGCTTTAGTTTTAAAATCGTTGTCAAAATGTCGAAGTCTAAACTCTGAAGTTTGACTAAAATTTCCAAGCCTCGATTTCAAACTCGAGATTTCGGAAAGTGAGTTAAAATTTCGAGTGTAAATTTGAAAATTCCGCTTGTTTTTTTAAATATCGAGTTTTAAATGAAATTTCGATTCCAAGACATTTTTTTCGCAGAATTTTGATTTAAATGTTAATTTAAACATGTCATAAAAACGTCAAAACTAAAACTCGAGATTCAACATTTATATTGTTATCGGTTCAAATGATTAACACTTGGTGAATTGTAACCACTTTATATCCAAACTGAACTCGGAACAATACAATTGCAATTCACTAATACAGTATAATTAACTAACTTATTTAATGACTTCTAACTAACTCACAGGAAAAAGCGAACGCGTTATATAGGTCCCGTTTCGAGTTCTAAAAGGAACAAGCAGATAAGACTTATCGTTTCCCGAAATTTTTGGAACGCTTATCTGCCTTTTGATTCATTATCGCGGTCGCTTCCCCTTATCAAATTTTCTACAAAATTCCTAGCTAAATTTTATAACTACATTTTGTTACAATATTTTTTTTTCAAAAACTTGAATGTAGAATCAAAACAGCTTTTTTTTAGAGTCTTGACGTTATTCTTAGAACCGTTACCTAAAAAAACCGATTTTAAGTTTAATAATTATCTCTATGATGATAGCTTGGCTATCGAAACGCGTTAGAGCAACCTTTGTTAGGATTTTTAATCTTTTTTTGGTTTCAAGGAACAAGATTTGTATTTCAGTTTTTGAAGATAACCAAGGACCACTCCGTTGCACCAAAATTAATAATATTATAATCTTCGAGTTTAAAATGGTAACATGAAATTTTGAGCAAACAGTTGAGACCACAAATAATTGAGAGCATTTTTAAAAAATTAACTTTAAAATAAAATTTTCAGAACTAGTAGCGCTTTATCAATGCTTAGTGCCATCTTTTGTGTAGTTATTTCGAAGCTTTGTGATAAAAAGTAGAGATTTTAAATATATATAAAAAAGTGTATATTTTGAGTTTTGAGAAGATATTTTGGACGAAATATTAAAAATTTTAGGTTTAAGCTTAGAATTATGCAAATAAACTCAACATTTCAAAAAAATTCGTAATCTATGTATTAAACAATTCTTAAGATTTTGAATTTGCCGAAAATTAGAAATCTGAGATTTCATGGAACCTTAAATTTTAGAAAAAATTAATATTCGTAAATGTAGTAGAATATTCGACGAAAAATAATCAACTTAAAATTAAGTATTTAAAAAATAATAACAATTAATTAAAGTTTTTCCAGGTACTGAATTTTTTCTGTCGAAGTTTCAACTTTTGAGTTTACACTTTGTAAAAAAGTCTACATTTATTTAGCTAAACAATTTAAAACACCATATTTCGAGAAAAAGGTTCACATTTTGAAAGAGATTTAAAATTTATACAACACAATTCTACTTTTAACACCAAATCTTGATGCCCCTACTCATACCTCAAAATGGATGACATATCCTGACCATTCTTTTTAGAGCTAAAAAGTACTTTACATCTCATCAGCTTATTAATACTATACAAAGCTCAAGTTAGGCCAACACTAGAATACTGTTCTCATGTTTGGAGTTCAGCCCCAAATCACACTTTATCTCTCTTGGATTCAATTCAAAGAAGAGCGATTCACCTAATTGATGACGAGAGTTTCACCGATTCTCTCGAAACACTAGAGCACAGGCGTACGGTTGGTGACTTGTCTCTTTTCCACAAGTACTATCATGGAAAATGCTCGCAGGAACCAATAGGATTGATCCCCCCAAGGACAAGATTTTTGAGGCGTACTAGACAGTCGGAGGCAGCAAATTCCTGTGCGGTTCAGCTTGACACAGCGAGGACTTCTATCTGCGGAGACTCTTTTTTTTATAGAACTTCCAAGTTATGGAACTTGTTACCGAAAGGAATTGTCCCCAAAAATTACAACCTATCCTTGTTTAAGAAGGCGGTTCATCGCCATTTATCTTTGTTTCCGCATTCTACTCGCAGTGCTTTGAAAGCATAATGGGGTTACCCTTTGCGAGTGAATTAAACTTAAAAAAAAACAATTCAAAGAATTAAACATATTGCTAGTCAATAATGAACTCCAGAGCACCCCAAGGTAAACAGTTTTAACTCAGAATACTAGACATAATTAAAGACCAAACTGCTATTTAAGCATCTATCCAAAAACTAACGAATTAAAATTTTCTAAAAGTAAAACGGAGATAATTATTTACTTGTGCCGAGTTGTTCCTTGATCCAAGACGGAAGAAAGGAATTATCCAGGATTTCTACGCAACGCAGGGGTCCTCGACTATATCCTTCAGCCGGAACCCTAAATATCCAGTTCACAAAACCTTCGGGATCCCAAAATGGGAATCCACTTCTTAGAGGAAAGGCGTGGAACGAAAGTAGGACGATCGAAAGCGCTATTAAGCGATCTGCACAAGCGTATTTGACGCCTAAAATTAATGAGAATACGGTTTTCAATCTCAGGGATGAATATAAATTACATGCTGCTACCTCGGTGGTGTGCGGTTCCATAGTGATGCAGGAGCACCATTTTCTATAATCCCTGTCTATCCCGGCCATTTTCGGATGGACAAAGATTATATTTAAAACCTAACAAAAAACCTCCCAGTAATTTCGACAGACACTTAACAAACTTGCAAAATGCATGACTGTACGACACAGAAAAACAACCAAAAATAATAATTAGTTTAATGAATTCTAAAATAAATTTTTAATAGAGTGCAACATCATACACTCATGGAAATATTAGAAGTGATGCAACACCATACACTCATGGAAATATTAGAAGAAGTGGGGATCGATGACCGAGAATTAAGAATCTTGGACCAAGCCTCCTTTATAAATGTGGATGAAGACAGATCTGAGGCAATAAAATTGCGGTGAGTAAGAAGGCGATGTGTTTTATCACCTTAATTATTCTACATATATCTATTCGGAGCATATATTTAAGGAAGCCCTCGATATCATTAATGCAGGAATAGTGGTAAATGGAAGACGCCTAAATAATTCAAGATATGCGGATAATACAGTCATTATTTCAGAAAATCTAGAAGACCTACAAAAAATCATGACAAGGGTAATAGAGGTTAGTCAAAAGTATGGGCTCCATATTAATCTAAACAAAACCAAATATATGGTGATCACCAAAAACCATGTACTTTATGAAGACCTGATGGTTTCCAACAGTCAACGAATTAATCGAGTCAGCAAATATACATACCTGGGAAATTTACTGAATCACCAATTGGGATCACTCACAAGAAATAAAGCGTTGTATTGAAATGGCAAGGGATGTATTCATTAAAATGGCAGCAATTTTTAATGTCGCACATTAACTTTAAAAACCAAGATACGACTCCCCGCTATTATGAGTTATTCGCCTTACCTTACATAAGCCTGTACTCTAGTTGAGTCACCACGAAAAAAATTGGAGGCATTCGAAATATGGCTTTATCGCAGAATCTTACGGATCTCTTGGGTGGATCAAGTGAACAACGAGAAAGTTCCTCACAGAATGCATAAATCCGCAGAAATAACAACTACCATCAAAACAGGCAAGTTAGAATACCTGGGCCACATAAGAAGAAGTGAAACTAGATATGGCTTACTACAGCAAATACTACAGGGAAAAATATCAGGCAAACGAGGTCCAGGCTGCAAGAAAATTTCTTGGTTAAAGAACTTGAGAACACGGTTTTCGTTAACAACTAGCCAGCTCTGTAGAGCAACCGTCAACAAAATTACAATAGGCAGAATGATCCCCAACATCCCATCCGGAACGAAAAGGCTTCAAAGGAAGAAGAAGAGAAAGAAGAAGAAGAAGAAGAAACAGAAGAAGAAGAAAATAAATAATCTTTATTGTTAGTTTCTTTTAGTTGCCACAGCACTAGTTTTCAATTATGTTTTTTAATATTTCAGGTTTTGTACTTTCTTTACTGAAGGTTACCAATATATTTCCTTCCTTATCTATAACATAAACTTTAGAATTCTTTGTACTTTATCTATATCCAGCGCTTTATCAATGCTTGGTGGTATTTTTTTGTGTTTGGTAAAGACAATGTTTCCCCACTTTAAGTCTTTGAATTACAGATATGCCTCAAAATGATGTTTTAGATTATCGGTGTTTCGGAATCTTCCGGAAACCTAACCAAAGGAAATAATCATCAGCTGCTTGAACGATTATTTAACTTTTTTTTTTAATTTTAATTCACTTACAAGGGTATAGCCGGTGTAAAGAGAGAGTAAGTTGAAAATATATTAAATAAGTTTAACTGAGAAATCCCTCATAAAAATTTAGCTAAGAAAACTACAGTTTCATATAAAATTCAAAGGAACGTATCACCGAAAATTGTGTCTACTAACCACCATTGCTTTCATTACATACTCTTATCTTTGGTTGAAGTGCTTCGAACTATAAAGTTTTCTAGATAGTTCTGTTGAAGGCGAATATCAGGTCCGATGATCTTTCGGTGGCCATATAAAAAATGCAACCCTCATATCTGCCATGTGTCAAAGTTGTCAGTGTAAGTAATATATACGCTTTAAGAGTTAGGGGCTTGCTTATAATCTAGTGTCAAGTTTCCGATACGGCCGTGAACATCTTTGTTTGTTTTATAACATTTTTCAACCGATTCGACAGTTTGTTTTTCTTGTTTGGCGTAACTGGGTTATCCCATGGTCTGTCTGGTGATTTCGAGATTTATGTTCGAGATTTGAAATGGTCTAGGAAAGATCGTAACTCCTTTTATAAATGTTTGCACAGGTAGTTGGCCGACAGTAAACAAGTACGGCTTCCAAAAGGATTTAAACTTTTTAATGGAAGTGTTTTCGTATACCGCAAGCCGAAAACGCTGCATGACGAATATCTTTACAACAAACTGTAATCGTAATTTGTTTTCGAATGACTAAAACATTATATAAAATTCATTGTAATCTATAAATTGTGAGCAGTAACGTCCTAAAAATTTTGGGCTAGTTGATTTCCTACAACTAAATATTAATTTGCATTGTTTTTTATTGCCAAATTTGCCAACTACTGAATAAAACTCTGGCACTGATTGACAGACAAAGCAGCGCCTACACGGGTGGGTTTTAAAGCATGAAGTTTTGCACAGAAGTTACTTATAACGCAAGTAAGCACTAAGAAATTATTTTTCAAAATTCAACCCCCAAGGGAATGAAAATGAAGTATCAAATTTCGACTTTTTCGAAATGATGCATTTAACCACAACATTTTATTTTTATTAATTTCCTAAAATTTCAAAATTTCTGCAAACTTATATCTAGAAATTTTTAGAACCTTTAGCGCTTGATATTTTTAATTTTTCCTAAAATTTAACTATTAAAATCGCTATTTTGACTTAAACATGAAAATGTTTGCTCGTTTCTTGAAATTTTAAGAAAACTTTCCTTTTTTAATAAACTTTGACTGCTCCTCAAAATAGTCCTTATCTTTAAAATTAAACTAGAACGTTTGACTTTATATCTGAAATTTCTTAAATAAATAAGATAAAGAAATCGATAGACATTTCGAAATTAGAGGCGAAATTTCAGGGTAAAGATGCCCAAAATTAAAGGCAAAGTATTGAAAAGTCAAAATTTCAAGAAAAAAGTTTTTTCAAGATTGCACTTAAAATTTTATATTAAGGTAAATTGAAAAAAAAAGTTAATTTTTCGAGAGTTAAACATTCGACTATTTCGAAATGTCAAGGTAGAGATCAGGTAGAGATCAGAAGGGAGAGATCAGGATAAAGTAGAAATTAGGAAAGTATTTTTTCGAAATTCAACTCCAAATTTCGACCAAAAATCGATATTTCAAAACAAGTGGAAAAATCAGGTTTAAATTCGAATTTTTGACCTATTTTCCGAAATTTTGAGTTATATCGTGATTTCAGAAATTAAGTCAAAGTCATTAGAGAGAAAATTCTGCGAAGTTTTGATATTGAATTAAAGACAATTGCGGATAACTAAATTTCAAAAGAAAAGTATGAGTGAAAATCTGGATTTGTAGAAAAAGCATCTGGCGAAGACAAGCTAATAAAAAATTCATGAAACTTAAAATATTGACTGAAGTAGATTTTTTTTAACCGAAAATCTTGAAACTCAATATTTCTATTTATGAATTAAATATTTACTTTTTCATAAAATTTTGAATTTATGTTCGAAATTTTGCTTTTTTAAAAAACATCTTTCCAAACAACGTCTGGGTTTTGAATTTCAAAATATTGACTTTTTCTTCGCAATTTCGAGTTTAAACTTACAACTAATTTTAAATAAAAGACGGGACACCATTATTGGCGTCCAAATTTGCTATCAGATGTGGGTACATGAGTATCCGTTAAAAAATTTTCGAGTCAGTTAACGACATAAACTTAATTCATACTACTTAATCCCGTACTTACGCATCAAGTTTCATCTTCCCTCTTCTGAATTTATATGACTCACCTGTAACAAAAATTAGGATTTAAAATCATTAACCAGATTTCATTAAATGTAATTATTTTATTATATTTAAGAAACAGTTTAATGGTAGCAAAAAAAAGGCAGCTTCTCTAAAGAATTGCGGACCTTTTTGTCTTCGAACTTTCAATTCTAAAGTTGTTTTATAGCAATAACTCAAATCCCCGATTTTACATGAAACCGCACAATCGTAAACTACACGATTCCTATTGAAATCTCGGATTTTCAGCAAACCAAGCTTTATCATTCATTGTGTAAATTTGCCCAATGACTTCCCAACTAAGTTATATAGATAAACTTGGACCGAAATAAAGTTAAGCTCTTAAAAGTTTGTCAATGCTCATTTACCATAACCTGATAAAATGATAATTGTTCAACTGCTTCCTAAGAAACTTGTTTTGTTTTGATGAGTTAACCAGAAGTAACAATGAAAATGGCCATTCGTAGTCATTACGGCCGATAGTACTTGTCTCAAAAGCACTATTGTCGCAGCATCTTAATTAATTGATGTTCTAAGCTTGAAATATTGATTTTTTTTTAAATACAATATATTTCACCATCCGGATATTGCTTTGTTCGATAAAAGAGGGAATATTTGAAAAGTTATAAGTAAACGAGGAATTACGGTTTACTGCCAAGTTCTAGTACCCGAATTTTACGATGCTGATCACGAATACTTACTCCTAGAGTCAAAATCATAATAGGGATGCGGAATGCATATTTCCATTCCCTATATTTTATGACTACTCATTGCCATACCTAACTTATTTTAGAAAATGAAACCCTAGTGCATGCTGTTCTATAAAATCTTCCAGCTAGAGACTAAGTGATATGATATGGATAAATATTTTTTTCTGATGAGGCTATTTATACTGCAGGTAAATCAGTGGTGGTTCGTCCTAAATGCTGCAAGGCCGCGTGCCCCTCATGAAATGAATAATAAAATAATAACAATAGTAATTTATTGCATATTCTTAATATAAAGAGAATACAAAATACAAAAAGTACAGAAATTAAATACTAAACAATTATTTATATACTAATTATTGATTATAATTAAAATATGCAAAAGGAACTAAAAACCCAATTTGTGATCTAGTTCAGCCCCCAAAAGAGAGAAAATAAAAAAATAAAAACGATAACCATAATTACCAGTGAATTTTTTTTTTTGGTGGAACGAATTTGTCCTTGGTTATCTTAAAACATTGATGTATGAATCTTGTCTCCTGCAACCAAGAAAAATTAAAAAATACAACAACAGTGGATCTAGCCCGTTTCGATAGCCAAGCTATCATCTTTCGGAGATATACTACGAGTATCTCTCTGAAGATGATAGGTTGGCTATCGAAACGAGTTAGAGCAACTGTTGTTGTATTTTTTAACCTTTCTTGGTTTCAGGAGATAAGAGGAGACTGGATATTGGTACGTGAGCATAGACACCGACGACAAAGGAAAGACGGCTATTTCATCTGGGAATTACTTATATCATTTTACGGTTATGCCTTCTGGACTATGCAATGCACCGGCTACTTTCGAACGTCTAATGGAAGTGGTACTTCGAGGACTCACTTGGAAAACCTGCTTGGTTTACTTAGATGACGTCATGGTGATGGCCAAAAGCTTTGAAGAGCATCTCTAAAATCTTCAAGAAGTCTTCGACAAGTTGAAACAAGCCAACTCAAAGCTGAATCCAAAGAAGTGCTCTTTGTTCCAAAGGAAAGTAGAATTCTTGGGCCACACTCTATCAACCGCAGAAATGGAAACAAATATCAGCAAGATTCAAGCAATCCGTGACTGGCCAAAACGTAAAATTAAACACTAAACAACTGAGGAGCTTCCTGGGGTTATGAATCTATTACAGAAGATTTGTGGAAGGTTTTTCCAACATCGCTGCACCATTAAACTGACTAACAGAAGGAAGAACGCCGTATGTTTGGACTCCAATTGTGATACCGCTTTCCGAAAACTAAAGTCCGCCTTGTGCACAAGCCCTATCCTGGCTTATCCTCAGCGAGATGGGAAGTTCGTGTTGGACCCTGATGCCAGCAACGTCGGCATTGGGGCTGTGCTGTCCCAAGTTCAAGGCGGTGAAGAAGGGGTCATCGAATATTACAGCAAGATCCTGACGAAACCGGCAAGGTACTATTGGACCACCAGGAAGGAACTTCTTGCGATAGTGAAGGCCCTGGAACACTGCCACAAGTATTTGTATGGACAAGAATTTCTCATCAGGACATATCATTGGGCGCTTTCTTGGTTTCTTCGAATAAAGAACTCAGAGGGGCAAATGGCTAGATCGTTAAAGAGGCTCCAACACTATCACTTCAAGGTGCTCGGGATGACATCATAACAACGCTGACGCTTTGTCCAGAAGACTTTATGGGGATTGCAAACACTGCAGGCGAGTCGAGGACCATAAGGACATGGTGGATATAAGGATGACGTCTGTCCAGTCAGAAGATGGATGGGATGGACTGTTGAAGGTCTTCGAAAGAAGAGCGATGTTGATATCGGACCCATATTGGAATGGAAAGAAGCTGGAAATAGACCTGCATGGCAAGAAGTTTCCGACAGAAGTCCAGCTCTTAATAATTTGTGGGTCCAATGAAAATCCTTCCAAGTAGAGGACGGGGCGCTGAAGGTGGGCATGGAAAGGCGCATATGGAAAAGTATGGTAAGTAAAATTTCACGAGAACATACTATTCCATTTACAAAAAAAGAGTTGGGAGAGTAGTCTTCACCACCCTAAAATATAGGAAACTCCAAACAAAAATCGACTGGTTCCAGAAATTTAAATTATTAGATGACTCATTCCATTTTAATTAAATTGGGTCGAAATGATTTTGTATGACTTCTATGCTTTGTATTCGCGCCTGTTCGACGAATATTTAATTATTTATTCAAGAACTTGTAATATATTCAATTCGAAAGATTATAACTGTCGTTCAGACCATATAAGTTGAAAACCTTCCATTGAGTCAGATTCTGAATTTAAATGATATTTCAAATCATTAGTTACAGAGTCATTGAAAGGTTTCTAAGCTTTCCCAGAAGAGACTGCTCGTAGACTAAAAGCTGATGAAAAATTCTTTCAACTTTTGTGCGTGTGTTCCAGTTTATTAGAAAGCTTCTTGAATCAGCTGAGTATTTGCGTTGCAAAAAATTATGATTTTTTAATACACGGGCATCTAGAGTATAATTCCGTCATTCGCAGAGTGCCACAAATATATTGCATAATATCGACTCGCCTTGAGTTTGCCATTGCGTCATGAATGTGTATACTAATATCAAAGACACACGTAAATTAATATCAGCCGACAATAGAAAGCGGCAGATGTTAAAAATTGAAATACAAATCTTTTCTCTGAAGATGATAGCTTGACTATCGAAACGCGTTAGAGTAACCTTTGTTGTGTTTGTTAATCTTTCTTGGTTTCAGGGGACAAGATTTGTATTTCAATTTTTGAAGTTAACCAAGAACCAGTTCGTTCCACCAAAAAAAAAAACAATTTGAGATGTCTTCAACCATAATGTGATTAGCGTAGTCCAACTTCCATTTGACAATCTTTGGGGAAAATCTGTCACACAAATTTGACACCTGTTGTCATTTGATTTTTGTGGCTCTTTTTATTTTTTCTTGGGATATTTTGTAACGGTTCGGTCTTATGTTTCCTTCCACTTGATGTGACAAATTTAGTCATTGAATTGACACAAATATACTATATCTACGAATTGTTGTTGGTAATAAATATTTCGGATTCTCCGAAATAAGCCATTTATGGAACTGGCAATCTAATACAATTTTGAGGTTAAAAACTGAATAACAAGAATTGTAGCAACATAAAATATAGCTATGCATAATAATAATAAGTTATAATAAAAATGTTTCAAGATTGTTATTTAGCATTTTTATTTAAGTGACAAAGACAAGAGGAAGCTCAATATGGATTTAAATTTCAACCTAGATAAACTCGATCTTTTACTAAATAATTACATTGGTACGCTATAAATGATAGTCCTGCTGGCGAGTTACCTATCTCGCTTAATTTTTCATTAATTATTACCGATGTAGTCAAGGGGACTTTATTATAAGTTACAGTTTTAGTGCCATAGGGCCTATAATTAAATTGTAGAAATACCGTAAGGAAAGCCTGAAAGAACAGTTTCAAGATGAGAGATTATGACGCCTCATAAAGTGAATTTTATCACTGCAGAATTGTATAGTTTTATTTATTTGTAATAAAACGACCTAGCGACTCCTAAACAAGCACTTTGAGTCAAGTGCCTGTTAAATGATTCTATTTTACAATTTTCATTAAATATTTCTTTAATAATTCAGAATTTACTTCCGTAATTGAGGTACATTTTATAGTTATATTTGGTGCTGCTGGATAAATTAATTTTTGATGTCAGACATTCATTTTACAGCAGGAATTTAATATTTTGCTTATTCTTTAATTGCTCAATTTTCCTGTCTTAATATCACTCGAAATTGGAAATTTAATACGTTCGACTTTGTTTATTTCAAGGGTTCTTACTGTGTAAATTAATTCGAGGAAACTAGGATCAAGTTCCTGCTTCTTTCAATGATCACGTTTTGTTTACCTTTCACAATGTGTCTCATTACTCAGTTTTGATTTTAATAATTTATTTCTATTAGGTACAGTAATAATAATGCCTTCATTTTTTAAAGTTAACAATCCAATTAGAGGAAATACATTTAAATCAGGATATTCGATTACACTGTTGTAACAGAGAGAAATATTCTGATTGACTGACTGCCTACGCTCACAGCAGTAATTACTGGAGATGCAACTTGGACGAAATTTGAAGACCAAGACATACAGGAAGAAAGAAGTTTTTGAAATTCCTTCCCTTCTGTAACCGATTATATTTAGTTGTTCAGTGCCTCTGAAAATTTATCCCCTCAAACAATGAAGTAGGAGATGAAAGTAACTATCAACCTAAGAGCAAATATCCATTTTTCTATTTTTGATATGGGATTATGGACTACCTCATAAATTTCTAGAAAAAACTTCCAAGTTCCAATTTAAAAAAAAATATTTTCTTTTACTTGTTACCTTTTTTAACAGTTTTACTTTTTGAATGTAGTAATTTCAACTTGCTTCGAAAATTTGACTTTGCAATCTAAATTTTTGAAAAAGTCGAAATTTTGGAGGAAAAACGTAAGCTTTTAAAAACTTGGAGCAGTAACCCATTTTTGTTGTTGAAAATTTGCAAGTTTAAAGTCAACATTTGGCATTAAGTCGAATTGTGGGGGTGAATAAAACAAAGCAAAGTTTTCATATCAAAGGAGTATCTTTGGAAAAAATAAAAATTTATATAACAAGTCTTTTAATTTCAAGTTTATAGTCAAATTTTTAGTTTAACGACCATGTGCTAAGTCAAATTTCCAGATTTTCAAAATTTTTATAGATATTTTATTTCAACATTTCGGATTTAAAATAAAACTTTTGTAATAAAAAGTAAAATTCCAGGAAAAAATTCAACCTACAGATATTTATAGTGTACGTTATAAATTATAAACTTATTTCTAAATAGTTTTCTTTTACATAATAATAAACTACTTTTCTAGGTATATTTTCTTCAAGATCTTGAATAAACATTAGAGCATATAAGTAAACACGCAGCTTCAGTTAACTAACCCTATTTTGAAACACCACACAGTCTTGTTGACGTTTATGAGGCCATTCATATATGCGAAATGGAACATCAAGGTGCAAAGGAAATGCAATTCCTCAACTTGAAAGTGTCTGCTTGTTTACTTAGGTGCTGTATAATGTTTACTTTAATTAAAGTAGATAAACAGGGAAAGAATTTTTCCCATTCAGACTTGAAAGCAGAATACATGCATGATTACATTAGACCATCAATCTGCATCTTGGGTTGCATATTCACGGAAAGCATTTACGTGTCTATATATTTTTGCAATGAAATTTTTAGTTACACAGCTAAAGTTTAGTTCCGAAGCGAAGTTGTCTAGGTGTATTTTGTTTTATACTATATATTTCTCCCCGAACCTTCAAAGTTCGTTCTATTTGATTTCCAAGTTACTTGGAAGTTGGTAAACAAACCAGATATGACAGAAAGGTCACAACTTATATAAGGACAAAGACTCGACTTAGTATTGTGCGCTGTTGGAACGGGGCTCCTGCTGGAGATTTAGACGCTTAGACCGTAGTTGCAGGAATACCGCAACTCAATTACTTAATGCTCCGTAAATAACTCCGTTCACCAAGCATTCTGCAACGGCATGGTAAATAAAGTGACAAACTTTTAATATAGTGGAAATTTCTGCATGAAATCATGGAAGAGGTAGCCACATTTCGTCTAGCTAGTACAGGAAGTTCAAAAGGAATTATTTAGGTTATCTTAAAAGTGCAGAAGTTAACACTTCGCTCCGAACCAATTTTTCTTTTAATTTAATCCATTCGCAAAGGGTGAGCCCATTATGCTTTCAAAGCAGTGCGAGTAGGATGCGGAAACAAGGATAGATGGCGATGAACCGCCTTTTTAAACAAGGATACGTTGTAATTTTTGGAAAAAATTTCTTTGGGTAACAAGTTCCAAAACTTGAAAATTCTATAGAAAAAAGAGTCTCCGTAGACAGAAGTCGTCACTGTGTCAAGCTGGACCGCACAGGAATTTGCTGTCTCCCACTGTCTAGTACGCCTCAAGGATCTTGCCCTTGGGGGGATCAATCCTATTAGTCCCTGCGAACATCTTCCATGATAGTACTTGTAGAAAAGAGACAAATCACCAACCATACGCCTGTGCTCTAGTGTTTCGAGAGAATCGGTCAGACTCTCGTCATCAATTAGGCGAATCGCTCTTCTTTGAATTCAATCCAAGAGAGCTAAAGTGTGTTTTGGGGTTGAAATCCAAACATAAGAACAGTATTCTAGTGTTGTCTTAACTTGAGCTTTGTATAGTGTTAATAGCTGATGAGATGTGAACTACTTCTTAGCTCTGAAAAGAAAGCCTAGCTTCTGAGAGGCGGATTTGGCAATGGCGCCCACACGATCGTACCAAGAGAAGTTAGTGCTCGCATTCACTCCTAGCATAGATAAATTAGATTCCATCGGAAAGATTCTACCGTCCATTAGTATGTTTGTTGCATTATC
This sequence comes from Dastarcus helophoroides, assembly GCA_028583605.1. Lineage (NCBI taxonomy): Eukaryota > Metazoa > Arthropoda > Insecta > Coleoptera > Bothrideridae > Dastarcus > Dastarcus helophoroides. The sequence continues at coordinate 29,241,658 of CM053328.1, forward strand.
CCTTGATGTTTTCTTAGAGAAAACCGCGACCTGAGTTTTTGAAGCGTTGAAGTCGACCAGATTTTTGTTACTCCATTCCAGAATTATCTCGAGATCCCGATTAATCGTCTGTATCTGCTGTTCCCTTAGTAGATCTAAAGTAGCGATAGATAATGGTTTGTCGGAGAAAAAAGATGACACAAGGTTACTACCATCTGCGTAGCTGTATATAGGATTGGAAGTTGAAGCTAAGAGATCGTTTATGTGTGACGGAAATAGAGTAGAAGACAGAAGAGACCCCTGAGGCACCCCTGCGTTAATCGCAAATGTCTCGAATGAGTTGCCATCGACAACGTTCTGAAGAGATCGGTCAGCGAGAAAATTGGATATCTAGGAGGAAGACCATAAGATGTTAATTTGGCGAGAAGAGATCGGTGCCAGACTCTGTCAAAGGCTTTTGAGATATCCAATGCCACAATCTTAGCCTCACCATGTTTTTCCATAGCTGAGTTACAGATATGAGTAACATATGCCAGTAGATCGCCAGTGGAACGTTGTTGTCTAAAACCGTATTGCCTGTCGGAGACGATTCTATTTTCCTCCAGATATTTGAGAATCTCGGAGTTGATAACCTTTTCCCTCACTTTAGATATAACGGGTAACAAAGATATAGGGCGATAGTTGTTAGCCAGATTCCTTTTTTCCTTTTTAGGAACAGACTGCACCCTAGCAGATTTCCAGATATTAAGGAATACACCTTTGTTGCAAGAGAGTGTGAACAATTTGCTTAAGACAGGAGTCAATTCTGGGGCGCACTTCTTGAGAACAATAGCGGGAATGCCATCAAGGCCAGAAGCTTTCCAGGTGTCGAGCTCAAGGAGAATCTTCCTGATGGTGCGTTCTCTAAAAACAACTTCAGGCATCGAAATGTTAACCTTAAGAAGAATAAAAGGTTCTGCGTTTCGAGAATCAAGATTGGAAAGTTCAGCCAACATTAAGGCTAACATGTCAGCCTTTTCCTTGGAGGTACTAGCAATATTGCTATTTTTATCGAGTAAAGGTGTAAAATTCTTCCCAATCGACTTTGCAAATCCCCAAAAGACCAGAAACCGTTCGGACAGTTGATAAGCTTCTGGTGCATTTTACGATCAAAATCACCTTTTGCCTCGTCAATAACCTGTTTACAAGAATTTCGTGAATCTACAAATATGGTCCGAGTTTCGACTGAGGGATTATTTCGCCAACAACGATATGCGCGATTTTTGCAGGAAACAGCCCGAGCACATTTTTTACTGAACCAAGATTAACTGGAGGCAGACTTCTTTTGGGAGTGGGAAATTAAACATTTATTCGCACATATAATATAAAATGAACTAATTGAGTGAATATTAGGGCATTGTGAGATTTTACTAATTTAGAATTTTGTGCAGGATGGAAACATTTATTGACATCTTTGAATGGAGCAAATATTTTAACCTACTTGGTAATTGATAGAAAATAAAATATAAATAAATTAGCAGCAATAAAATCTGTACCTCAGGTTATATAACTAATGCAAGTATTTCTTTCACTTATCCAGACCAAAACTATGATAGAAAAAATAGTAATGTTATATAAAAAGAAATATTTTTAGGCATTGAAGTAATTTAACAGCTTAATTCGAATCCTAATAGACTGTAATAAACAGATTTCTCGTCAAAAAAGAAGCTATACAAATACATCCACTTTAATTTATAGTAAGTGCATAGATTCGAACAAAATTCAGAAATGTCCAAATTGCCGAACAGCGTGTAGTAAGAGCTCGCAAAGAAATACAACGAAACGAAAGACTAGCTACAAGCGCACCAAAACAAAAACGCAACCGATGTATTTATATTTCTTTTTCTATTTTACAAGCCCGAGGATCAATCGAGAGCACAACTTTTCCGAATCTCTTTTATTGTCCTCATTGTTGTTTTGCTCCGGAATCGGAGAATTTCTTCCGCTTCGAGAGAGATTGTGTATGTTGTAGAGACTATTTTTATATCATTGAACGTTTACAGGGTTACATTGTGTTATTTTCTGTGGTATGCGGCAAAAATTTTCTATTAGTTAATATGAAACAAAGTATTCGAATATTTGTTAACTTATGGTTATTGCTTTATGCCTATTTATACAAACCAATAATTTTTTTCAAACAAGGTATCTAACTTCAATAATGACCCACTTCCGTTCCTTACATTACCCCATTAGGAAATGGATTTCTAAAAATGCTGATACAACTATACTTACTTACTCAAGGGAATTCAAGTTCGTAGTTAAGTACATAACAGATGTCTATTAACCAGGGCATTTTCTCATGACTCTCGTTTTCCAGAAGTCTTATGGCTATAAGACCAATCATATCATAAAAAAAGCATCCAAGAAAAGTTTGGCTTTAATGCTTTATAGCGAAACAAGTACTCTAAATGGATCCAAAATTTTAAGATAATAGGAAAATATCGACTATAGTAAGACAAGGACAACATTCAATACCGAATAAACGAATACTAAAAGAAGAATGTACAACTAATATTTGGTCATATGGCCCTTTGCATAAATGACGGCCTGGCACCAAAAAAGTGGAGACGATCGACAAACGGGAGCGTATTGGATTTGCCTCTAGACTACAGAACCAGGCAAGATGTAAGCGTTCCAATTGGGTGGTTGTAACATCATGATAATGAACGCAAACGCGTTGGAGTAAAATACAATTGACAGTTGGGACAACACATTACTATTGTTATTTTATTAATAATATTTGTTTTGTTATTGATGTTTTGTATTTGTTTAGGCAGTAATTTTTAGTTTAAATAGCTGTTATTGGAAAACATTTTAAATAGGACTTTGTAAACTTTTCGTTTGTTAAATGTGCCAGATTAAAAAAACTAACGCATATTAATGCATTATTATTAATGCATTTTATTTGGAAAATCATGCAAAATTGTGGCTGTAGGAATATAGTGAAATTACTAACACGAATTGGATTATTAAAAGTGGTCTGTACAATTCTCATACTTTTTTATTTTATAGTTGAAGTGAAAACTTCTTCAGATGCTTTGAGCGACTTTTGATAGGAGAAAAACTAATGGTTTGCGTTACCATCACGCTAATTCTCGTAGGCAACACGTTCTGATGTTTACAGTTTATTTACAGGGTTAGTTTTCTAAATGGATACCCTTTTTTTAGCTATATTTTTGACCAATTCAAAATATTAAAAAGCTGTATTGATTTAAATTTTCTATAACATGAATTTACATTATTTTATTCATTTTTCTGCCAAATAAATAACATTTTTCATTTACTCTTTGCCACACCTAGGGGAAAAAAGCAATATTAAGAAACCATACCAGAAGTTTTATGATGCAGACGCATCATATGAAAAGTATAAAAATTAAATACCATTATTTTATAAAGTGATATTGAAACTACAATTTCTTCCAATAAGATAACTACTACACAACGCAGTTATCAAAACTGCAATATTTACATTGAACTAGGAATTAGGTACGGTCGAGAATATGTAAGAAATGGGCGTAAATTAAACACTCAATCATGACGTCAAAACCTACCAATTGGAACGCTCGTTTTTTGCCCGGTTCTGTAGTCCACAGGCAAATCCAATACGCCAAACGGGATGTCCTTACATGCAAATTGTGAGAAATTTCTCACACCGTTCTTCGCTTTCTATCCCATCACGTGACGTTCCAATTCCTCCCATATGATCTCTTAATGATGTTCAGATCGAGACTCTGTTTCGACCAGTTCACGAGATCTACTCTGTGGCTTGCGAACCACTTGATAAGCAGTTGGCTTTTATGTTTCGAGTTGTTGTCTTGATGATATTTAAACTCCCACCTATCCACGGAAGGATGTGATCGGCAAAGATGTCCCTGTACATGAATCACTTCACGATTCCACCTATTCTGATGATAGGGCTCATCTGCGCAGAAGAGACAGACACCCTCACACACCACGGCAGATCATCCTCCGTGCTTATGTCTGCAAACCATGCATAGCACCCGTGGAATGTCTAATATAGGTGATTTCATCAGATCCGAAAAGGTTATATTTTGATTAGTCGCTCCAATAGACTCTTTCTCAATCAAACCTGTTTCAGGTCAAATGGGCGCGTGTCCAGGCGAGTCGAGCGGTTTCATTTGTGTCAGATACGATACGATACGAGCGATTTCTCGCAGGGACGTGATTCATTCGTTCTACGTCGAATAGTACGGGTAAAAGATAGATTGGCAAAGGCGCCGATTTCATGAGGGATGTCGGTTAAATTCAATCTGGGATTTTCCTGTGAGATCCAAAGAATATTTCTCGGGTGATGATTTTAGGTCTACCAGAAGAGTACTTACTTCTTCCTGACTTCTTCCTTTACTCTCTACAGCTTTAAGACCCTCCAGATGGCTTGCTTTGTGATGCTGAACTGCTTGGCGAGTTGAAAGAGGTTTGTGGTTGTTAATTGTAAATATTTTCAACTGTAGCATGTTCGACGTAAGTTCATTACAGAACATTTAGTTGACATGATTCAACTCGCTTACTTATAAACAGGAGCCGAATTCCATATTTCTAACTTCAAAAATAACTTCCATACAAAGTTTCATTTCTTATTTAATCCTCCTAGGAAAAACGTTCCAAAATTATGTCTTAGTGCTTACCTACGGAAATCACACAGTCATGGGCATTTCTAAGACTTTTTTTGGTTTTAGTCAACAACTTTTATTCGGAGACTTGTTTAGTCTTTAGTTTGACAGCGATTTTCCAATGTATTTTTTTATTAAGTTGTCAATTTTTTTAAACTTAAAACAAGGATACAAGGAGAAGGCTACTGTAATCTTTTTGGTTTCTATCAAGTTACAGAATCCGGAAATAAAAGCAACAAGTAAAAGTAAAAATAAATTTCGCTCGCTCTTATATCATCATTCTTATACATTCTTAAATGTTGACATGCTCCAAACTTCTCAGATTGTGTGCATTCGCGCTTTTGTCGCTTTCAACGTGTAATTGATGCAAGCCATTGTTCATATATCTGTTTAATTCAAAGACATACTTCGTATTTAGCATTCTCCTTACTTGAGAATCTTTGACGCTATCATAAACTATGAACATTATATTTCTGAAACCTTACATGTGTTTAATATATCTCAAACACTCAAGTTCGCGAAAGCAGCCTCGTGAAGAAACATTTTACCATGTATCAGTTACACCCAAGGCGAACTTATTTTATATCCTATAATAGGTGGTGCAAATAATTTCTGCACAAAAAGCCACCATTTGATTGAGTTTCGTTTAATTTTTATTATGTTTGATTATCATAAATGGACTTTTCTTTGGTTTAATATTATAAACAATTATCAGAAACCATCAGACATTAAAAATGTGTTTACGAGATACCCAAGGGGGAATCTAGGGGCAGCCCGGACAAAGCGAATACTTGAGATAAAGTGGATAATTGATGTTTCTAAAAAAATATAACAGATGACGTTACAAGTTGCATCCGCGTAGGAGAGTCATCCGCCTGACGACTCCATGATATATGCAAGAAGAATGCAACCTAGACTACAAATTCATACAGCCCTCCAGGCGTGTATAGTGAATCATAGGTAGCTGAACTACCAACAGTTGAAACATTGCCACCTAGCGAAGCGGTTGCTCTCTAGGAGAGTTCCCAGAAGACAAGGATTCTATAATGCACCGACCAATAGGTTTGAACATTTATTAGATTCAAGGTTTGGAAACCAAACTTGGTTTCCAAACTTCGAATCTAATAAATGTTTAAACCTATTGATCTGTGCATTATAGGACATTGATTCAAAACAATGTAAGACATATGTTTGTTTTGGTGATCAAAAAACTGTTTTGAGTGTTTTTACTGCGATTTATGGTCAGGTTTGTACTCATTTCAATTGCTTTTACTGCAAGTTAACCAGGAACTATTTATTTTTATAGATTAACGATGTTTTAGAGTATTATTTATCATAATAATATTACATTGAACCGGTTATGAAACCTTAACAAAAATAAGTTGTTTACTAACACACGTTTTGGGCAAAGCGAATACGGTAAGGTGGATAAGTTAACCGCTTTATCCTTAGTGTTTTCGTAAAATATTTTTTATTCTATTTTCAGAATAGTCTTTAATATACATGTTATTCTCACATAATCAAACACTTCATCACGTTCTTCTTTTATGACAGATCGTCCTCTGGAAGTTAAATGGACCAATTCACAAAGATAAAAGGCAAAGGTAATTCATCGACACCAACAGCTACATTTTCATGATGCGAATTAAGGCCAACACAAACTGAGGCTACTGCAAAACTAACAGAAAACGAAATGTCAAAAATCAATGGTTTTAACCTCTACTTCTATTAAAATCGAAAAAGTATGAAATACCAGAAGATTGATAGTAAAGAAACCAAAATGTCGTATTTAGATGATAACAAAATGGGAAAAGGAAAAGTAATCAGAAGTGAAAAAGATGTCGATAAGAGGGAAAGTATTGGGAAAAAAAGGTCAAGGAAAAAGAAAATGGAAGATCTAATATTATTAAAAAACAAAAGTAACAATGTTCATGCCTTGTCTGCACGAAAGAGCATGTGGCAGCTGCTTCTGGGATAATTGCCAGTAGTAATTAGCCCATCTACTTAGCTCATTCCCTTCGTCCGGGCTTCCTATATCTATGTTACATCTAAAAGAATTGCGTGGACCATATTAGAATGGAAAGAAGCTGGAGATAGACTTGAATTGCAACAAGTTTCCGACAGAAGTTCAGTGGGCCCAATGGAAATCCCTTCAAGTAGAGGACCGGGTACTGAAGAAAGCATGGGAAAGCGCGAATGGAAAACATGTCAACTTGCTGTTGGTGGTGCCTCAGGAGAAGATTCTACTGGTTTTGTGGAAAGTGCATAATGGGACCCCTGGTGGAAATCTAGGGATAAACAAGACCCTGGAAAAGATTCGTGAATGGTTATGTTGGGTTAATTGCAGGGAGAACGTTAAGCGGTGGTGTCGAAAATGTGTTACCAAGGGTCCTCGCACAAGAATCAAAAGGACCCTGAAGCAGTATAATGTGGAAGCTTCATTTAAGAGAATCGCAATCGATCTGGCGGGACTATTTCCAGCATCATATGATGAAAACAGGTACATTCTGGTGGTCATGCACTACTTCAGCAAATGGTCTGAAGCTTACGCCATCTCGAACTAGAAAGCTACCACAGTCGCAAGGATTCTTGTGGACAACTTCATCTGTCGATTTGGTGTTCCCTTGGAGCTACACTCGGACCAAGGAAAGAATTTCGAATTAAAGGTCTTGCAAGAGGTGTGCCGTCTTTTTGGAATAAAGAAAACTCGAATGACGGCTCTTCATTTACAGTATGATGGAATGGTGGAAAGATTTAACAAAAACTTGGAGGAACATCTTTCGAAGGTCGCTTCCAAGCATTATGAAGACTGCGACAGACCACTACCAGTGTTTCTAAAGGCCTATCGCGCGGCAACACATGAAACTACGAGTCAGACTCCGGCAAACGAGATCTTCGATAGGAAACTGCTGCTTTCGTGTGAGTTGGTGTTTGGATTACCAAGGGAGACTAGCAGGGAGACGATGGGTTTCATAGACAGCATGATGGAAGCGATATTGGAGACACACGTCCTGGTGCAGACGAAGATCAACTTGGCGACGGACCAGGTGAAGACAAGATATGATAAAAACGCCAACCATGGTGGTTTTAGTGAGGGCAAATTGGTATGGCTCTACAACCATCAGTGGTGAAAAGGAGTTGCGCCGAAGTTTACACCATCTTGGAAAGGGCCATACAAAGTGCTGAAGAAGATCAACGACTTAGTATACAGGATCCAGCGCAGCCCCAGGACCAAGATAAAAGTGACTGATTGGAATTAATCAAGATGATTAGTCTTAAGAGGGAGGCAGTGTAACAACCTGTAGTTATAAAATTTGTATTAGTGATTGTGTAGTGTAAGGAACTCTCTAGAAATATTTAATAATGGAAAGCGGACGCGAGAATAAATCAGACGGCAGATAAGCGCTCTAGACGTTTCCGCAAGCGATACGTCTTATCTGTACGAAGATCTGTTCTAGAAACCGGAACGGTACCTATAAATACGCGGTCGTCTTTCCCTCAGTTAGTTAGATAGTCAGATAGTCTGTTAGTTAAGTAAATTATAATTGTAATGTTCCGAAATAAGTTGGAAATAAAGTGACTTCAATTAATAAATTTTGACTTGGGTTCTTAAAATTTCGATTTTAGCCTCAAAGATTCGACTCGAGGAATTTAAAGAAAAATGTTTTAATATATAATTTGATTTCTTTATAAAATGTCAACTCTTTCTAGAAATTTAAAATTTTTTTTTCCGAAATTTTTTGGTTAGACTTTAAATTCAATAAATTTGGGGTCTTGTCAGAATTAGAATTTCATTTCCGAAAATTTCGAGTTCAGGTTTGATTAGAAAGATATTTTTATTCGTAAATTTCTAGTAAATTTTCTAATTTTCAAATATTATAAATGTTTGGGCTAAACTTAAAAATCTTCATATTTTTTTAACATCTTGACTTTAAAATAAAAAATATAACTTTGTTTTCGAAATATCTGATTTTCCTGCTTTCATTACGAAGTTGTGATTAATAGTGACAATTTGCAATATTTTTATTTCGCAGAATCAAAAATAAAAAATATGGTATTATCTTAATGCATTAGAACCTAAATCAGAATTATTAATAATTTAAAGCAATTTCATCTTGACATTGTAGAAGGAGGTGGATTACGTTGCAAATTTCTATAAAGAGTGCTTCATTCCAATATTACTTAAGGTAAACGGCCCAAATTCAGAAAATTTTACGAATTTACATTATGCTTTACTTAATATAATTAAAAATTTCTGACTGATGTTGATCAATGTTATTTTTCAATTATTCTTAAAGAGTACTAACCAGTTATTTTCCATAAAACTTCGCATTAAATACTTTGATTTACATTTTTTGATAACCATCCTAATATCACCTAATTCCGACAATAATAGTGTAGTTTGTTCCAAAATCAGACATGTCGGGGAAACTAATTCCAACACAAATACAAAATCAGACATTTAAGGAGCATTATTTCTACAGAAAATTTAAAATTTATTACAGAAATAACACGAATTATATTTAACTTTAATAAAGTCTGATTTAGTTTTATCAATTAGTGGCTCCTCACCGCAAAGAATAAAATAATTATTATCTGCTTATCTTGTTAAAAATATTTGGCTACTGAACATAATAGACACCCCTCAATTACTATCCAACTTAGAGGTCATATATTGACTGCTAAAATGTCGATAAATTATAAAATGGATCAATGGATGGCTCAACATAGATTTAAGTGTTATAAATTTCCTTTTTTGGTCGAATAAACGGAAATCTCCGAATTAGATACAGTGTCTGAATTTAGGATATCTACCTTATGACGTAATAGCAATCTTAGAGCAAGTCCAAAGAAGGTTTCACCCCTTTACCACATCGACAATTAAATAAATAATTACGCGATACGTATTTCGCCAGCAGAACTGGCATTTTTCAAGCGCACTAATCTTAAAAGATTAGCAAAAGATGCATCGACGTCATCTGCATCGAGATTCAAATCGATATCGATTTGAATCTCAATGCTCAGTGTTTAGTTCAGTGCTTTAATCTTAGAGCAGGTAAAAAAATATGGTTTAACTACAGCAGTAACGCTAATTAAAAATTAATTGGCAATAAGATCGAAATCTGTTCTTATAGAGATGTAATCATTAGACGGGTAACTAAAATTCATATATTTTTGCATATTTCCCCTTGTTATGTAATTGTTGGCAAATCGATGGTGTTAATGATGTTATTTCAGCCGATTTGATGATGAACAAACTGAAATGAACTTCCATTTCCGCATGTCGTCGTTAGCAGTCATCTTGTTATTTCCGTTCGAACTTCGACCTGCCAGCTACAAAATCTCCAAACCTTCTATTTTTATTTATTGGAACTATCCCCGAGCCTCATCCGATCAAACTACGGATTTTATGCTCTAAAACCCATAGGGGTGATTGGAGTCCATGTCGACTTACAATAAAGAAACTAAGTAAGCTACTTCGAATTTTCCGTTGCCTTTCACATCTATACTTTAAAATGTATAACTATTTTTATCTTAGGACATATTTATTTTCATACCCTAAGGATATTTTGTAATGAAAATAATTCTGTTAGATCGTATGCAATATACTGTTACGGGCTTATCGGTTCAAATTGATTATCACGTGTGAATTACACCACTTTATTACCAAACTTAACTTGGATCACCACAATTGAATAATTAATTTACTTATTATTAACTTCTACTAACTCACTAATTTCACTGACTCTAACTGACTGACTTGAGGGAAAGCTGACCGCCTTTTATAGTTTTGGCTCCCGGCTTCTAGAACTTTTCGGCAGATAAGGCTTATCGTTTGCCGAAATTTCTGGAACGCTTATCTGCCGTTTGTTTCGTTATAGCGGCCGCTTTCCCCTTATCAGATCCTTCTAGAAATTTTTTTTTATTTATTAAATTCTACAATTCTATTCTCAATTCTATTCCATCTATTTACATTGCGTTACAATATATTTGCCACATACTTTTCGTTCTAATCATATTCAAATGTGAATACCTTAAAGTCGATTCAAATTTTCTAAAGCGATTTTTAAGAAACTTACAAATTAAAGGAAGAACACAAAACTGAACATGTTTGTAATTGTCGTCGAAAAATACCTGAGTATCAGTCACTATAGCTCTTGCACCCTTTTCTTTTCCAAATATTTCGTAGTATTTCCAATTTCACACTAACTTTCTTCTGCAATTCTTTATCTCTATCCGACGATTTTATGCATAAGAGGGGGTTATCCAATGATTTCTTAAGGGCTTTCGGGCCGAAAATATCACCTAATGATTTATACATGTTTTATTTTTTACTTTCAGTTCTTGATTGCAAGTTGTACCGCAGTTATCGTATTATCTAACTGCCTGGAGTCAGTGACAGCTTGAAAAGAAGCCTAAATTATGGCTTGAAAATAGTTTTTGTGCGCAAGTAAACATTAAAAATAATGTAATGAAGGATCCCTGTCATACTCAGTTTTCTCTATTTTCGCCTAAAAATTAATAACCTTATGATTGAGACACTATCTAGCTACACTAAAAAAATTAGGTGTTATGCTTATGTGATACATATATATTCAAAATCTTTAGTGATAAATACGCTTGATCCACTGCTGACGATGCAAAATATCACAAGCACAGAATTCTTATGCATTCCAATGCTAACCTCCTACCATTATTTTCAATAAAGTAATTTTATTACAGGATCGATGTTCATTACAATTAATAATCTCCAAACCTTATTATGTCAGTGCCAAGCAACAAGGTTAATGAATCCGATTTGTAAACGGAATTGAATATTATTATTGCAAGGGACTCGGATTGTTCTGCTGGCAGATTGTTCTGTCAATCCTCGCATTATCCAGATTAAGTAGAAACGCGTTTTCCGACAAATCGATGGTACATTCAACTCGCATCTGATGTGATGGTTACGTGTGCAATTTTGCATAAATATGAATATTTCAACGTCTTTGCAGTGGGCTCTAAACGCAAATTTTGCATCTGGTTTACGTCGAAATATTTGCTACATAGCCTGGATCGATTGTATACGGATGTGTGCGGCTACATTTTGAAATTTCGAGCTCTACAGGGAGTTGCAAAATTAGGAGCTTATACGGTATCTTGTGATTATGGCTGTAAAATGTATTTTTAATGGAAATATAACGCCAGCAACTTATGAGTTTCGAGGGACGATGATGAGTAAAAATTCATATCCGCACCCACATGCAAATCGGTTTATAAAATAAGCCGCATTATACTTCCGATCCGCAACAAAAGGCTTTTATTATTGAGTAAATTAGTCAGAACAGCGGTAACAGGTATTAGATTTTTATCATATTTTAATTATAATACTAAGCTAGGATGATAAAATGTTAAATTTAAAAATGTTCATATTCTTAAAAAAACTCGGCACGTGATTCCCACTTCTGAATTAAAATGGCTATTTATTTATAATTTTTAACAACAGGCACCTAATTCAAATCGGATACATCAAAATGTAGATCAATCGAAACACTGATTTGCAACATAATTTTAAATAAAAGAGACATTTATATTATAAGATACACAAAAAACTATTAGGCTTGCACAATAATAATTGTGATCATCTAAAACGTCTTTACTTTGAAACTACCAAAATTCTGTTTTTATACTTCTTCTTTTTCTTTTATTCTTCTTCTTTTTCTTTTTCTTCTTCTTCTTCTTATTCTTTCTCATCTTCTTCTTCTTTTCAAAGACCTATTGGTCTGTTTTCCTTCCAATTCAGGCATTCTGGTTTTCTTGAGATGTGGATTGCCATCTGTCTTTCAATCTCTTCGAATGGCCTTCCTCTTGGTCTGCGTTCTACAGGCGTGTCCTCCATGGCCCTTCCAACAACTATGTCTTCCTCCATTCTTCTCAAGTGGTCATACCATTGGCATCTTCTTTGTCTGCCCCATCTTACCACATCATCCACTCCGCAGATTCTTCTGATCTCATCGTTTCCAACTCTGTCTTTGAGTGTTTTCCCGGTGATTCCTCTCAGCGTTTTCATTTCTGCTGTTCTCAGCATTGATTTGGTTTTGTTTGTGTCTGTTCTCGTTTTGATTGCATACGTCAGTATAGGTCACATGCATGTCTTATATATTCTCACCTTGTTATCCATTTGCATGTCTTTGTTGTTCCACGCGATATCTTTCATGCCTCCTGCTATGATATCTGCTTTGTTTATTTGAGGTTTTAGCTTTCGCGTCGGATCATGATGGCCCATCACGTTTGTTTCTAGATATTTAAAATTCATTTCTTGTTCTATGCTGCTTCCACTAATTTCAATTTTGCATTGCAGCGGGTCTTTAGAATATGTCATGGTTTTTGTTTTGTCTATTGAAATTTTCATGTGGTATTTCTGCGCTGTTTGGTAAAAGCAGAAAACCTATCGCTGAAGGTCGTCTTCCGCCTCTGCCATAAGTGTTGCGTCATCAGCGTAACATATTATACTGAAGCGTCGATGTTGTAATTTATATCTCAGATTTAATTATGTGATTTCGATGACGTTATCCATTATCAAGTTGAATAGGAATGGGCTGAGTCTATCCCCTTGTCTGATGCCTCCCGGTGTTGATATCTCTCAAGTTAATTGGTTATTGGCCCCGATAACTGTCGTGTTCTTGGTGTTGAGATAATAAATTATATTGACAATCTCCGATGGTACACTTGTCGCTTTTAATATGTCAATGACATTTTTCAGCTGTACTTTATCGAATGCTTTTGCCCGATGCATGAAGCAGGAATATATATCAAAAGATTTTTCCTTTAATTGGCTCTATGTGAATATGGCAGCCGTCGTTGATCTATTTCTCCTGAATCCTTGTTGTTCACCTCTCTTTTCGATGTTTCCCTCCAATTTAAGCCTCATCATAGAGGTAAAGCGTTTCATGGTTATACAGATTAAGCTTATACCCTGTAGTTTTCAGGATTTATCTTTTGGCCTTTTTTGAAGACGAGTATGGTTATGCTTTTGTGTGTTTGAAGTAATACTCATATTAAGTATTTTATTAAATAGGGCTGTTAGATGCTTAGCCAATTCCTTGCTTGAGGAGATTATTTGGGATATTATCTATATCAGGTGGTTTCCTGTTTTTTAGCAATTCCCTTTAGAGTATCATCGAATTTCGTTTGTGGTTCTCCTTCCTATCGTATTACTTCTGTTTCGAGGGTGTCGTCAGAGTCATATAATTCGTAAAAATACTCTTCCCATTCCTTCAATGGGATGTTTTTTGCACAAAATTATTTATTGTGCTTTTCCTATTTTTTAGCATTTTCCATACTTTTCTTTGTTTACCGCAAAGGTCATGGTCCATTTCACTGGTGAATCGTTGCCAGTGATCTGTTTTTATGGTCCTGATTTTGAAATTTGTTCTGTTGTTGATTGTTACATAATTATTATAGTTTTCTTGTGTTGGTGTGCTTTTGTATTTTTAATGTTCTTTGTTTTTTTTTCCTTGGCCAGCTTCTTTACCTCCGCGGTGAACCATGCCTTTTTCTCGTTTTGTGCATTTATATTGACCTTTCTAGTTCCGATTTTTTCCCTTGCTGCCTGAATGATATATCCTTTCAGCTGCTCCCAGGTGGTTTCTATCTCCAGGGTTATGGGATCTTCCCATAACCTTGGACATAGAAACCACCAGGGTTATTAGGAACCCAGGGTTATGGGATCTTCTCATAACCCTGGGAATGGGTTATGGGATCTTTCATCGTCAGTTTTTTGGTCAGTCTATTCGTGTATAATTCGCTTGTGATTTCTGATTCAAGTTATATTTTTCTATAAAGATTTGTTTATGTTTTACTTTTAAGGGGTTTTCTATTTTAATTTAAAATAAAACAAGGCTACGATCTGTCACTGTATTAGCCGTTACATTACAACTCAACTTTTTTCTCGAAATTTGATCTTTCTTCAAAAGGTTTTCTCTTAAGATCCTAATTCTAGAAATTGAAGACTATTTTTGCTCCAATTTTTGAATTTTGTCTCCAAACCTGAACTTTTTTCTATGTAGCACAAACGAGAAAACCATACTTTTTTTCAAAATTTACATTTTAAAAACGAAAATTTCCGATTAAATCTTCAGTAGGTTTTATTTTCGGTTTTCCTTATTTTTTGCTTCAAAAACCTGAAATTTTAAAATTTATAGCTTTCTTAACTAAGTAACTTATATGAATTAATTGAACAATCTATTTGAATTTCTGACTTTGTATCTAACTCTTTACTTCTAATTTAACATTTAAAATTTTTTTTTCAACCTTTTTAATTTAAAACCGAAATTTTTTCCAAAGTTTTCAAATTCAATTTCGAAATTCTGAATTTATGGTCAACAGCTTCACTAAGAGTGATAAAGATTGCGAAAAAAGTAGAACTAAAACAGGCAGTTATTTATTTTATAAGTTAAAAAAAAAGACATAATTTGGCATGACAATTTAAATCGGGATTATAATTATATCCAGAGCGAGAAATGTGACAAGAGCGGAGAAATAGAAGGGAGGATTGAAAGAGAACAAGGAGTAAGAGGAGAAAAGAGAAGAGATGATTTTGAAAAAAATCGAAGTTTCCAGAAATATAAAAAGTTCAAATTTCGAAAAAAGTTTGTGTCTTCAAAAAGTCGAAGTGTCGAGAGACTAAAA
Source organism: Dastarcus helophoroides (assembly GCA_028583605.1). Taxonomy (NCBI): domain Eukaryota; kingdom Metazoa; phylum Arthropoda; class Insecta; order Coleoptera; family Bothrideridae; genus Dastarcus; species Dastarcus helophoroides. The sequence goes on from CM053328.1 coordinate 29,256,978, forward strand.
TTTTGAAAAAGTATAAAGTTTACGAAGAGGACGAAATTTAGAGAAAAAGTTGACATTTTGAAAAAAGCCTGTATTTTCAAAAAGACGACATGTCGAGGAAGTCAAAATTTAAAAAAAAAATCGAAGTTTCCAAAAAGAGAAAAAGTTGAAATTTCGAAAAAAATCTGTGTTTTCAAAAAGTCGAAGCGTCGAGAAAGTCAAAATTTTGAAAAAGATCAAAGTTTACAAAGAGGACGAAATTTAGAGAAAAAGTTGACATTTTGAAATAAGCCTGTATTTTCAAAAAGACAAAATGTTGAGAAAGTCAAAATTTAAAAAAAATCGAAATTTCCAGAAAGAAAAAAAGGTTAAATTTCGAAAAAAAGGCTGTGCTTTCAAAAAGTCGAAGCGTCGAGAAAGTCAAAATTTTGAAAAGAAATCAAATAGATGTAAAGATAAAAGGAAAAGAAAAGAAATAAGTACAGGGGTAAAGGCGAAAAATAAAATTTTGAAAAGAAGTTAAAATATGTAAAACAGTCGAAAATTTCAACTAAATCAAGATTTTGAAAAAGTTGGCATTATGATACGAAATCAAAACTTTTAAAATGAGTCATTGTTCATAAAGGTCGACATTTTCAAAAGAAATGTTAATTTTGAAAAAGCCAGTTTTGATAAAGAATCAAAACTTTTGAAATGAGTCAAAATGTTGAGAAAGGAACAAAATTGGGGACAAAAGTTGAAATTTTCAAAAAAAAAACTACAAATTAAATGCTAAAATAGAAGAATTTCTCATAAATAAAATTGACAATAAGTCAAAATTTTACCTAAAATCCGAAAGTGGCAAAAATTGGAAATTTGAAAAAATGCAAATTTTCAAAACTGTTAATTTTGAAATATTGAAATATTGAAAAAATTTTGAAATGTTCAAGAAAGGCAATTTATTCAAAAAGCAATATTTAAAAGAAAATTAGTATGATGTTTCTTTTTCAGTCAGATTCTCTATTCAAGCGCCATAACACTTCATTGGTTAGCGGAATTTTGGTTTCTCATGAACTCAAAGAACACCATTAAGAACGTCTGCCAACATCTGCATTAAGCGTGAATCAAAAGTTCATCTGATAATTTGTAATGTTGGGATAACATTCTACCTGGCAATGAGTTTAACAGTTCTATAATTAACAGAGAATCTATTGACAGAAATTCTCACTGTTCCAAGCTAGACTGCGTGGGAATTTTTGTTACATTTGACTAAAATTGAAATACAAATTTTGACTCCTGAAACAAGAAAAACTAAAAAATACAACGGAGGTTGCCCTAACGCGTTTCGATAGCCAAACTATCATCTTCAGAGAGACTGTTTTGTATATCTTAAGAAGGTTGCTTTTGATGGATTAGATTTACTACTTTTTGTGAACATCTTCCAAGGACTTTTATTAAAAAGGGCGGGCAATCATTCCCTTGTGTTCGAATGTTTGTGTCATCAATTAAACAAATCGCTTTTCTTTGAACAAAACCAAAAAGAATATGTTTTCGGATTGAGCTCTAGACATGAGAGGAGGACTTCATCATTAAACTAACTTGGGCTTTACAGAGAATGGATAGCTGATGATATCTGTAGCAGTTGTTATTTCAAGAACACCCTTGGGTCAAAAAAACTGGTGCTTGCATTTACTTCTAGAATTACATTAGATCTCATATAAAGGATTTAACTTTCCATGCAGGTGTTTAGGGAAAGAAGATAGTGTCAAGAACGTGATGTGTCACTGCTCGGCCTTAGTATCAACCAGAGCATGCACTGTGGGGGACTTCTGGCCTAATGAGGCCAGTTTGAAAGGAGCCATCCGAGGAACGTTATTCAGTTTCTCAATAAAATTGGGTGATTGACTAAGGACACATCATGAGAATAGCACAAAAGGATGACCTAAGTCCTGGTCTCATTTTTTAGGCAACCCACTATAAATCCAAAAGATGTTGACTGCGTTATCTTTGACGAAAAACAACTGAGTTTTTAAGACACCAGACAACCAGATTTTTTGAATCCAACTTTAGAACGACTTTAAGATCACGATTTCAATAATCAGGTAATCATCTGTATCTGTTCTTTCTTTAGCTAATCTTTCTTTGAAGAAACACCCCGGAATCTGATTAAAAGAGATGGTCAATAAGTAATTTTATTTTAACCTAGCATAACTGTTTGAAATCTTAAAACCAAAGTCCTACTCACTAGTATACCTTAGGGTAAATATAACTTAATTACACTAAATTAACGTGTAACACAAAACCGCACAACCTCTGCTTTTTCACCAACGCAACGCGGCAGTCACTTGACTAGCTCAAAAGGCTTTACTATCTTGAGTCTTCTTGTCATATTGGTGCCATCAATGAGCTAAATCGTCTCAACATTCACATGTTGATGGAGCCGTTCTTCGTGACTCCTTGCAAGTCTGGTCAACGGTGTCCACCCGAAAGTCACTGTGAAGATCACTATTTCTGATGTAACAAGGTGCATTAACAATGTTTCTTAATACTTTATTTTAAAATCTCTGGATGGTTAGGATATAACTTTTGCAGGTGCATCCCCAAAGCTACAAGCCATAAGTCCACACTTGCTTGACGATTTGTTTATACAAAAGTAGCTTTTCTTATATCTGATCTCAAACTCTTCCTTTTTTTGCTGCATTCGCATAAGGAATCTGTGCATTATCTATGTTAATTGGTATTTGTGGGTTATTTTTGTTTATAAAATTGATGTGTACAGATTTGGACTCATTCAATTTAATATGCCATTTTTTGGTCCAATTATTTATTTGATTAACTGTAGTTTGCAGTTTATTTGCGACTTCTTCGTGGCTTTTTCCTCCGTTAGGATTGCGGTATCGTCTGCAAATGTAGGTATAGTGTCTTGTTCTAAGTATGGTATATCGATGGTGTAGATCATGGTATAGGATAGGTCCTAAGACACGTCCTTGTGGCACCCCTATTTAATATTTCTTTTAATTCAGTGTATGTTTTTTCTTGTTTCACTCTGTCTAAAATAGGGGATTCCAATAATTCCGCGTATTTGTGTGGGAGTAGCGTATTTAGCTTAGATTTTATCCTATCATGCCACACTTTATCAAAGGCTTGCGTAACATCAAGAAGGATAGTTGAACAAACTTTTTGTTTTCTAACGCCTTTTCGATTACATCTATAATTCTATGTACGTGGTCTATTGTTAAGTGGCTCTCTCTAAAGTCAAACTGATAATTTATTATTAGGTGTTTCTCTTTAATAATAGGTTTCAGCCTTTCCAAAATTATTTTTTTAAATAGCTTCGATAGTATAGCCAGTAGAGAGATTGGTATATACGATGAAAAATGAGGTGCTTTGCCTGGTTTATGAATCATGATGACTTCAACTGCTTTCCAAATCCTAGGGACATACTTTAGTCTAAATGAGGCATTAAAATGATGTGAAATTTTTGTTATGGCTTTCTTTGGGAGTGCTTTTAACATTTCACCAATAATTAAATCAAAGCCAGGAGCTTTCTTAGGACCTATGTTGGTTTTTATTTCGTATTCTATTTCCTTCGGGAATGTTGGTGCAATGTTTATGTTTACTTCGTCAGGTGAGTACCAGTTTGGCAATTCTCCTCCTCTGTTTGGTTGGAAAGTATTTACAAGATGTTCTTCCTTAGCCTATCTGAAGAGGTAATTAATTAAAGCAAAAGTGATGAGTGGCGGATTGGTATAGTAATCTAGCGTGCTAGCAGTATTGGTTCTAAGGTAATGGATTACCCCAAATGGCATCGCAACAGAGATTCATGAGGGAAAGATTAGGTTGTTAGCATGACAAGCCCTTAAAATATTTATTTAATAATTCTTATGATTTTCTAATATTACGGCAACACAGGTATATTCACATCATAAATAATGATGAACAAAACTTGATAAAGCAGAGCCTAGGTCTAGATATTTATATTTAGCTACGAGCTTCCAGGATTTGCTAAGATTACGAAGATATTCATTTACGTTAAAAAAAAGCAATGTTTTTTTGCCGTCTTCGATTAAGCAGGCAGAGCTCCGGAATAAGCTCGTCCTTTCATCTTTATTTTGCCAGCAATGCAGCAGCTTTATAAATCTTGCCAGTTTAATTATCGTAAATAAACTCAAAAGAAGTGTAGCGTCATTAAATCCGTGGCTTCTAGAACTTCCTTTGTTAATTTACTCAGGTCTTGAAGCTGAATTGCCGAATATTTCGCCAAACCACTACAAATTTAGAAAGGAGATGCGGCATGCATATTTCAGTTGAGAGACACGCGGCAGGTCTTAAAATGAGAAATGGGGTAACGAAGTACGAACACATTCTCACTTAAATTTAACCCGTCCCGTCTCCCTTCAAAAGATATTTATTCTATTTAATCATAAGCAAAACAAGACTAAACAAGGGTGTTACGTATGAGGGATTTTATACCGGATTAAACCGGAAAATATGTGACACTTTAATAAAAAGTGCTTGTTTCATGAATTTACACCTTAAGCTTAGGCACAAACAGGAAAAATTAACATAGCAAACTGTACAGTTTTTATTTAATATAATCATACATATTTTATTAGTATAGTAAGTAAGCTTTCAGAATTTATCGTTTGAGTACAATATACAAAGTTATGATATTTATCGTATACCACGATGGATCGTGGATTACTCTTTATCAACAATGTTGAGCATTACAGGTTTACACAATTTAACATTAAAACTTTTAGCACATTTATTTAACCAACAACTCAACTACTTATTTGTATAACCTTATTACACTTAATTTACAATTATCTAATTTAGGGCTAATTTACTGGTTGACATTGATATTCTTCACATACAAGAATATTTGGTACCTCGAAGTCTCGATGGCACAATTATATATCTGTTTAATAATTATAATTACGTGTAAACATTCGAAAAATCTCTAGGACCTATAAGTAATTTCTTCGGGTCTATATTTCTCTACTGTAAGAGTCAGTTTTATAAGTTGTGGAGCAGCTGCCCCATTATCTAGAGATGTTGAAATTCGTTTAGAAGCAGAGACACTCCAAAGAGGCGTTGAAATTATGATTTAAAAATAACTTTCTTTCAACGTAAAGATACATTTAAAAAACTAATTACGTATTAGTAGCAAACTCTTTTTCCTTTGTCTTCTCTTAAAATTAAATATATTATGACTGAGACACCCTGTGAATTTGTCTATAATAATAATGCTGCCAAAGTGCCTAACGAGTCTAATGTAGAAAATGAGTATTTTTTAAAAGATCCAAGTGTAAAAATATAAAAAAATTAATTAGTTTAATACCTCTGCAGCAACCAATCATTGCAAAAAGCGTATACCAAAGATATAGTAATGCTAATAAATTAAACAATCTCAAGTCAAAGCTCCATCCATTTCAAGTCAAGCTTTAAAATAGATAAAAAAGGAACATATTCATATTTTTGCTACATTAATCTTTCGATTAATTCATCGAACCTGAACAGAACGTTTGATCTTTAATTTACTGCCTGGCTAGAGAAAGTTGTCAAGAGCGAAAACCCTTGAAGGAATTTTTCAAGCACTGATTTATTTACTCTAAAACACGGCATTCGAGGTAAAACCAATTTCGCAAATTAAGTTTTCCATGTCAGTGGGTTTATAACAGCGCCTCATTTATAGGAATCTACACTTTCGCAACTCTGCTAGTATTTGGCAAGTTGGGAATAAGTAAATTAGGGCGCAATAATTCGCAAAAACCTCTTTGCAGGAGGCGAAATAAGTGGAGGATGCAAAATGCGTATTGGAATACCAAAAACAGTACAGCATTCGATCTGTAAGTAATCTCTGACTCGTGACGCTATCGTTTTGTTCCTTTGGCTGATGTAAGAGGATTATACATGACGTCTGAACTGTTAGAAACGAACTCTGTATTAAGTAGGTCTCGAAGGATACGAGAAAAGTTTAATTAAAGTTATTTTATAAGGTATCCAACAAAAAATCATTCATTTATAAAAGAGTATCTATTGTCGAAGCTGTAGATGAACTGAACTCCTTTATGGTATACGTCTAGACGGACATTCCACAGTCTTTCATTTATAGAACTCTACTGGAATATTTTTGTAAATGTATAAAAATAAACTAAAAATTTTAAAAATGACTTTAAATTACAATTTTTTTCGAAGTGGAAATGTTGTTCTAAATATATGGAGTTTAAACCCACAATTGTTAATGATTGTTTTTTAACTTTGATATAAGAACTCAAAATGTATGCCTTTTTTATTACGGTTTCAAAACAAATTATATTTGCATTCTCATTACACCTAAACCCCATCTACTTCTATCTTGTGCATCTTCGTCTTCTAACTGTCTGCTTTTTATGGCTTTCCTCATTCCTTCATTCCATGATCGCCTCGGACGTCTCCTCCTTTTTCCTGTGGGTTTCCATTTAAGTATTTCAATGTGGCCACCTTTGTTTATCCATTCGAAATACCTGTCCCAACTATTTTAGTCCTCTTTTTTTCCACTCTATCCACTATGGTTTCCCTTGCGTTCATTATATTTCAAATGTCCTCGTTCCTTTTTATTTCCTAATCGTGATATTCGGCGCTTGTTCTTAAATAATCCATCTCAATGGTGTTGAGCCTTCTCTTCCACTCCGTATTTAGGGTCCAAATTTTACTTCCATTTAGTAGTACCGGTTCCACTAGCGCTTTACCCATTCAAACTTTTGTTTGCTTAGATATGTTTTTATCTTACCATACTGGATTGAGTGCTCCTAAAATTTTTACTACTCTCTTCTATTTGACTTTTAATTTCTACATATCCTATCTCTTCTTTGGTGATGGTAAATTCTAAGTATCTAGTTTTTTCTACTTGTTTAATGGTTAAGATGTCATTAACCATGATTTGAAATTTAGTGTCCAAATTTAATACTTGGTATTCAGTTTTATTAATATTAATATTAAGTCTTCATTCACTGTAGGTGTTGTATAATCTTCTGAGCATGAACTTCAAGTCATAAGCATCTTGGGCTATTAATATTCGATCATCAGTAATGTTGAAACGAAACTGATCTTCCACTTGAATACCCATTGGTTTACATCTGCGTTTGCCACTCTTTTAGTGCTATTTCTAAACATAGGTTAAACAACAAAGGAGAAAGAGAGCATTCTTGGCGTAATCCTTTAGTTGGTTCAATCGCAGGTGATAATGCCTTTCCATTCTTCACATATGTCTTATTGTCTTTATAGAATTCCTTAATTGTTCTGATTATTCGCGGGTCTGTACCCGCCACTTTTAGTGCATCCCATAATTTCATCCTGGTAATTGAAGTTATTAGCTTTTTTACGATCTATGAGCGCTAAATGGGCTTTCTTCGGAATATTCGTTTCTCTTTTCTGCAATTTGTTGTATTATAAATAAATTGTCCACGCATGACTGGGCCCGCTCTAAGTCCACTCTGATCTTCATTTATTATGTGTCCTATATTTTCTTGTATTTTCAGTTTACTGACTCTACCAAATAATCTGCACTTAGCACTTAGCGCTTGCCTTTTTTTAAATATTGAAACTAAGTATGTCGGTTTCCATGCATTCGGTAGTCGATTTTCTCCTAAGCACATATTTATTAAATTAGTAATTTGATCCCATAGGATGTTTCCACCATATTTGAGCATTTCAATCATGATTCCTCCCGGTCCTAGAGCTCTTTATATCTTTTATGGCTTGAGTAACTTCCTGTCCTTGTAATCCTTAGATTTTCATCTCTGTTTTCTCCCTCTTCTTATTGTACATCAGCCCTAAGTACTTTACATTCTTCTAGAGTTTCTACGAATAATGATTCATAGTATGCTGTCCAGTTCCTCATACTTATTGGGTTTCTATTGTTTTCATTTCTGTCAGTCTTCATTGATTTGAGACCTTTCCATGCTTTCGTTGATTGGGATCCTCCTATTTTGCTTTCTATTTCAACACATTTACATTCCCACCAGAAATTCTTGTCTGTTTTTATACGTTTTCCCATCTCCCTTTAAATTTCTTGATACTTGTCTCTATTCCTCTGAGTTCGTTGGCTTAGCCAGTTTTTGTATGCTTTATTATTTTACTAACTTTTCTTATACTAACATCTCTAATTCTTCTGACATCCATTTATTGTTACTTCTCTTTTTATTGCTTTTCTATTTTAATACAAGAGATTTCTTTGCGGCTTGGTGTATTGCTTTTATAATTCTTTTATGTTCTTGTGTATCAGTTTTCTTTAGTTTTTCTTCCAGTCTTCTTCTATACAGGTTCCTAATGCTTTCCTCGATTAAGAGATGTATGTTATATTCCGGGTACAGCTCGTTAATAAATATTATACCTGTGTTATCTTCTTCATTCTTTTCTTTATTCATGAATGAATAACTGATTGGAAGTTCTATAGAAAAAAGAGTTTCCGTAGACAGAAGTCCTCACTGTGTCAAGCTGGACCGCACAGGAATTTGCTGTCTCCGACTGTCTAGTACGCCTCAATAAGTCTTGCCCTTGGGGGGATTAATCCTATTAGTTCCGGCGAGCATCTTCCACGATAGTACTTGTGTTATCTTCTTCATTCTTTTCTTTCATTTATGAATGGATAATTAATTTTTGACCTTACCAGATGATGGTCTGATCCACAATTAGCACCTCACTTAACAGCTCCATTTAGTTATTATTTCTGTGCTTGTTTGTCTTGTTATCATGAAGTCTATTGTAGATTTTTGATTTAGAGAATGTTTTTACCTAAGTAAATTGGTGTATCTTCTTGTGTTGAAAAAAGGTATTGTTTATTTTTAGGTCATATTGTTAACAGAGTTCAATAACTCTATCTTCGTTATTATTGGTTTGAGGATCTCCATATTTCCCCACAACTTCGTCATTGTCTCTAGTACCCACTTTTTTTATTAAAGTCTCCTGCTAAAATTTCGGTGGAACAGAGGTCCTTGGTTATCTTCAAAAATTGAAATACAACCGCGTTAGAGCAACCTTTGTTGTATTTTTTAATCTTTCTTGGTTTCAGGGGGCAAGATCTGTATTTCATGTTTTCCTGCTAAGATGAGAGATTGTATCCTTCTACTTTCCTCTAGTTGTTCACTAAGAGACCAGTAGAATCAGTCCTTTTCTTGGTGGGGATAGTCTTCTATTGGAGCGTATGTTGCTATTATGCCTATGTGCCTACATTTTTATAAAGTCGCTTTCTTATCTGTGTATAAACCGTGTCCCAAGATTAAAGGATTTGATCCCAGGATCCAGAAAGTCAGGATCCCGGGATTTCAATAGCTTTTCAATCGCGAAATTTTCAGAATCAAATTTTTCTCGTTCCAGGATTTTTAGGATTGACATCATAAAAAAAAAGCGAAATAGGCGGCACATAGCAAACGCTCAGTGCTAGTGCTCTTAAAAAAATTACTTGTCTATCTTCTTATTATAAAATACAAAGTTTCATTCCAAACAAGTACCATAAATTAACCTACCCAAGATGTTATGCATGCTTGAAATACAACTTTTTATTTTTAACTAAAAATTTGGTGACGGACGTGTTGTTATTTCTCAGATCATATTTTCGTAATTCAAATTAGAATGTTCTCATTATAACAAAATGTAGTTATGAAATTTGCATTAGTGATTGTGTAAGAAACTCTCTAGAAACACTTGATATAAGGGAAGCGGCCACAAGAATGAATTTTACAGCAGACAAGCGCTCCAGACCTTTATGCAAGCGATAACATTATCTGTACGGATTCCGTTCTAGAAAACCGGAAGGGTATAAATACGCGGTCGTCTTTCCCTTGGTCAATTAGTTAGTCAGATAGTCCGACCTGTACGGAGATCCGTTCTAGAAACCGGAACGGTATAAATACGCGGTCGTCTTTCACTCAAGTCAGTCAGGTACTGTCAGTTAGTTAATCAGATAGTTAAGTGAACTATAATCGTAGTGTTCCGAAATAAGTTTGAAATAAAGTGTTTACAATTCACGAAGTTTTAATTTTCGAATCGATAACACGCAACACAATTAACTTACTTTTGTTTATATTTAATAGTAATGTGATTGGTTAATGTTATTTATAAATACTTTTGCTTTTTGTTAGCCACTGACTAAGAAGTTACATGAAAGTCATTGGTTTATGTTAAGAGGGAATTTGTTAATTTTCAAAGTTTATTTATATAGTTAGTTGCAAAAAAGGTTTTTCAATTGATGTAAGTTCAAAGAAAAGTTGAAAAGGATAACTTTAACATAAAGAGTAAATGACTTTTTAGTCCAACACTTTTAGACTGTATGCAAGTAGAATGCAACCTAGACTATAAATTCATGCAGCCCTCCAGGTGTGTATAGTGGAATCATAGGTAGCTGAACTACCACCAACAGTTGAAACACTGCCACCTAGCGAAGCGGTTGCTCTCTAGGAAACATTTCCCAGAAGACAAGGATTCTAATGCACAGACCAATAGGTTTAAACATTTCTTAGATTCGAAGTTTGGAAACGAAAGACCGGTTTCGATCTTGTTAGATCTCGTCAGTTTGGTATATCCAACTCGAATGCTAACAAATGTTCCGACAAGTAAGTACTAAAGAATTCACGGACGTCAAGCGTGTGACTCTTAGTACTACCACATATTGGTCCATAGAGAAACTACGGCCATCGCCAACAATGTCGTATGCGAGTAGAATGCAACCTAGACTACAAATTCATGCAACATGAATCGGATCTAATAAATGTTCAAACCTATTGTTCTGTGCATTAGAACTTTTAGATTGATTAGTTAGAAAAGAGAAAAAAAGGCTTTGATTTTTATATAAATTTTGATTACCTTAATAGCTGTCTAAATTTTGATCTGTTTATTAAAAAGCTGACTTCTATAAAAATGTGTTCCCTTTTATTCGTAACCCTCAATACGGAAATAATTCCTGGATCCCGGGATCGACCAAACATAATTGCGAAATTCCGGGATTACAAAAAAGAACCGGAAGTTCCCATAGGTCTTAACAGACTATATCTCAGTTAGTTGCAAAGCCAAACGATGAGCTAAATTTGAATGATATCAATCAATCTATTATAACTCGTCTTCTAATGTTCGGTAGTTACTACCACCATAAATAACTCCCCATTTTTTTTAAGTTTCATCCCCACTTTCTTGCTAAACACAAATATTTAGTTCACTCTAAATACAGCCATATGCAATTTGATAATAAATTGAATTGATCTTGCTAAAAAAATAATATTAGTTTCTACGAAACTAATATTATAATTCCTGTATGTATAAAAAAGGTTATAGCCATAACCAATGGTACCCAATGATTTTATATTTACGAGACGCAACATGCTACGGAAATGTGTATTTAATTGACAATGATTGTTATTAGTCATCACAATATCTGTTGCTGTTTAAAAATTTTGATTTTCGAGAAAGCGTAGTCTAATTTCTCATGTCTGTTCGTCTTCTTTTTCTCTTTCTCTTTCCTAACATATTTGGTTGAATGGTTCAAATGGACAGTCCAACAGGATTGAACATTTATTAGATAGAGTTGGCGAATCGGAACCCGGCTCCAATCTTGTTAAATCTCTTTAGTTTGACGTACTTAACTTAAACCTGGCAAATGCTCTGGCGGCAAGTAAACACTTATACATTACAAATATTATTGAAGGTAATTTCCTAGTAAAGCGCCATCTGTCTGTCTGTGAAAAAAACTGTGAAGTAGCTTACATGATCTACACTGCAGTAGTTCTGCCTTAAACGTTTAGTAGCGGATAATAGGTCACTAGGGCAACATTAAATCACCGATGTTTAGCCGAAACCATCACTCTGAAAAAGTCCGGCAAACTTAACTATTAACATTCTCTAAAAATTATCAAAATTTATATAGGTGAAGTCCAACTGAGAAATATTAAAACAAAGTTAACAATAATTGCATCTGTCCTTATTAACAGAGTAATAATGCATAACCTCTCCACGTTACAACACAGGAGACAAGAGAACACAATAAAAGTAAATGCAAATTTCCTAAAAATTTGAATTTTCCCGAAAGAAATTTCATACATTTTAAGCATCGCTCATGCAGAGCTTATGATTCTCGGAAATTATAATTCTATGCGGGCCATAAATCTAAGATCAAGCAAGCTAATGCCTTAATTAAATTGGCCTTAATCACGGGTTATACGAGCACATTTTCATTAAAGGGGAGTAGGAATATATCGTGGGCTAAGTAAAGTGGTATATTTTGCATATCATACGGGATTTATGTCGAGTAACTCGTACTTGGTAAACAAGCACCGATTGCGCGAAATTGCGCTACTTATGCTAAGCTAATACAAATAATTTGTTTGTCTCAAAATTGCTTACACAACATCTAGTCTGAACGTAGCACAGTCGCAAGGGATATGCATATCTAAATGGAAATTATTTTCTTAACATTAGAACCCCACCTATCTATTGTCGCCAATAATGCAAATCATAACACTTATAGGGACACCTTGTTTCGTCTTTTGCATAAGTTACTAAGACCGTTGTTTTACATTTTAAGCATTACATTTATATGCTAAAGCGGACTATAGTGTTGAAGAGAAAATGTTTTAATAATTATAACTGAATTTAAATGACTAAATAGAAACTCCTGGTATGACACTATTGTGAACAGGATACTATGGTAATTATGCACTATAATATATTATATGAGGACAATAAATAGTTTTTCTTCTAGCACTTCTAGCCCTCTCTCTTTGGTATTTGATTTACAAAGGTTAAAACAAAAAGAAAAAATGCCTAGCGACTTTCTTAGCAGAGTCTACCTTAGAACCCGGTTAATCTGCTATATTAAGGGAGGTCATGCCATTGTCGTTTCTAGGTAGTGGATAGTGATCTAGAGGGTTGAATTCGTTAGTTAGTGACGTGAAATGTTCTGAAATATCACCATACGCGACAGGATGCAATGACGCAATGTAAACACCCTTTCACGGCCCGTTATTTCGTGATGATTTCCAAAAACTGCGAGTTCCAACTCAAAATTTGTATTTTTTAGAAGCGTAACCTTTTCCCTGAACTTTAAACTTAAAACTTAAATTTCATTTCAGAAAATTGTGGTTTCTTTTTTATAAATTTAAACTGCGTTTGCAAATTTTAAATTTTCTGAAAGATTTTGACTTTTTTCCTAATTTTAACGATAATCTAAAACTCTATTATTTAAAATGACGAGTTTAAACTCAGGAGAGTATGCTGACATCATCTCTTTTTAATATAATGACCAACCGGTACACCATAAGGCGAATTATTTTATATATGACGACGATCCCGGCATTGCCATATGGGGGAAATCGTTTCAAACCATAGAAACTTAAAGAAAGCCCTACAAATGACGTCAAGCTACTACAAAGAGAACTTGCTGAAACCAAACCCTACTAAAACCCAGGTTTGCGCCTTTCACTTAAACATACATCTGACTACTAAAAAATTAAAGGTAATCTGGAAGGCACAAACGTTGGAACATACAGGCACCCCAAAGTACCTAGGAGTCGTGCTCGACCGCTGTCTCCCAGTATCACTGCCATAAAACCAGGCAAAAGATCAACACCAGAAATAACTTCCTAAGGAAACTTGTAGGAAGCAGATAGGGAGCGAACCCAGGAGTCCTTAGGACAACAGCGGAAGCTATGTAGTTTTCCACAGCAGAATATGTGTGCCCGGTATGGAATAGATCAAAACATGTAAATCGTGTCGCTAAGGCCCTGAACGATACATGCAAAAAAAATACAGGCTGTATGAAACTCATCCCTCCTGCCCCTGCTATATCAAGCAGCAGGTTTTGCACCACCGGAACATCGCAAAGATAGTGTGCAGAACGTGGAAAAGTTCAAACAAACCTTTGACGATAGACACCCTCTATATCAATTTGAAGAATCACAAGAAGTGAGCCGGCTCAAACCTAGAAAACGCTTTAGAGAACCGTCGACATAGAACCCACAGAAATCTACCCTCTACATTAAAAACCATCACGAGGAATGAAGCTGAAATGGAGGACCTGGTGTATGCTTAACCGAAGGCGTACAGGCATTGCACATGTCAAGACTAATCTGTTAAAGTAAGGCATTGTAGCCGAAGATGACATACTGTGTGAATGCGGAGAAATCTAGAATATGTCTCATCTAAGATCATGTGGACTGTGCCCTTCAAAATGTTGACTTGATGACCTGTAGCTCTCTATTACCAAGGCAATAGATGTGGCCAGGTTCTGGGCTGAAAATTTGTAAACGTTGAGATCCGAACGCGAAAAAGTAAAGTAAGTAAACTCAAAATGTTCTTCTATAAGTTTTTTGCCTTTACTTTATTTTTAAATCCTAAAATTATACTTTTCACTGTTATCAATTCTTTCCTAAAATTTCGGTTTTAGCCTTGAAATTTTACATAAAATGTTATCCTTAAATTGATCTTGATTAAAAGTAACACATAAAGCATCAAGATTTGTTCTTTAAAATCTTGAGTTTAAACTAGTAATTTTCAAATTTTTCCCCAAAAATGTCGAAACTAGAAATTTGAACTATTTCTAAACATTTTAATTTTGTCTTCATTTGATCTCGAAATTTCTCTTTTAAATAAGTAATTGTGTACTTACACAGCAGTAACATATCAACAACTAGTAATACCATAAGGTGAAGTTGAATTTGCAACGATGACCTTATTTCATTTGTTATTATAACGAACGAATGACCTTCAGTTTGGGAATTTGGAAAATCATATTCCCAGGTCGATGTCGTCTTTTTCACCTTCCAGGCATTTTTTTTAAAGATTAATTCACTCGCAAAGGGTAACCCCATTATGCTTTCAAAGCACTGCGACTAGGATGCGAAAACAAGGATAGATGGCGATGAACCGTCTTATTAAACAAGGATAGGTTATAATTTTTGGGGAAAATTCATTTCGGTAACAAGTTCCATAACTTGGAAATTCTATAGAAAAAAGGGTTTCCGTAAACGGAAGTCCTCACTGTGTCAAGCTGGACCGCACAGGAATTTGCTGTCTCCGACTGTCTAGTACGCTTTAAGAATCTTGCCCTTGGGGGGATTAATCCTATTAGTTCCTGCGAGCATCTTCAATGATAGTACTTGTAGAAAAGAGACAAGTCACCAACCATACGCCTGTGCTCTAGTGTTTTGAGAGAATCGGTCAGACTTTCGTCATCAATTAGGCGAATCGCTCTTCTTTGAATTGAATCAAAAAGAGCTAAAGTGTGTTTTGGGGCTGAACTCCAAACATGAGAACAGTATTCTAGTGTTGGCCTAACTTGAGATTTGTATTTGATTAATAGTCGTTTTTTTTAATTTAAATATGTTCGTAAGTAGAATATAACCTAGATTGCAAGTTCATGCAGCCCTCCAGGCATGTATAGTGAATCATGGCTAGCTGAATTACCAACGCTTGAAACACAAACACCTAGAGAAGCGATTGGTCTCTAGGAAGGTTCCCAGAAGACAAGGATTCTAATGCACAGAACAATAGGATTATACATTTATTATATTCGAAGTTTGAAAACCAAAGACCGGTTTCAATCTTGTTAGATCTCGTCAGTTTGGTATATCCAACTCAAATGCTAACAAATGTTCCGACAAATAAGTACCAAATAATCAACGGACGGATTTGTTATCATTCAAGTTGGATATACCAAACGACGAGATCTAACAAGATCGAAACCGGTCTTTGATTTTCAAACTTCAAATCTAATAAATGTTCAAACCTACTGGTCTGTGCATTAAAAATATGTATGTAGGTAGTTTTCCGATTTCATTCTAGGAATAAATGGAAAACTGAAAACCATCTGACACCTCTTCTTCTCCCAAATTTGTACAGCAACGGACCGCTGTCCCGCCTAAAAGCTATTAACCTTAGAGGGATTTTAGTATGCCTTTTCGCATTTAGTGCTATATCTAAATTCTTTGCGCGCAGGTTATTAAAGCAGGTTACCACTGGGGCTACGAAACCCAGCCTTTAACATATCTCATGTTCTCCGTTTTTCCAGGTAGTCAGGCATTTTTAAAGAATTTTTATTGTATTTTAGTGGAACTATCTCTCGCTTTTTAATATCTCTGACCAAATGAATGTTCATTGAGGAAAAGTGCATTACCCACGTCATCAGTTCTTACTTTTTATTTCTTTATTTTCCAAGGTGAGACCTTTGCGTTACAAGTTTTGTTATTTTCGATATTTTTCATTTATTTTCAAAATTTTCATTTCATTATTAAAATTTCGACTCTTTTCTAAAGATTTTAATTTTGAAATTGTATTTTTATTTCTTAACCAAACCTTTTTTTTTTATTTTTTGCTAGATATTTAATTTTGTCGTTAGCTTTTCCAATTAATTTCGAAATTTGTACATTTTTTTTTTTCAAAATTTAAGATTAAAAATCCAAAAATGTTTCTATTATAAATGTGCCTTTGGTTCTCAGGCTGAGCTTGCACTCGAAGTATTTACCTTTTTCTTTGTTATTTCGAATTTAAACTTGAAATTTTCAGAAAATGATTTTATACAGGGTGTTACAAAAGTCCAGGCCGCTATTTCAGGAGCATATTCTACACATTAAAATATGAAAAATGTTGAAATACATTTTTTTCTTTAAATTGCCTCCTAACGGAGATATGACTATTTAAAGATGGCGCCCCTAAAGTGGTTTTTTTACTACAAAAAGTTAACGGTTAGCAGCAAAGTCATGAAATTGGGCAAGCAGTTAAAGAATTGGATTAGGCATATTCTCATGTAACATATTTTTTAAATAAGCAGTAGCGTGGTGTGTAGGGGGTTGCCCGCGATTATTTTTTGCCGTAACTTTTTTGTATTGCAATATTTCGACACAAAGGTGCCATAATCGTAAAAAACAACATTTTTTATACAAAAAAGGTACTCTTTCTCAAAGTCGCTAAAAGTAACCGTTTCCGAGAAAAAGGCGTTTAAATAATCCTATCCCGTCTTCGAAATTCTAACTAATTTGTATAAGAAAAAATAAGTTGGTCATGCAAACTGATCGTAAAGAAAACAATTGTACTTGACAATATCTGCCAGAGATTAACGTTGTGTCACTGATAAAATTTGGTCGTAAACTGTAAACTTTAGCAGTTTTTGTTGTCAATAGTAAGTGTAGTATTTTTTAACTTTTCATTATTTTGATAAAATGGACTATTCAAATCAAGAAATGGCCGATATGCATTTAATGTACGGGCTTGCAAATTGTAATCGTGCTGAAGCAAGACGGCTTTATGCTGAACGTTTTCCTAATAGACACCTACCAGGAGAAAAATTGTTCCAGAAAATTCATGCTCGTTTATGTGAAACAGGAAATTTTGTTTTCAAAGGTGAACGTGTTGGAAGGCCAAACGCAGAAGTTGCTAATTTAGAGGAGCGTGTGCTTCAGCGAGTTGAAAAAGATCCATGTGTCAGCACTAGACAACTTGCTTTAGCGGAAGGAGTAAATCACGTAACTATCTGGCGAATTTTGAAATTTTACCAATTTTACCCCTATCATTTTCAAAGAGTGCAAGGGTTACTTGCTGCTGATTATCCTCCAAGAATAGAATTTTGCAACTGGCTATTGCATAAGATCGCTGAAAATGAGAACTTTCCATCGCTCATATTATTTACGGACGAAGCGGGTTTTACCAGAAACGGGATACTTAACTTTTACAACATGCATCAGTGGCAAGTTGAAAATCCCAATGCAGTTATTCAGTCGAGATATCAGCAACATTTTTCACTTAACATTTGGGGAGGAATAATAGGGGACTCTATAATTGGACCGTTTTTTTTACCTCATAGGTTAACAGGAGCATCATATAGACATTTTTTGCAAACAGAGTTACCCGTGTTACTTGAAAATGTTTCACTCATAACAAGACAGCGAATGTGGATAATGCACGATGGGGCACCTGCCCATTTTAGTGTAGTTGCTAGGGAATTTTTGAATAACAATTATCATCAACGATGGATAGGTCGAGGAGGTCCGATACCATGGCCAGCTAGGTCCCCTGACCTCAACCCACTCGATTTCTACTTATGGGGACATCTAAAGCAGATCGTCTACTCCACACCAGTTGACAATATCAATGATCTTCGTGAACAAATTGAAAATGGGTTCAACCAAATTCACAATACACCAGGCATTTGCGAAAGAGTAAGGAGTTCCCTTAGAAGACGAGCCGAGTAATGTATTGCTGCAGGGGGCAGTAATTTCGAACACTTGCTTTGATTTTTTTTTCTTAATTTTGTACTATTTTTATATCAATGCAGTTAGTAGTGGATAAATTAGAAATTTGCAAAACGAATTCTAATAAATGCAACAATTTTGTTTAAACGCTTTTTTCTCGGAAACGGTTACTTTTAGCGACTTTGAGAAAGAGTACCTTTTTTGTATAAAAAATATTGCTTTTTACGATTATGGCACTTTTGTGTCAAAATATTGGAATACAAAAAAGTTACGGCAAAAAATAATCGCGGGCAACCCCCTACACACCACGCTACTGCTTATTTAAAAAATATGTTACATGAGAATATGCCTAATCCAATTCTTTAACTGTTTGCCCAATTTCATGACTTTGCTACTAACCGTTAACTTTTTGTAGTAAAAAAACCACTTTAGGAGCGCCATCTTTAAATGGTCATATCTCCGTTAGGAGACAATTTAAAGAGAAAAATGTATTTTAACATTTTTCATATTTTAATGTGTAGAATATGCTCCTGAAGTAGCGGCCCGGACTTTTGTAACACCCTGTATATTCCAAACTGCTTCTTTAAATGTCGACTTTAATTCAAAATTTTCATTTCTTAAAATTCAAGGATTTACCTGGAATACTTTTACATCAAGGGTTTTTGTTGGAAATTTTGTTTTTTTTATTTCTGTATTTTCAATTGCAGCTTAGAGCGTTTCTAAATTTATTACTTTATGTAAAAAAATACCATTTTTGTTTTTGAATATTTGAGTATTCTTCAATAAGTTTCAATGTTTCCTCGCAAATTAGATTTTACCTAAAATGTTCTACCTAACTGCAATTTTTTTACTTTTATTCACTTTGAATAAAAAAAATCTAAATTTGAAATTTAATTTTATAATTTTAATTGAGTTTGAAATTACGACTTTTCAGAAATGTGGGGATTTATCTGCAGATTTCACGTTGAAATTTAAAACATATTTTATATACAATGTCCGCAAATTTCACCAACAATGCTTGACATTAGATTCAGGACGAGAAATAAATACGATTTAGGGAAAAAGTTCAATAAAAAATTTTTGGTTTCCGTGTTATAATTTGTCAAAATTGTCAAAAAAAGAAATGGTGGAATCCTTCCAAACAAGATTAAAAAACACAACAAAGGTTGCTCTAACACGTTTCGACAGCCAATCTATCATCTTCAGAAAGATACTCAAAGAAATAATTTTAATTAAAACTCCATAACCTCTTTACCGATCGTCTCAATATTTAAAACATGTTCTTAGACTATTAAGGCTTAATATTTCCTAGAATCTTAGTAAAATCGATATACTGTGTGGCAGTTTTCTCTGACCGCATCCCTATTTTACCTAGCAGAACCTTTTCCATGGTTGTATTTTTGAAAGTGGATGGGGCAAAAAAAAGGCAATTTAATTTTAAACAAATTTTATCTATTCATTTTGCAAATATTAGTTTTACATACATTTAATTGTTTTGGCTTATTACTAACATTTTTTAGGCCTATTTTAACAGCATTCAGAATCAATTTCTTTACTTTAAAGCTACGGTTTCCTACAAAGCGGCAACGTAAAAGAACGGCCGTCATTTGACCTCCGCTTTATGCCATGCATCGGTCGAGAACAAAACGGTCGCCTTGACGGTGAACATTGATGTAAAGTAAGAAAAGCGTTGCAGTAGAGTACGTCGGCCGAAACTAGGGCTGTAAAATTGTCACGATTTGACCTGTATTGGTCTAATTTATTTAGTAGTCACAAACTATATTTATTTGTTTTCCTTTTAGTCGACAAAAAAATTTTGAGACACGTGTCACTTCACTTTTAGTTAACAAAAATTATTTTTAGAGAACGTATTTTTCTTTACTTTAGTTGACAAGGTTGTATGTATATGTATAATAATTTTTTGGTTATATTTGGAGGTATTTTAATCGGCAAAAATCATTTTTGGTCATGATGTTTTTTTTAATTGGCAACTTAGCTGAAAACTAAAAATCTGTCTCATCAATGTATAAAGTGTACTGTTTTTCATAACAAAATTTCTCTCTAAAATTGATAACCTCGAATGATTCACAACAGATTTGTTCTTATACTCTAATTGCATGTTTATAACCATCAGAATCCTCGCAGGCCAAGGGATTCTTATTATCCTAATTATTTCCGAATATTGTTTAGATTGTATTGAAATTCCTGGATATTGAATAAAGATTCAAGAAAAAATTGTTCAGAATGTAATTTTGCAATGAACATAAATAAAAACTAAAGATAACATATCCATATCCATCATATTTAAGAACAAATTCCAGATCATTTTGGGGAACGTATTTTTTTTTTTCTGTTCTTTAGTTGACAAAGTTGTATTAAAGTCTGTCATTTTTTGCCTATATTAGAGATTTGTCTGGTTGACCAAAATTAGTTTTGGTCATGATGTATGCAGATATAAACTTTTTTTCTTAAAATCGTTCAAAGATTATGCCCCTTCAGTAATGGTATTTTTTCGAAAACATCCTGTATACTCTAACTGCATGTTTATTGCCGCAGGCAAAAGGATTATTGCCGTGGTAATTATTTCTAAATATTGTTTAAATTACATTGAAATTCCTAGAGAAGACTCTGAGATATTGAAAAAATTTTCAACAAAAAATGCTTTACAATGTAATGTTGCAATAAACACGAATAAAAACTCTAAAGATGTCAATTCATAAACTGACATATACCTAATTTAATTTTACACTATATCATATAATTGGAAATTAAAAAAATTAAATATGTTCTAAGTCTTCTAGTTTTAAGATTATGTCTGTAAAATTTTAAAATTGTTTCGAAAAGTATGGAAAATTTTCATCATATTGAAGAACAAATTCTATGTCATTTGGTATTTTCAAACTTTTTATTTCATAAAAATTGAATAATATAAAAGGGAGATATAATATTATATAAAACATCCCGCATATGTACAATATCATAAAAAAGTTAAATAAATCATAGTAGCTACATTCCAACGTAAAATGGCAACGTAACGTATAAAATCGTGCTTGCAGAATCCTCACCGTACACAGCGGTCGCTTTGAAAGTAGGGTCGCCGTACTTTTTCGAAGCGGTAGCCCCTAACGTTCTGTAGGAAAACACTGTCTATTACAAGCACGTACACGGTTTTTGGTGACGTCACTCGACGTAACCTTACGGTCGCCCTTTTACCTTACCGTTCTGTAGGAAACTGTAGCTTAAGTGGCAACTGGAGAGAGCGGTCGGTATTTATGGCACATTGTTTAAAGAAACCAATGTTGATTAATAAAAATAAATTTAAAAATAGCAAATTTATTTAGTATTAAAATGAAAAAAGTTGCATTCAATCATAGTAATCAACCATATTAACATTACTTAATCGCATGAAAACACTAAACACCAGTTTCTTTTTCCATCGTCTATTAAACACAAACGTTTAAATTCATGGCTTTCACTTTAAACCCTAACAAACGCAAATAGTCATTTTTCTCAAAAATAGCTACCTGTGGATATTTTTCTTAAGCGACAAGATTTATTTTGAATAAATTGACCTTTTATTTGATGCTAACCTTTTAACAAAAATAGAACCATGGTAAAAGTTCTGACAAGTAAAAGAGGTGGGTGGTCGGAGAAAACTACCACCCAGTATAATGCTTTTACTGAGATTGTGGGAAATGATAAGGCTAAACACCGTTAATTTATGTTTCAAATTTTTATACGATCAGAAAGAAGTTATGGAGTTAAAATTAAAATAACTTTTCTCTTGGCAACTTTGACAACCTATAACTCTATAAACTTTCTTATAAAACTTTTGTTTTCGTAAATCGCATTTATCTACTTTTCTGAATCTACTGTTAAGCGTGCCGGTGAAATATATGGACATCATGTATATTTTAAATGTTAAGCTTAAAATAGATCTTCCAAGACTGTGGTCCAAAAATATTGTTGCGCGTTCTCGGTTCGAATGATTAATACAACGTGAATTGTAACCACTTTATTTTCAAACTAATACCGGAAAACTACAATTGTAATTCACTAACACTGTTATAATTAACTGACTTATTCATTGACTTCTAACTAACCAACTAACTGAGGGAAAGCCAACCGGACCCCCTATATATAGATCCCGTTTCGAGTTCTAGAAGAATCCATTAAATAAGGCTTATCGTATGCCGAAATTTCTGGAGCGTTTATCTGCCGTTTGATTTATTATCGCTGCCGCTTTCCCTTAACAAATTTTCTAGAAAACTAACAGTAAAAATTTTGACATGAATTTGAAATTTTGAAGTCAAAATTACGAGCCTAATATGTGGAAACTCTAGGAACTTTGAATTTGACCTTAAAATGTCTACATCATATTTAGGACTTCATACTCGAAGAAAAAAAAGTAGAAATTCAAAGGGTACACCTGTTAATATTTAAAAAAAAAAAACATTAAATTATCAAAAAAATAAAATATTTTGTTTAGAAAACTTGAAACTGACTTTAAATTTGACAAAGCTGACATTAAAAAACTGTGAAAAATAAATTACGAAAAAATTCAAGTATAATATCGTAACGAAATGTTAATTGGAGAATTTAGTACGTAAGAAAATTTCCTAGAAAGATCTGATAAGAGAAAGCGGCCGCGATAATGAAGCAATGGCAGATAAGCGTTCCAGAAATTTCGGCAAACCATAAGCCTCATCTGCCGAAAACTTTTAGAACCCGAACCAGAGATTTATATAAAGGGGGTCCGGTTGGTTTTCCCTCAGTCAGTCAGTCAGTGTAGTTAATTAGTGAGTTAATAGTTAGAAGTTAATAAGTGAGTTCATTATTCAGTTGTAGTGTTTCGAGTTTAGTTTAGAAATAAAGTGGGCATTATTCAACAAGTGTTAATAATCATTTCGAACTGATAAACCCGTAACGATATAAAAACATTAGCTTTTTAAAATTTGAAAGTTACCTTTGTTCAAAATTTTGACTATAAACTTGAAATTAAAATAGAGAGACATTTCAAGTTTTAAGAGCTGCCAGATTTGTGCAAGTGTAGTAAGCGCCTCAAAGATAGTTTGTAAAATAATTATTTCTATTTATAGTAGTAAATGGTGAATTAATCAATCAATATCCTAAAAAAACTAGTCACCAATTATGTATAAAAATAAACGACTATGGATATTTTTTAGGATATGTGGGTAATACGAGTAAATAAACAAATTAAATAGCGTTTATGCCAGTTAAATTGATGACTGGTCTGTATCAGCACAACTCGCAACGTTAAGTTTTTCATTGATGCTGCTAATTGTTGTTTCCAACGGGGACCGTATTAGTTACTTAATCTCTATTTTGCCGAAAATGTCTCGATTATCGTCGAAGAAATTCTAATTAAGTTTATATTAAATTAACGACAACCCTGTCAGCTCGCGACCCGCAAAAACGACGTCATCTAAATGCAATCAAGATTTGCGAATTTGCCCCCTGCTCACACCCTTACTTGTCGCTGACGTTAATCGGCAATAACGAAGTTGGTAAAACAGTAATTGTTATAATTGCCTTTTACTCTCGACTAACCTAATTTTTGACTTTTTATTATATTACCTTACTTGTCTGTTGCTTTCTGTAAATTCCCTAGTTTGCAATATTCACGACATCAAAGTGTAAAATAACGAATTTAGAGAATCGTGTTTTTCAACAGGAAATTATTATTATGCCATATTCATAACGTACATTATCGACAATTGTTGATGGAAAGCCCTTTTGTAGAAGAGACACATTTTGCACTCACAGAATAACATTAATTAGAGAACAAATTGTTTTACAGGACTTCCTAATTTTACCTTTGAAGTCAACAAAAAGCATCCCTTTATTTTAGTTACTTGTAGAGTGGTACTAAATTTTAAGAATTAACAACAATGTATTTTATTAAACTTAATTTAAAAAATTGAGAAACAAATCTTCGTCCCCTGAAACCAAGAAATATTAAAAAATACAACAAAGATTGCTTTTACGCGTTTCGATAGCCAAACTATCATCTTCAGAAAGATACTCTCAGGGGACAAGATTTGTATTTCAATTTTTTAGGATAGCCAAGGACCAGTCCGTTCCACCAAAGCTTGACTTAGATTCTTCACTGCCAGATTGTTTCATTTTATTGCAGGTTTCTGCATCCCGCTCAAATTTTTTCAAAAATATGGCAATTGATGCAAATAACTCCTACCTAGTTTAAAACGCTTATATATCGATAAATAAAGGTGTAAACAATAGCAAAACTATTTTTAATCTAACCTGTAATGGTAAAGAGTAATAAAAAAAACAACATATTGTTACGGGCTTATCGGTTTGAATTGATTAACACACATTGAATAATACCCACTTTATGGCCGTTTTTAGAGTCACGCGGGTGGCACCCGTCACCCGCGTCCGCGCGCCGGTAAGTAGGATACATTTGTTTGCAGCGACGCACCCGCGTGCGGCCACCCGTTGCATTCTAAATAACTTGCTGCAAACAAATGTATCCTACCTACCCGTGCGCGGGTGACGGGTGCTACCCGCGTGACTCTAAAAACGGCCTAATCCCCACTAGACTCGGATCACTACAACTGAACAATAACTCACGTATGTACTTCTAACTACTAACTCACTAACTCCACTGGCTATAACTCTCTTCCTCGAAGGAAAGCTAACCGCCTTATATAGTTTTGGCTCCCGGATTCTAAAAAAATCACGCAGATACGGTTTATCGCTTGCCGAAATTTCTGGAATGCTTATCTGTCGTTTGTTTCGTTATCGCGGCCGCTTTCCCCTTATCAGATCTTTCTAGAAACTTTTCTTACGCACTAAATTCTATTCTAAATTCTATTCTATCTATTTATATTGCGTTACACTGCCTCCCCCTTAAGAATGATCATTCCGATCAATTTCAATCAGTCGCTTCGCTACTATATTTGCACAGTCTGTTCAGGTGTACCACTTTCATTTTACTCCTGGGCCTACGCTGGATTCTGTATACCAAGTCGTTGATCCTCTTCAGCACTTTGTACGGCCCTTCCCAAGATGGCGTAAACTTTGGCGAAACTCCTTTCTTTCGCTGAGGGTTGTATAGCCATACCAATTCCTTCTCACTGAAACCACCATGGTTGGCATTCACGTCATACCTTGTCTTCATTCGGTCCGTCGCCAAGTTGATCTTCGTCCGCACAAGAGCATGCGTCTGGAATATCGTTTCCCTCAAATCGTCTACGGAACCCATCGTTTCTTTGAGAGTCTCCCTTGGTGATCCAAATACCAAGTCACACGAAAGCCGCAGTTCCCTCCCGAAGATCACTTTTGCCGGAGTCTGACCCGTTGTTTCATAAGTTGCCGCGTGATAGACCATTAGAAACAGTGGTAGATGTCGGTCCCAGTCTGTCTGATGCTTGGAAACGACATTCGAAAGATATTCTTCCAAAGTCCTGTTAAACCTTTTCACCATTCCATCAGACTGTGGATGAAGAGGTGTCGTTCGAGTTTTCTTTATTCCAAGAAGACGACACACCTCTTGGAAGTCCCCCGATTAGAAGTTTCTTCCTTGGTCCGAATGCAGTTCCAAGGGAACACCAAATCGACAGATGAAGTAGTCTACAAGAACCCTTGCGACTGTGGTAGCTTCTTGGTTTGGGATGGCGTAAGCTTCAGGACATTTACTGAAATAGTCCATGGCTACCAGGATGTACTTGTTTCCATCGTCTGATGCTGGAAATGGTCTGCCACATCGATTGCAATTCTTTCAAATGGAGCTCCCACATTATATTGCTTAAGGGCTGCTTTGGTTCTTGTACGGGGACCCTTGGATGCAGCGCAGATGACACATTTCCGACATCACCGCTCGACGTCCTCCCTGCAGTTAACCCAATAAAACCGTTTCCGAACCTTCTTCAGGGTCTTGTTCATCCCTAGCTGTCCGCCAGAGGTCCCATTGTGCACCTCCCACAAGACCTGGTGAATCTTCTCCTGTTCTTTTTCTTGTCGTCTTTCTAACGCTTGCATTTGTTGTTCCATTTTGACCGATTTTAATCTCGTATCCATAAAGCGTAGTAGAATGTTTAAGATTTTACTTGACGCGCCTCGTATAAACTATTTAACTGTTTGAAACGACCGAGATAAAATCAACTGCGGAAACACTTGCTGAATTTCTCCGCGTAATAAAGTACAATAATAATCACGCTTCTGACACCAGATGTTACGGGCTTATCGGTTCGAATTGATTAACACATTGAATAATACTCACTTTATTACCAAACTAGACTCGGATCACTACAACTGAACAATAACTCACTTATGTACTTCTAACTACTAACTTACTAACTACACTAACTCTAACTCTCTTCCTCGAGAAAAAGCTGACCGCCTTATATAGTTTTGGCTCCCAGGTTCTAAAAAAATCACGCAGATAAGGCGTATCGTTTGCCAAAATTTCTGGAACGCTTATCTGCCGTTTGTTTCGTTATCGAGGCTGCTTTCTCCTTATCAGATATATCTAGAAACTGTTCTTATGCACCAAATTCTATTCTAAATTATATTCTACTTATTTACATTGCGTTACAATATCTTAATTAGAAAATAATATCAGAAAACTAGATGATTAGAAAGGAGTCAGCATGACCATATAATGAAAGACCTTTAATTCGCCTTAAGGGACCCACGCCAACGGTTTTCACTTGTTCTGAAAAAAAGGTAACATTTCTACAGTTGCAGGCGGTGTTATGTTTTCGATTAATTACTCTATATATTCCCATAATTAGTGATGAGGGACTTTCCCTGCCGAAGTCAAATTCGCACTTGACCAGATTTTCGACAAGTGAAAGCAAGA
Organism: Dastarcus helophoroides; assembly: GCA_028583605.1. Lineage (NCBI taxonomy): Eukaryota > Metazoa > Arthropoda > Insecta > Coleoptera > Bothrideridae > Dastarcus > Dastarcus helophoroides. Next base: position 29,283,999 of record CM053328.1, read on the forward strand.
AAGTATAGATCAAAATTTAAAACGGATAAGACTTCTGGGAAAATTTAATTTCAATAGAAGGCTCCAGCATTTGCATTTTTTTGAACTTAAGTTTTTCTTTTTTCTGCTCAGTCAAATAAAACTCTCGTTAAAAGACTGTTTTGGGCATTTATTTAAAAGAGGGATAGACTGCTGAAATTAAAGGCCATCATCCCTAACATAATCGTTTACAAGATAAGCAAACTACGAAGGAAAAAAGAAAAGAAAAAGACATGATCATTTAGAGGAAATGCTTTGTGCGAAATAAAATTAAATTTGCGTGCTATAATTGCCCAAGCTTTGGAAAAATATCCTCTTGTAATATTTTACGAGAGATTTGGGGCAGTGAGCTTGATAAACATTTGCTAAGGACAAAAAAACAAAGAACGAAAAACGTCGAGAACAGTGAAGTTGTTGAAACCTCCGATGCACTCATAAAATAATTTATGGAGACCTAATTAGATTTTTCTTTTTTTCCCAAAGGGGACGGCTATTTACTATCTCGATATTTTGTTAACACCAGATGTTACGAATTTGCTCAACAAGCTTAGAAAATATGGCGCTTGCTGGTATCAATTGATTTCATTGAGAAATCCCGTGGAAAACAATTATGTGAATTACGAATGCAACACACGATCGAAACGAGCAGACACAGAACCAATATGTTTCTATTTTACAAAGGTTGCTTTATTTCTACTTTTTACGAAATCCAGCGGGATGTAGATAGAAAAGCTTTGCGGAACTGAGAAAAAACGAACATTTCGTCAAGTAAGATATTGATTTGCATATTCACTGAGACGTCTTTCTACGATTCGAAATCTTTTACCTTTCGCGCCTTTATTGCCATCAATAAAGGTGTGAGTTATGCCACGAAATTTTATCAGATCGAAGTGCCTTATAGATTGATGTGTAGATGGTTCTTTTTATTCGAATTTCTTTGGTTTAGATGTAGCTCTTAGCTATGTTATTGGATCGATGATAATGTTGAAACACAGTCGAGTTTAAAATTCTGTGCTACATAGAAGAAAATAACTAAATATCTTGGATTATTAATTAAAATTTCAACGTTTATTTTGTTATGTTTCTTAGTCTAGTCAACAAATAAACCTTTTACCAATTCCAATTTGCCTTCACCGAAAATTATATTGTTGCGTGTTATCGGCTCGATAACTAAATTGTGAATTGTAAACACTTTATTTCAAACTTATTTCGGAACACCACGATTAAAATTCACTTAACTGTCTGGCTAACTAACTGATTAAGTACCTGACTGACTTGAGGGAAAGACGACCGCGTATTTATACCGTTTCGGTTTCTAGAAGCGATCTCCGTACAGATCGGACTATCGCTCGCGGAAATATCTAGAACGTTTATCTGCCGTATGATTCATTCTCGCGACCGCTCCCAATTAACAAATGCTTCTAGAGAGTTCCTTACACTCACAATTACTAATACAAACTTTACAACCACACTTCGTTACAATATTTTAAGTGCCATTCGGTTAGGAATCACATCTAAAAATAATTGAGTGGCGCAAAAGGAACAGAACGAATTTTGTTGGATTGAACTCAAAAATAATATCTCAAAAACTACTGTAAATATTGCAAATTTAAAAATAAGATCCTAAGAGTACGAATTTTTTTAGAAGAAAATTTAATCTAAAGTTTACCAAAAAATTTATTGTCCAAAATTTTCACATTACTGATGCAAGTAATTTTTACAAATTGTAAAGCAACATAAAAATAAATATAACTTAAAAAATGAGAAACCTTAAACTTTTTTCAGTTCTGATTTTTATTCTCCAAAGGATTAAAAAGAAATCCTCGTTTATAAAATTTTTAAATTTGGGTTATCCATTTTTTTTATTACCAATTTAGGGGATAAAAAATTTAAAAATCAAATAGAGTTATCAAAAACAATTCTTTTAAATATTTTAATTGTTCCATTTTTTGTTTGTTTTCGTTGCAACGGACTGGTCCTTGATTATCTTCAAAATTTGAAATACAAATCTTGTCCCCTGAAACTAAGAAAGATTAAAAACACAACAAAGGGCTGCTCTAATGCGTTTCGATAGCCAAGCTATCATTCTCAGAGAGATGCTAAGAATTTGACAGAGTCTCTCGAACACACTCACTAGAGCATAGATGGGTGGTTGGTGAATTTGCTCTTTTCTAGAAATACTTTCATGGAAGATGCTCACAGGTACTGTTAGATCTGATACCCCAAGGGCGAAAATTCTTGAGGCATACAAAACAATCGGGGACATCAAATTCTTGTGCGGCCCAGCTTGGCACTAGCTTGGTACTTCTATCTACTAGAAATTTCTTTTATAGAACTTCTACATCTTTGGAATTCGTTACCGAGCTAAGTTTTCCTGATAAACTATCCCTCATTGGGCGGGGTGCTGTTGTCTCCCCACATTTTAATGAGGGTAGCAGTTGTCTTCGAAGCAGGGTTCAATTGTCTCCTAAGCCTCATTTACCTGAATTACCAAATTCCTTTTTAGTTACAACCCAGTTAATTACAATTTAATGGGCAAGTGGATGTAGGACCTACGTCGTAGGTGGAATTAGACAGTAATACTAATGTCAACTTATTAGTACTGAAGTTTTTTGTGTTGAGTACCTCAAGGTTCTCCCTTGTCAGCGGTCCTATATTGTCGGTTCACAGCAGACATTCCAAGAACCTACCAGACGACATTGGCAACCTAGGCTGACGACACGGCGTTACTGACTAATTCTCTTAGTCCAGAACTGGTCACCAGATGATTACAGACAGCCACAGATGAGCACTCAAAATACTTTTGTACATGGAGAATCAAATTTAACGCATACAAGACCCAAGCAGTTTTTTCCCAGAAGAAGACTCCAACCATATGGTCATATTCATGTCCATGGGCAAAACGTCGACTGGAAACTTCAGGCAAAGTATCTAGGGGTAATACTCGACAAAAGACTGACATTTCAGGTTCACATCGACTATGCAGTGTCCAAGGTCAGATTGCTAAAGGGACTGCTGCAGGCAATGATTGGTAGAAATAGCAAACTGTCCATAGGGCTTAAAGTTTTGCTGTACACATCAATTATAAGACCAGCAATGAGCAATGCATCTGTAGTCTGGTCAGGGGCTACCGATAACCAGATAAAGAAACTTCAGGTGTTCCAGAACGTCTTTCTAAGACAATCCATGGATGCTCCATAGTTTGTTAGAAATGATTAACTTTATAAGGAAGTCGACCTTATATGGTAAGAGATTTCCTCAGGGAGGTAAATTCTATGGCAATCTTGAACCAAAATCAGTAGACCAAGGATGGTTCTCTAGGCTGCATCATCTGCGACTATTGTCTCTCCATGAAGAAGTTTTTGTGTTTTGTTTGTTGCAGACAAAACAGCTTACATTAGTGCTCCAGTGCTAATGTACAGTTCCGATGGAGGGATTGGGGGCCATGGGGGCTCGAAGAAGCAAGGGTTTTAGTCGGTACCCACAGACCGGAAATCCGACACTATCTGGGTTTTCTTCCCAGATGTCCTTAAAGGATTTCCCCTGCTCAAAAAAAAGTGTTAAAGTGGAACTAAGCTATTGTGAGAATGTAGTCCATTAAAGTCCTTTGTAAAAAAAAAATGAATCAAAGAGTAATTGATGGTTTTAAATTTAATTTCAAAAAGTCTTAAAAAGTGAAAATCAAAAAAGGCGGACGTGTAGCTCCAGAAGATTACAGAGTAAAGTCTACCTCAAGACAAATGGCCAAAACATTGTGATTGTAGAATTGAAGCCGGTTCACAAATCACCAAATCAGTTTTCGAGAATATATTAAATAGACAGATAGTGAGTAAGTGGATGACATCGAGGAAGTACCTTTAAAGTTAATGAGGAGAGAACTGAGAAAAAGAAGTGTAGATACAAATCTTGTCCCCTGAAACCAAGAACGATTAGAAAACACAACAAAGGTTGCTCTAATGCTGTAGTATCTCTCTGAAGATTATAGCTTGGCTATCGAAACGCTTTAGAGTAATCTTTGTTGTGTTTTCTAATATTTATTATTTTCAGGGGGCGAGAATTGTATTTACTACAACCACTTACAATGTGCTTAGAATTAAAAAAAAATATATTTACACACTGAGAGCACCCAAACGCCCAAAAATTCCAAAAAGTGTATCAAAATTCCATACGATTTTGAAAAATTATTTCTTGTTTCTGTTTATTTCAACTGAACTTTTGTTACATCATACATATTTGTTGTCATAACAATTCTATCAGATTACAAAGGTTGGATTAATAATTATATACTTAAGGAGCATTGCGGCCACGGGAGACAACTGCCCCCAGACCCTTTTTGTACTCAGGTAAATGGGAGACAACTCACCCCCCCCCCCCCCAATCCTTATTTAAAAAGGTATTTCGTCACCTACAATCTTTAAAATAAAAAAATAAATGTATACACAAAGCTTAATTTCGAAAAACAAAAGTCAACGTTTCTAGAAAATCTCCAAATTTCGACCTTAATAGTTTACAAAAAAGTAGCTCCTAGGTTTGAAAAATAAATTAACAAAAACAAATGTCCTTGAAATTCTTAATTTTTTGATCTCGATATGTTTTAAGTTTCTTTAAATTTTTGCTCTAATCTCAGAATTCGCCTTTATCTAAAAATGCTGAACGTTTGAGAAAAAGGTGGAACATTACAGTATTTATTTAAAAAATACCTAATTTAAATTTGAAATAATTTTAAATTCAAATTTCAAGAAAAGGTTCAAATTTATAATTCATTTCCAGATCATTATCAGGAAAAGAACAAATTTTGAGTTAGACATAAAAATTTGAGAAAGTTTGAATTTAAAATGTTGGGAAAAAGAGTTCAAATTTTGAAAAGGTCCAAATCTTTTTTAGAAAAAAATCTTGTTGGACTTTTACTAAAAGAATTTTGCAAGTTAAGATTTTGGGATTTTTGTTGTATAAATTTAGGGCTAGTTTTTAAAATGGTGACAGATTTTTTTCTTTTTCATGTGGAGTTTTAATCCGACATTTCAAGTACAAACGACTTTATTTCGAAACAGAATAAATTACAATTTTATATCCAACTGATAAGAAAGTGTTCAGATTTCAAAACTTATTGATCAAAATAATCTCACAATTTTGGGTTTTATCTTGAAATTTGCAGTTTTTTTTATCAAGATCTTAAAATTAATGAAAACCCATAAGTTTAGGAAATTCTTAATTTTCGAGAGAAATTTCGAGATGAAATGTTAAATTTTTAGACACAATAATTTTTTTCTCAAAATTCTGACTTTTACAAAACTTTTGGGAAAAATTTTAAGCAAAATAATTAATATTTGATTTTAAAAGAGATTATTTCGCAGATAAACATTTTAAGATGATTGTTACATTTTAGATCTATTTCTAAAAATAGTTACAATTTTAGAAAGTTGCGATTCTAAATTTGAAATTCTTATTTGCTGTTTTTTTTTTATTTTGAGTTAATTTCTATGTATAATCCAGGCAATAAGTTAGGAAAAAGGCTAAAATAGATAAAAAATGAATAGATTTTCAAATTTCTTCCAACATTTGATTTCTGATGACGAGGATCATTCACTGACGAAGTCGTTCGACCCCCCTTCATCCCTTAATCTTAAAAACAACCCCCCGAATGGAGCATTTCGCTAAGAAATTCCTAAAGTCGGAAAAATTAACTCAAATTACCTCGAAAATGCACCCTAAGAGGTTATTTGGATCGCTAATCACAAATCCGCGGTTGGTTTTCCCGGAAAACTCATTGCTTGCATGTAATAAAATTTTTACTCGAAACGGCGTCCTACAGGTTTTCGGGATCGCTGATTAAGAATCCGAGAACAGATTTTCAAAAAAATTCATTTCCTGGTCGGAAAATCCTGAAAATTTTTTAATATTCTAGTCGGCTTGTTGGGGGTTTCAGACAATATAACGAACCTTTTTTCCAAAATTGTGTCTCAGGGGGTTTTTTGAGTCACTGATCATGAATCCTGGGCTTGTTTTACCGAAAAACTCATTTTCCGGTCAAAAAATCAAGAAAACTCGCCAGGTGTTCAGGTGTTTTGAGACAATGTATTATAATTTTTAGTCTAAACGGTGTCCTAGGAGTTTTCGGGGTTGCTGATTAAGAGCCTGAAATCTGTCTTTTCAAAAGACTCATTTTCCGGTCGGAAAATCAAGAAAATTTGCCATTTTAGGTGTTTTCAGACAATGTACTAACATTTTTATTCGAAACAGTATGCTGGGAATTTTCAGAATCGGTGCTTAGAAATCTGAGGTCTTTTTTTCCAAAAAACTCATTTTCCGGTCGAAAAATCAAGAAAATTCGCCATTTTAGATGTTTTGAGACAATGTAATAAATTTTTTATTCGAAGCGGTGTCCTAGGGCTTTTTGGGGTCGCTCATTAAGAATCCGAGATTTGTTTTTCCACAAAACTCAGCGTTTGGACGAAAAATGTAGAACAAAAATTAAAAAAAAATGTATATCTTTTAGCAAAAAGTAAAGTAAAAAGTATATAGAAACAACTTACATAAGTATACAATTTTTTTTCAACAAGTTTTCTTTAATTTTCAGTTTTCTTTTTCTTTAAAAAAGAAACTTTCAAATGATTGTATTAAAATGATCTTTCAAAATTTTTAAAATGATTAATTATCTTTACAAATAATGTGAAAAATTTTCCTGATTTTTCCACGATGGAATGGTTTCTTGGAAAAAAACCAGAACTCAGATTTTTTTATCGTCGACTCAAAACCCCCTCCATACATAATTATACGAAAAAAATTAGTTGTAGTATTTGAGAATTCCCGAAGAACATTAAAATGACATTTTTTTTTTATTTTCCCACCTGAAAAAGATTTGTTCGAAAATACAGACCTCAACTTCTAAATCAGCGACCCCAAAAACCCCTAGGACACTGTTTCGAGTAAAAATTTTACTACATTGTTTCAAAACACTTAAAAGGAAGAATTTTCTTGACTTTCCGATCGGAAAATGAGTTTTTCGGAAAAGCAAGCCTCGAATTCATAACTTATGGTACTGTATTATTTTCATTTATTTCCCGGCTTATTACCTGGATTAATAGTAAATCTAACACAATGTTATCTCCATCTGGTAAAAAAGCGTCCAAATTTCAAAACATATCAAAATAATCTCAAAACTTGAGGATTCTAATGCACAGACGAACAGGTTTGAACATTTATTAGATTCGAAGTTTGGAAACCCAAGACCGATTTCCTGTCTTGTTAGATCTCGTCAGTTTGGTATATCCAACTCGAATGCTAACAAATGTTCCGACAAGTAAGTACTAAAAAATCAACGAACATCAAACGTGTGATTCTCAGGCTACCGCCACCTATTGGTCCATAGAGAAAACTATGGCCATCGCCAACAATGTCGTATGCAAGTTGAATACAACCTACACTGCCAAATTCATGCAGCCCTCCAGGCGTGTATAGTGAATCATAGGTAGCTGAACTACCAACAGTTGAAACACTGCCACCTAGCGAAACGGTTGCTCTCTAGGAAAGTTTCCAGACGACAAGAATTCTAATGCACAGACCAATAGGTTATATTCTACTTGCATTCAAAACTTAAGGTTCATTTTTGAAATTTCCAGTTTTTTTTATCAAGATTTTAAAATTATTTTGAATATTTAAATTTAAAAAATTTCTAATTTTCCAGTAAAATTTCGAGTTGAAAAGTCTTTTTTCAATTTTTTTATATTAATCTTGTTTCTGAAAATTCTGCCTTTTGAAAAACTGTTTAAAGAAATTTTGAGGAAAATGTTTAATTTTCAATTTTAAACAAGTAAAGAAAATATTTTGAAAATGACTGGTACATAAATTTAGAGCTATTTTTTAAAACGGTTACAATTTTATAAATCTCAGACTTTAAATTTGGAATTTTTATTACTTATTATTGTTATCATTATTTTTTTCATTTCGTGTTTTAATCCAAAATATCGAGTATAAACGAATTAATTTAAAGACAGAAAAGGGAACAATTTATCTCCAACTGTTGCCGAAGTAGCGTTCAAATGCCACTTCTAGAAAGCATAGAAAATGGAAATAAAGAAACGATGAAAATTCTCAATTTTAAACCCACTTTTAAAAAAGTCAAAGTTTCTAAGAAAAAAGAGGTCTTTACCAAAATAATTTTTAAATGTTGGGGTTATTCTTCACAGTCAAATTTATTTTTATAAAAATGTTATGGATAAAAAAAAAATTTATTTTCAAAGGAATTTTCAGTATCCCACGGCTAATTTTACGAATTCGCCCCATTTCGTCGGTTTAATCAACCAAATTTCTCAATTCATGTCACTTGAACATAAGAATCCCATACGTTCTTGTTGTACAAGCAATTTTAAGGCAAAATTCGGATTTTTTTTTCAAATTTCAGCGGTGAAATTAATTTTCCTCTGATACAAGCTCCTTTTATTCATCTTCTAAATTACTTTACCGTTAAATGTCTTGTATTTCACGGTTGGAATTTCCCTTTGTTTAATTTTTGGGTCAGCTATTCGGACTTTTACCGTTAATATTTGAAATTTCACGATTGTAACTATGTAATATTGATTTATTACAAATTCCAGCCGGGAAAATATCCATATTTCTACGGCATTGCTCCTAAACAATCTCCGCCCTGAAGTCAATGCTAAAGTATCCAAATTGACGGTTAAAAATGTCTATTTTTCCATTTTTTTAGCTCCCTAACCGTTACCCGCTATCTTTTCATGTTTTGAGACGACACTTTCTCTTAGTGCTACCATTTGTTAGCACTAGTCGCCATTGTTTTTTTGTTTTGCAAGCGACACGAATCGAAAATACTGCCATCTGTGAGCATCCGCCATCTTCCTTGTTTTCATGCGTCGCACCCGTAAGACCCCACCCTCCATATTTGCAAGCGTTTGGAAATAACCCTCTTAACTCTAAACTTTATTACTTTCGTCCAAGTAAACCATTCCTCCCGGTTGGGCCATTTTTAAAATTAGGTAGGACTATCCTGACATCCTGATGTGATAAGAGGCAAAATTAAAACGAAAAATAGGGCTTCCACGAGTTCTTAGTTTTTCCCAACATTGTAAGTTTAAACTTAAATTTGGTACATTTTTGAATTTCAAATTTTAACTTAAAACATTTTAGGAAAAACCTTAGTAACCGTAATATTTTTAAAAATTGAAATACAGAACTTGTCCTCTGAAACCAAGAAAGATTAAAAAACACAACAAAGGTTTCTCTAACGCGTTTCGACAGCCAAGCTGTCATCTTCAGAGAGAGGTAATATTTTTTTATAAAAACAAATTTGTTAAAAAAATATCGAATTGTCCTGTTTGATTTCAAAATTTAATTAAAATTTAGCTCCAACCTGGAAATTTCAAGTTTTTGAGTGTAATTTTAAAACTTGAAAAAAATGTCAAAATTTCGAAAAAATTCGAATTATTTTCATGCTGCAATTTCGAGATTGAAGTCAAAATGTTTAGGTCTAATTACATATCATTTTTTTATTTCCAAGGTTTGACTATTTTCAAAATTTCATTGAGATCTGCAATTTAGGTTTTTTTAATGACGAGTTTTGATTCAGAATTTTGAATGTTACCTTAAATTGTTAAAAAAAAGTGTTTAACATTTTGAAAAAAAGCAAAATTTTGAATATGAAACTCTATTGATTAAAATAATCCCGAAATTCGGGTTTAATCTCGTAATTTCGAGACTTATCAACAATTTGAAGTTTATTAAATAATATTAAATTCATAACATTTTGAAATTTTTTGTGAATTTTTAATTCACCAGATTATGATTAAGGTTGCAATTTTGACAGAGTAAACTTAACTTTTAACATTTTTTAGGTCAATTTTTCTTTAGAAAAACTGACTTTGACAAAACTTTGAAATTTAAATTATCACAATTTTAATTCATTTCTAATTTTCACTTTTTTTCGGTTGACTGTAATACCAAAAGTTAAACTCTTCTGAAAATTTGGAAACTTTCAACTGCTTAGAGCTAAAATTGAACTTCAAAGTCTGTTTCAATTCAAAGCCGAAACTTCACGATTTAGAGAGTATACCTTTGAAATATTAAAGCGTTTTTTTATCAATTTGCGAGTTGGACCACTTTCTAAAAATTCCGAGTTTAAACTTACACTTTGTAATTTTTTTAAGATTTTAAACCTTTTATTTTATTTTTTAAATTTCTATTATTTGCTTGAAATTTTGGGCCCAAACTGATTATTTTAAATAAATTTATTTTTTAGACATTTGTAATTTAGACTTGAACTTTTAAACTAAAAACTTCAAGAGATTATCGATATAAATTTTGACTGTTTTCCCGAAATGTTTCAGTATTTTTATACGCCTTGCAATGTAACATGAAAATTCTATGTGGTATCCTTAAAAAAATTAATTCTACGACGACGTCAACAAAATTAACGAAGGCAAGTGTTATTTAACAGAAGTGCCCTTGAGTCATTAATTTTCGAAAAGAATCCTGCAACGGGAGCAAACAAAGTGAATTCTAGCTGATGGTAATCGAGTGTTCTCTGCAGAAATTGCTGGTGCGTTCGGTAACAAGATAAATGGTGAAAGTCCAAGTTCTGTAACATAGTTTTTATTCAAAAGTAAACATAAGCATCGCAAGGGGCATTATCGGCGACTGCCTTCAAGTATCCAGAACGCTTCTTTATGTTTACTTTTAAATCTCCTTTGTGCTAGTTTTACTTCGCTTTATTTACCATTGCCGGGCTCTTCGCTCGCCACCAAATTGCTATCTGTTTTATTTAAAAATATCCCCGAGGATACCGTTTAATGCCTTCTATCGAAACTATTTCTCTTGCTCAACTTGGTGCTCTTAAAAATACTATCAAACTTTCAAATTCTCCAGAATATTGGAGGAAAATTCGACAACGGAAAATTTCATTTTAATATGCGGATGCCACTCATAAATTTATATGTCTGAAAATTTTTATTTATGGTATATGTTTTTCCAGTGCTTAAAAAATGATAACATGATAATTTTAACGTTACGTTTTCCTTAATATATTTACGTATTTATGTTAAAGCATCAACATGACACTAATACTGTATTGGGGATATGGACTTACATGCGAAACAAAGAAAAAATCTTTTTTATGTCAGGCTAATTATCCTACTGAAGAAGCAAGAATTAAGAAATATGTATTCAATCGAAGGTCAAATGTACAAGAGAAAAGGTAATATTTTTTTCATACGTGCTACAGTTGAAAACATTTGCAGCCAATAATCATAGAGCCATTTCGGTCTTATTTGACCTCATTGGTACGGTATATTGGATGCTGCTATGCAACCCATATTACAAAAATGAAAATTACCTCACCACTAGTGACCTTAATGACTTAGTTACATCGTACATAACCTGGTTGTCATTCTCATCAATAATTGCTTCGATTAGGATGCAGCAACATCTTTCTCGTAAGATGCAGTCGAGATTCAATTACAAGTTACTCAACAGAATTAAACACTTACGCGTCTAACTACAGCTATGTGTAGGAAACATGTGACCGTACCACACTGGTGAGGCCAGGGAAGGCTGAGATCGATCTTTGGTTGTTGGTTGCAAATATTTTCGTTGCAGAACATATAAGTTGTCATATGTAGGAAATACGAAAAGATTAATTAAAACAAGATTCAAGGATGCCATTGCTCACTTTAAATTTGAAAGCGAGGGGACGTCAAATGCTGTCCTGTCCAACATATAATGAACGCAGAACAAGAAAATAACGTTACTAAGATGCTAAGATGTGGACTTTAGCTTCAATTTATTGTCCTGTATTATTTTATACTATTCACATAAAAATACTTATAAATTATCACGAATTATATTGACATCAGCTGATATAAAATAACACCAATCAAAAAAGATCTAACTTTTTTGGAGATCTAATAAGGATAGTAGAATATTTACTATCTTTTTTAAAATTCATCATTCAACAACCACTCGGAAGATTTTCACGATGACACCTAAAATATTACAGCTGCGCTAGTTTCGGTGTGGAAGCCGTCACGGGATTTATACTCCATAAAATAGAACGAGGAAAGTTGAAAACCGTAAAAGAGCTGTATTAAACAAATCGCACCGAACACCGTGCAAAATGCCCTTAAAAACACCAATAAAAATAAACATAAAGCCCATGCAGTGAGCTGCAGTGGAGTTATCTTTGAATCTGGCCAGTTCGCCACCCGACCCGCCGCCAGGTCATAACAATAAAGAACTTAACACCCTCCACAAGGAAGAGCTGTGAAAGTCAGGCAGTGGGCAAGGAAGTGGAAACAGATGACCTTTCGGACAGTGCACATATCTTCTAGCAAAGTTTTTACTCACTTCGATAGACCGGAAAATTACCGGCCGTTGTGTTGAAAAACTTCAACCTCCATTTTGGTTGGTCACTTTTATACTTTCCAGGTTTCTGAGTACACTTCGTTAAAGATTACGCGGACGACTTGGATTTTATTGATAGACATTCCACCTAAGCTGACAAGTGCGGCATTCAGGAAGAAGCGAAAGAGATTGACACTGAACTTTTTATCTGAGATTATTAATGAACAAAAAAATAATGGCGTATTAGATGCAGAAAGGGAATGCCCATTTAATTTAATTGGTATAATATAAGAACGGTTCTTCATTCTCTTATTTTGATTGTAAGCAATTTTTTTGGGAGTTACTTAAAGATGGCTATCATTTATAAGATGCATTAGTTATTATTTGCAACTTTGTCTGCGAAATTAGATGATTAATTACCTTTACAACTTAAGAGAAAAACTGTTCAAAATTAAAGAAAATTAAACCCATCAATTTCGTTGTAATTTGTCTCTGGTTTCAATCAATAACCAGGTATAGTAGATTGCTATAAAATAGCGATAGATGGTATTGTCGATCAAACATATTTTTAAATTTGTAAAATTAGTTTGTGTGAACGTATTAAAGCTAAATCAGCTATGAACAGCTTTAAAGACTTCACGCAGATTGCAGAATGATATCATGTTCAAATTCGTGATACGAACTCGTCTATATTTAGCTACCTAGGAATCTTCAGTTATGTATTGGGTAGCAAAGTTGCATCTTAGACCCTATTGTTAAATGACGGCTGTTGTAGCTGTCAGCTGGAATTGTTTTGTGGGATAAGAACTAATAAGTATCCCACCAACGCTTGGCAAGGCACGTCTATGTGTTCATTAAAATCACTTGAGTAACCAAGTGGTGGAAAGCGGATAAACAGGTAGACAAACATACTTTCGCATTTATATATTTATATTAGTTAGAATTAAAATGAAAATACAGAACCTATTTAAACAGAAGCAGCTATAAAGAATTGTATTACTTTGGATCAAGAAAATTAATTGCACAATTTTGACTACAAACATCATTTTTGCGAATGTTTAATAGATGTATGCACCAAAATTGTCGTTAACATATCCATAGGACACAGCTGCTTTCTGGAATCCCACTACAATTTTGCGGTAGGGGTTGTTAATTTGATGGAAAGCATTAAATTATGAAATGCATTTTATTGTGGCTTGCTGCAAACAAGTCCGGGTTATGTGTGCAGAACCGAACTTGAGCGTAATGAAGTGCATTACGAGTGCAGCTAGTTATTTTGATTGCATTCAGTTGGCAGTCGCTGTATTGCATGCTGGATTTCAGAAAACAAGCTCTGAATACATGCGGCTGCCGTATTTTAGGTTATTGCATATACGAAATTTTAACAAACTCCGGTGGAAATAAAACGAAAACGGTAAAATTATTCAGCTCAGCGGTCGCCACTGTATAAACGGGAATAAAATAGCGTGGTCGCTGTGCGATATTTACTTTATAAATCTTTTTCAGCACAGGCGAATAAATAGTTCTCTGTTTAAGAATATTGCAGTCAAAAGAGGCCTTAAGGGCATTGTTTTTTTGTGTGTCGGGGGGGATAGTTTTGACCTTCCAAATCTCAATTAAGGTGGTAGTTAAAATTAAAAACATGATAATTCTATTTCAATTACTTTTTTTAAGTTCAGTCGACTCGGAAAGGGCAACCCCATTATGTCATTTCCACAAAAATACTACGTTACCTCGTTAGAAAGTAATACTGTAACGAACTGATGTGATATAAGTCGCCTTATGAATGTGTATTATCATCCTGATGACTCATGTGCAGGTGTTTAGGTTTCTGAAGGGTTGCCGAAAGTGGAAGCGTTTAGAAGCAAGTGTTAGAATATAAATACACGCGCGCCCCTAGCATGATTCGGCATCCGTATTTAGTGATTGATTAATTATATATTACTCGTTGCTATATTACGTTCTGTATCTTTGTCTAAATAAGGTGTTTAACATTTACAACATCTTAAAATATAACTCAATATGTAAGCAATACATTATTGGTGAAAACGTTTGTTGTTATTCCAGATTTCTATCATTCTTTCAGATAACCGAGTATTCGCTGAAAAGCACCATCTACCAATTATTAAACTATTTGTACTTATTATAGGGTTTAGTACCAACGTTGTGGTAGAAGTCTGAGTAAATTATTTCTTTGATATCCTTGCTGTGGTCTACAGTCTTACAGTTTTTGCAAAGTATTTAACATTCTAGGTGATTTAAAACGTTTTAGTGTTTTACTAACAGCTTAACATGTTATAAAATTATTTTCGGAATACAAATTATTAAAAACTCACTGTCGTTTAAGTAAAGCATTTTTAACTATATTGTGTAATGGGTGTGGATTAAACTTGACAGCATATCAGCGACTAACCATCAGATGAGGTTAGTGATGAACAAAGCAAAATTTCTTGTCTTACTTAAGAACTTTTTGCTTGTCTTGCTAAGCACATCAAGAAGTTGTTTTACTTCTTGTCTTGTCATTTTCTTGCTGGGTTGATTCTTGTCTTGCTAGCCAGAATCTTGTTCTTGTTCTTTCTGGTTTGTTCGTTAAGCGCATGGTCAACAATAAAACAGGTTCAGCATTGACAATGACGCAAGGAATTTAAGAAGTTCGCCATCTACAAAAGATGTAAAGACAAAGTAAAAAGATAAATTTGAAAAGTGAATCCGAGAAACCTTTGTTAAGACGTAACCTGCAGACATAATTTTAAAATATTGTAGCGAAATGTAAATTATAACATTTAGTACGTAAGAAAATTTTCTAGAAAGATCTGATAAGGGAAAGCGGCCCCGCGATAATGAAGCAAACGGCAGATAAGCGTTCCAGAAATTTCGGCCAACGGTCTGCGGGATTTTTCTAGAAACCGGGAGCCAAAACTATATAAGGCGGTCGCCTTTCCCTCGAGTCAGTTAGTTAGAGTCAGTCAGTGTAATTAGTGAGTTAGTAGTTAAAAATCAATAAATGAGTTAATTACTCAGTTGTAGTGTTCCGAGTTTAGTTTAAAAATAAAGTGGGTATTATTCAGCAAGTGTTTAATAATTATTTCGAACCGATAACTCACGCAACGATATTATAAAAAGTCTATTTATTAAATATATGGTGTTGCTGTAATTTAATATCAATGGAATAATAAAAAATTATCTTTTTAACAAATTGCAGAAATGACAATAAAAATTTGGAACAAATTTATAAAGAGAGTTGATTTGTTGGCAAAAGTAATGCTGCTTTCTTATGCTTAAACTCCATGACTAAAAAAAGTGCGTTTAATACCCTTAATGAAGTTGAAGATAGAGGATGGAAGATATTAGTCAGATATTAAATCAATCGAAACCCGAAGCATCTTTTTCAACATCTAATTAGACTACGGGATAAATGGAAGGAAATACAAATATTCCCGTTCATTTACCATTTTCTTATTTAATATCATCAAAAATGGTAAAGGATATTACATACTTAGTTCGACGACAACTCCGCCTAGAGGGTGGCTGGGTGGATAGAAAAGCTCAGTTGCCCTTTAGCTGCTACTAAGCCCGGAAAAAGAAGGAGGGTTGAGACGATGAACCAGCACATTGTCTCTCCTAAAAACCCAAATATGTTAAAAATTTCGACAAATCCCTCAGAAACAGGATGGAAACAAATTATGACAAACGCTACGAAAAAGGACGATGAGATTGGCCACATGGAATATACAAGGGTTAAGAACTAAAGAGAAAAACGTTTTTAAAAAACTGGAACATAATAAAACAGACCTCTGTGTTTTGACTCAAACGAAGAAAAAAAAGGAAATGACACCGTATGTAAAAGTATGCGTGCAAAAAGAGGCGTCTCCACAGCTGTATATAATAAATACAGAAACAACATCAAAAGCTGTGAAGAAGTAAATAAATAAATAATAAAACTAGAGATGGAAAACAAAACGCAGAATTTATTGTGATAGTAGAAGTATATGCCCCAAACAAAGAGGCGGATTTACAGGACAAAGATGAGTTTTATGACATACTGACCAGCACATTGAAAAATATTAACAACAACAAGGAAGTGTGCTTACTAGGGGACTTTAAGGCAGGAGTAAGCAAAAAGGACAATAATCCTGTTATAGAAAAGTATGCAGAAAACAGCAAAAACGACAAAGGAGAACGCCTCATAGATTTCTGCAGGGTTTCTTCTTTTAGAATGATGAACGGATTTTTTCAGCATAAGGAATGCGGATCTGACCACTATATGGCCTATCGCAAAGATTGTTATGAATTTCAAAAAAACAAATATTCAACAGAAAAGCCGCACCTAACAAATATAATTTGGAAAACCTAAAACAGTTTCTATATAAACTGCGATTAGTCACAGACCTTCAGGGGACATTAAGTAACATTGCGGAAAATACAGAAACCAAATACCAGCAAATAAAAGAAAGCATACATGAATCAGCCATGAAAGCGTTAGGATATAAACAAGCAGCAAGGAGGAAAAATCCCGAAGTGGACGGTCGGAGGAAATAGACGAGAAAATAAAAGTCAAGAAAAAAGCATATAAAACCTGGCTTCGCACAGGAGATCCAAAAGAAGAATATAAACAATATACAATAAAGAAGTAAGAGAAAAAAAGAAATTTGGGAGGGGAAATGTGAGGCAGTAGAGAGATGCTTAGGAACCAGAATAAGAGGGGCATGGATAAGATTCGAAGGTATAAGAAAAGAAAGAAAAGAGGGAATAAATCTAAACCTAATTGGTCAGGAAAAATGGGAAAAAGCACTATCAAGATTTATTAATGGAAAAAAGAGAGGAGTTTAAGGCGAACCTGACAAAATTCTAAGAGAACGGGACCCGCATATAAAAAGGATAAGTGTAGAGGAAGTTAGAAGAGTAGTAAAAAATATGAAAAACGGAAAAGCTGCAGGGCCGGGAAATATTCCCATTGACTTGGTGAAATGTGATCCGACTAGTCTACTAGAAAAATTAACAGACTTGCTTAATTACTGCCTAATTACTCGAAAGGATATTCCGACAGACTGGAACTTAGCTTATATAACTTCAATTTATAAAAAAGGCAACAGAAAAATATGTGGTAACTGCAGAGGGATCAGCAGCACGAATTCAGTGGGAAGGTTGTATGGAAGAATAAATAGGAAAATAATTGAATTGCAGTATAAAGATATGCAGGAACAAAATGGTTTTAGAGCAGGAAGATCATGCATGGACAACACCTTTACTCTTCAGTAAATATTGAAAAAACTGAGAAGCTCGAAACCTACCTACTCATTTCTCGTTCATAGATTTGGAAAAAGCCTACTATTCAGTATTGTTGCGGGCTTATCAGTTTGAATTGATTATTAACACGTGAATTGAGTAATACCCACTTTATTACCAAACTAAACTGAGTAACTGAGTAACAACTGAATAATGAACTCACTTATTTACTTCTAACTACTAACTCACTAATTACACTGGCTGACTTCTGACTAACTGACTCAAGGGAAAGTCGACCGCCTTATATAGTTTTGGTTCCCGGGTTCTAGAAAACTCCCACAGATAAGGCTTGTAGTTTGCCGAACTTTCTGGAACGTTTGCTTCGTTATCGCGGCCGCTTTCCCCTTATTAGTCCTTTCTAGAAAATTTTCTTACGTACTAATTTCTATAATTTACATTTGCTTTAGAAAAGCTTTTTTACATATTAACGAAAGTTGGCCTTAGTAGGACATATATTAGGGCAATATACAACATGTACAAAGTACAAAATCCACAAAGCGCAGTAAAAACTGGAAAGATAATATCTCCACCGTTCAAGGTAACGAAAGATTTGAAACAGGGATGCTGCCTTGTTACCTACACTATTCAAAATATACTTACAAGAAGCACTGGAGAATTGGAGCAGAAAATGTAAAGGAATAGGCATAGAAATCGGTAATCAGTAGCTAACAACTCTATTCTTTGCAGACGATCAAGTACTAATAGCAAACTGCGAAGAGGACCTGGACTACATGTTGAAAGTTAAAAAAATAGTATGAAAGGTGGAGATTGAGCATAAATATGAGTAAGACAAAATATCTTAGAGTAGCCGACACTGGAGAAATATCTATAATTAAAGAAAACAAAAAAATGCGAAGAATTTAAATATTTAGGGAGTCTAATATCCCAAAATGTATTATCAGAGAGAAACATAACCTATAGGACACAGCAGGGTAACAAAAACGTTGAAATTTTTAACTCGTTACGGTGGTCAAACCTGATAAGTATTCTAACAAAATTATCAATATACAGGACAATAGTGGAAGCCGATATTGACGTATGGATCGGAATGCTGGCAGATGACAAAAAAAGATAAGCAGAGAATAGACTCGGTGGAAATGGACTATTTAAGGTGATCATGCAGAATATCCAGTCAGGAGCACATTAGAAATAAAGAAATAAGAAGAAGAATGGGAAGAGTGCACAATATTACGGAGAGAATAGAAACTAGACAATTGATATGGTTCGGACACGTAAAAAGAATGCAGGACAATAGATTGCCAAAAGGAGCACTAGAATATATTCCTACAAACTAAAGAAAGAGAGAAAGGCCAGCTAGAACATGGACTAATGGAATAATGAACCTAATGGAAGACAAAGCAATCCATGACGAGGAAGTGGAAAAACAAAAAGATATGGCAGTCAAAATGCGCGATGCAGCATCAGCTGTAGGATCCTCGCTATTAATAATCAAAGAAAAGTTTAACGATTAGTGACAGTCTCATATCGCTTATTATAAGAAAATGTTGATAAAAGTACGAAATCTTACTTCTTGCTCATTTTTTGACCAGAAATCTTGCTCTTGCTAGTAGAACTTCTTGTTGTGGTCCTGCTCAAAAATTGTTTACCTTGTTTTTGCAGTAAGAACAAGACAAGAACAAGAGAAAGCAAGACAGAAACAAGAAGTTTGTAAGACACTAGATGGGATAGTACAAGTGAAGTGGTAGTGTACCTGATGAGATATCATATCGATAAATTTCGACATTTCAGAGATTTTTAAAATATAGAGTTTACTGTTTTTAATTTTTCGAAATATCAATGTTTTTATCAAACTCAAATAGTGTTAACAGGCTTTTTTATAAATTTTTAATTAATTTGGAAGAAAAAATGGGAAAATAGTTTTTTATATATCTAACTTTTCTCGAAATATGTTTCTGTAAATTGAAAGTTAAATTTCAGTGACAAAACGTAAAATTTAAAATGTGAATTAGTTAGTTTGGAGACCGACCTCACATTCCCCCACTATCAACTTTACAATATTTAAAAAAGCAATGTTTATTGGTGACAAGAAATCCTAATATTTCTTATTTTAACATAATTTGTAAATCAAGTTTCATAGATATACACATAAGTTAAATACGCTTCAAGCTTCTCTTTTCTCTTGTGGGCTTAGGTACTTGGTATTTAACTGTTTAAGTAAGCTTATTATTTACAAAACTTATTGTGCTCTAAAACCTCATCAGCAACATCTATGAATGTGTCACTGTCCACATCAAAGTTGAAGAAGACTTAGTCACCGGTAGGATACCCATCAAAAAACGAGTCCGACAAGGCGACACCTATTTCGTCGAACTGTTTACGCTCGCACTACAAGATGTCCTCAAAAATCTGACATGACATCAGAAAGAAGTCAATATTGACGGAAAGTTTCCGAGTCACCTACGCTTCGCTGATGACTTCATCCAAATGAGCACCGACGCAAATGAACTTAAAAATATGCTAAGAGAGATGAAAGGACTTTCGAAGACCGTGGGACTAAGGATGAACCTTTAAAAAAGCAAGGTCATAAGTCCAGACAACATTCAGGTTGCGCACGCGACAACTACACATTTAAAGTGGTTGAATAACACATGTACCTTGGCCACAATATCAGGCTCGGCAAAGAAAATCGGGCCGCAGAAATTACCAGACAAGTTAACTTGCCATGGGCGGTATTTGGAAAACTTGGCCATGAGACATTATCATCAACCTTAAACGAAAAGTCTTCAACCTTTACCTGTTATGACATACGGCTTCCAGACAGTAACCTTAATACGAAGCACGGTGCATCATTTAAGACTATGTTAACGAGCGATAGAGCGCGCAATCTTGGGGATCAGTTTGAGACACCGAGTCAGAAGTGAAGTCATCAGAGGGGAAACAAGAGTCGTCGATGTCATAAAACGTTAACCACTAATAAATGGCGCTAGGCAGGACACGTCGCCAATGATGATATTAAATGGGCGAAGATGATGATATAATGGAGACCCAGGGAAACTAAACAAAATGTCAGACGCCCTTAAACAAGATGGAGAGACGATATTCAAAGGCGAGCTGGCAAAAACTGGATATTGAATGCTCGAGATAGGAATTGGTGGAAAAACATGGAGGAGGCATGTGTCCAGAAGTGGATGAGAACGGGCTAAAGAAGAAAGAAGAAGATTGTGCTCTCCATTGGTTTTATCGTATCATGCTCTATCCAAAATATAAATTGCAACAAAGATGCATTGAAAGTATTGTTTGTTTATTTTGTTGTTTCGTTCGGGTAAAATTTCATTTATAATTTTAGATATTTTGTTTTTGAAACAGCTAATGTCTGCACATACTTTAAACACAATCATTTGTTCTATTAATTGAAAGCGTACAACCCGATCACTGGTTTATGACATATAAAATTTGTTACTCATTTTCACTCCCTTGAAGGCTGAATTTTCAAAAATGTTTTCACCTATGTTATAATGCATAAAAAATATGCAGTGCTAGTAAAAGTGGATAGCTTTATTTTTCCCATTTTTACCTATTACTGATAGAAAACAAGAAAAGACGCATTCGGGTAAACGAAGTCTATTGCAATTTTTAAAAATATAAATAATGTTCCATTTTAATAAAAGAATCTAAAAGTTACTTTCAGTAAAGTTGAAAAAGTATCATTAAAAATTGTATGTGTCGTTATACTAACCTGCAAGTTTTCATCCATTCCTTCAGATTTAGAGACATTTGCTTGGTTGCATTCCTTATGCCCAACCTACATATATATTTAGATTAAGTAGAGGGCAAAAAAGTATCTTCCGTAAGTCAAAATCTATTGATTTAGCCATAGTTTACACATGCACCATTCGGGGTCGTTTATTTTCATCGCGCTTAAAAATGTGGAACACAACACACACATTTCATTTCAATACTGCTAGTTCCTAGGCATGATTTAGAGCTAAGAGTGAATTTTCTAGTCGCGCTAGTTGAAAAACGACCGACTTGTTTATGTGTCCGCTGCGGTGCTTTTGATCTCGAGCTGCAGATTGCATATCAACTTTAATGGCTAATTTTTCCATTTTGGTCCGCAGTATACGTGAAGCACATACAGTTTGAGTTTAAATAAATGATACAGCAGTTGTTCATGATGTGCTAGATGCATTGCGGCATATTCGGTCAAGAATTTATGATACCCCTACAGAATTGAATCTATGAGGTGACTGACAAAATAATGAAACGCCATCTGTCTTTTAACGTTATTACAAAATGTGCTCATTATCTAGTGACAACGAAATCAAAATGTAGGTATCATGCGCTATATTTTTATAAATAACGAAATACATGTTTTTATGCCGACAACCCAATAAGAAAGCGTTATGCTTGCAAAATCGATAATTTGAACGATAAAGGACGAAAACAATCCCGAAGTTGAAAAAGAGGAAGAAAGAAAACACAGCATCAGGTGCTTTGGGAGCTTCATGTGCCGTTAATGAAGTCTGCCCATAATTAGAAGCTCATGGAGTTCTTTGATCTCGTTTCGATAACGTGACGATGAATATTACCGCTAAATTATTTTGAAACCAGAAAATACACACCACTGCGTCAAAATTAAGATTTCGCCTACATAGGAATGTTGCATTAACTTTGTTAAGATTTTGGTAACGCAGCAATCCTTTTATAAATATTTTTATGAAACAGCTTTTGCTTGTTATATGAAAACTGTTAGGTAATTACCACTACTGTATAGTAAGCTTTGATTATTATTATATCCCGATGTAGTTATATCCCATTATTAGAAACCATCAGATCCAGAATATAGTATGCAGAGGAAATTGGGATTATCGGGTGCAGTTATTACGGCCCTTACAATGATATCTGGTAATTCGCAATGTTATACAGTTAGAAGCATATACACGTTCTTATTGGCATATGGCTCCATTGTGTGATTTATTGGGTGCTTTAGGAAGCGCTCCCTGAAATTAGGGGGAATCTGCCATAAACATGGCATCCTGTAATACATATGATAATTGATTGATATCAAAATTGCAGCCTGCGAAACAAGCGCATAAAGAATAAGAACAATAATTAAGATTCGCTGCAATATATTTTAATGTTTTATAGTCTTTCCCTAAAGCACTGAACTAAACACTGTGGCTTGTGATTAAGTCCAAAGAAGGTTTCACCCCTTTACCACATCGGCAATTAAATAAATAATTACGCGATACGTATTTCGCCAGCAGAACTGGCATTTTCAAGCGCACTAATCTAAAAAGATTAGCAAAAGATGCATCGACGTCATCTGCATTGATATTCAAATCGATACTGGCGGTGTTTTTCTTTCTTTCCTATTTCTAATTGTTTAACACATCTGGTGCATGCAATTTTGACCTGCCACAAATAGCCTTCAATAAACTGGAAGCCGCCAATGGTCCTTTATTTCCGTTAAGGGTAACTGGCCTCTGATTGATATAAATTGTTTCGTATGCATCAAGTTCTCTGCTATTTGTGACCGATCTTAACAATTTTAAATTTTCAATGTTAATTTTGTGTCCTGTATTTATCATATGTAGGGCGACACTTGATTTTTCTTCTCTATTGTATCTAAAATGAGCGATATGTTCTTTAAATCTGGTTTTAATGGATCTCTTGGTCTGTCCAACTTATGATAAATTACAATTGTTACAGCTTATTTCGTAAATTCCGAAATTCTCAAGCTTGTCCAATTTATCTTTAGCATTACCCAAATTATTGCGGAGACTGTTATTGGCTGGGTAGTTTATTACGGCTTCACATGAAATGTATAAATAATTAATAAATTATTTATCTATAACAATATAATTTGAATTACAAACATTCTTTACAAAGCAATGGTGAAGTATTTTAGTCGAGAATATCTTACTAATGCGAGCAATAAATGTACCACATATTCTGAACTTGTGCAAGTATTTTAAGTAACTTAATCAAGAGGCCTGACCTACTTCTGACACCATTCCTTTCGATGTCAATCCCTTAACAAGGGATGTAGCAGTAGGGGTCGGTATTTCTTCCCGACGCTAGACGTCCCTTCCCAATCGACGACGACAACGAAAAACAAGTGAACTGCGGTCCGATGAATCAGCCAGAATGCTGCGACTGGCACAGAGGATCTCTTATTAACACCATACTATCGGCATTCTTTGCGACAGGACAATGCGGAATAGCTTAGCTACTCATAAAACGGTGCTGACGCGGAAGAATTTATACGGGTCAATGAGTATTTCTTGGTGTCATTACGGAAAACTAACAAGTTGGTGAATTGGTGAATTGCTGAAAACAGAAATCGAAGAACTTAATGGTCACAAAATGAAAAGCAGTTACATTTTGAAATATATCTATGCAATTAACTTTTGTTGATTATGTAAGAAACCTATTAATATAAAATACAAGGACGCATTCTATTAATTTATAAGAACAAATTTCGCTACACTAAATCCTTGAGCTGTATATCTATTTTCTTTAAAAATGTATTTCAAACGTTATGCGCGCTCAATTATCTTTAAACAAATCTTTATAAATCAATAAAAGCAAAATCAATATTATTTAAAACCATACTTCAGTCGACTGAACAACTCCACTTTTGGTAAAAGAGTGGAAAATTACATTTTTGATAAATGTAAATTTTCGGTTTTTAGCTAAAAGCCTAGGCAATTTGGTAAACACCGGCAAATAAGGAAATCTTCAAGCGTTTTCCTATTTGACTGGAAGAAATTAGTCGTTTACCTAAAAAACACTGCTCATCAAGCGACTAAATAAAAGAAGAGTTATTCTTCTACATGACTGATATAAATTATTCTTTTATTCAAACGAAGGGGTCTGTTTTAGGCTTTTAGAAAAACATTTCAAACTTTGTCCATTGTTAACGTTAATAAGAATGGTAAATATATCCTAACTAAATAAAAAACCATAAAAGACATTTATAGTAAGAACAGTCCTTAAAAAGAAAGATTACTATCAAACCCAGAATCAAAAATATTTAAGGTGACAAAAAATAATATCAAAAATCCCTCGAAAGCATTTTGGTAAAATGGAAGGGAACCCAAATGATGTACTAACTAAACCGTTTTAACTTACTCTCTCACCCCCAGTAAGCCCAACTAAATAATATTAAATAGCAACCATGTACTTAAAAAAACTGAAATAATAATTTTGGTGGAACGGACTGCTCCTTGGTTATCTTTAAAAATTGAAATACAAATCTTGTCCCCTGAAACCAAAAAAGATTAAAAAAGATAACAACTGTTGTGTTTTTTAGGTTTCAGGGACAAGATTTGTATTTCAATTTTTAAAGATAACCAAGGAGCAGTCCGTTTCACCAAAAAAAAACCAAGTACTTGTGGATTGCAACGGATTGGAAGACAAGATTCTTTCAAATGACCACCTTAATTCCCGAAATTAATGCCGCTCTATTTATTTCTACAGAGTCATATTCTTTTTAGAGCGTAACGCGCGTCAATAGCGTGATTGTAAACTGCAGAAAAGAATATTCCAAGAATGTCTCAATTGAAAACCATCTATCTGCTAACAAAATAAGCATAAAAAACATGAAAATGTGTAAGTCTATTTCCTTGAACAAAATAATGAACTGTGCTATTGAAGTTGCAAAATCGCCATTTTTTTGCAACATTTTTTATAGAATACTGCATTTTTAATGAGTTGCACAAATATTTATTAAAACCCTGTTGTTTAGATTTAATGTTAATAATATCATTGAAAATTTCAGTAAGTAATTCTGCTCTACGTGAAATTTTAATGGCATTTCAAAATAACCATTTTTTTTAAATCACGTGAGCAATATCGTGTCTCTTTGTTCAATACTTTTGCCATAATATTGTTGTATATCAGTGATCCAGGATCAACTTTTGGTTCTTCTATTAGGTCAGAGGTAAATTTTATAATTTATTTATTAAATTTCCAAAAATTTTTTTCAGTACCTCCCCTTTGACCATAGACACACTGTACGCCTTATTAACTTTTTTTTTCAAATTTTCGATATTTTTTTAAACTCCAACTTTGTTTAAAAAATTGATTTCTAAAATGACTTTTATCTACATATAGATTTTTTGTTATTGAAAATGCTGACTTTTTTACATAATTGACATTTTGGCAACAATTTCATTTTTTTCGTTTTTGAATATTATTATTATTTTTTAATTTATGATTAATTGCAAATCTCAACCTTTTTCTAAATCGTATCACTTTTTTAAATATTTTATCAGACTAAAAACCTCAATCTTTTGAAACATTAAGACTATAAAAGAATTCCACTTTTTTGAAAATTTCCTATTTAAAATAAAACGACAAATTTTAATCTTTTTCAAGACTTCACACTTTGTTTAAACATTTTATTTTATTTAGTTTTTTTAACTTTTCTAGGTTTTACTTTATTTTTGAAAAAATATAGCTATTTTCTAAATTTTAAATATTTTTGAAATTTCGACTTTTTTGTGGCTTTGGAAAAAATTTTAAATGCTTTTTTTAATGAAAAGTTTGACTTTTTTTAAAGGGTGGACTTTTTTGTAAATATTTATGCGTTTTGTCGAAAGATGGCTTTTTGACGTGAGTTTAATTTTTTTCTGCCTAACTAGATTTTTGTGAAATTTGTGATTTTTGAAATTTCGACATTCGAAAATTTGTATTATTTTTATTTTTTGTAAAAACTTTGATTTCAAATTTTCGTCTTCCTATCGAAACATTTTTATAAATATTGATTTGTTAAAAAAATTGACTTTTTAAAATTCCCACTTTTTCAAGATCCCATTTATATCAACATTCCATTTCTTTTTTAAAATTTTGACTTCAAATTTTCTATTGCTGCTTGTTTGTATTTTTTTTTTAAATTGACACTTTTATTACGAACGTTTCATTTGTTTTCAAAATTTTAAGTTTTCTGAACATTTACTCAGAGGAATTGAACTTTTTTGCACATTTTGGCTTTCTCTAAATTTATTCTTTGCAATTATTGACTTGAAAAAATTCTATTTTTTCTTCATGTTGATTTTTTAAACATAATTAAATTTTTTTGGAAATTTTGGCTTTTTCTTGAAAAGTTCGACTCTCAAAATTTCAACGTTTTCGAAATTTCATTTTTTTCTAAAACTTGAAAAATTTAGAAGAAAAGTCTAGCAAAAAATTAACATTTTAGGTTAAGCATCAAAAATTGGAAGGTTAAATTGGGTATTTTTTAAAAAGTTTTACCATTTCATGTTTTTAAGCTAAAATATTAGGACATTCTACGTCTTTTATTGAAATTTTTACTTTAAAATTTAAAATAGCAAAATTGTAACTAAAATTTTGAGAAAAAAGTGTCTATTTTAACATTGACCTTTTAGAAAAACATTAAATGTAATCGAAAAAATTTTAGAAAGTATGGTAATTTTAAGAGAAACTTAGCCTGGAGGAAAAATCCAGTTTTAAGATCGATTAAACTTGGGATTTCAAGACAAAAATTTGAAATTGGTCAACACTTTAAGGAAAGAAAATTAAAACATTCTACAAATAAAAGACGAAATTTTAACTTCTAGCCTCAAAATGTGGTCGAAATTTTCAAAAGAAAAACGAACTTTTAAGATAGTAACAAAATCTTTTAGTGAGTCAGGAAAAAGAGGCATAAAAATTACCAGGCTATTACAAAATAAGTTTGGGAAACGCTAATATAGAGAAACACTTTTTAAATTACAAATACATATTGCCGTGAAAAGATATTTAATTTGTATCTGGAAAAAAAGTAATGTTCAAAATAGTCAATAAGTTTTTCCTATTAATTGTGGTTTTTGCCTTTTAATGCCTTTTTAATGCTTTTTTCAACTGTTTGTTTTTGCCTAATTTAACATTTTGCTCACCTTTTTACATTATTTGATTGTGCCTAAAATCCGGTCTCTAGTTATCTCAGTCGTATACGAAAATAGAATCTGTTTTACTTATTCGCCCGATATATAGTGTCTTTTAGGTAAATGACTAGTTAAGGCCAGTCAAATGACAAAATATTTTATTACTTTGTTTTCTTTTCCGGCGTTGACCGAATTGTCTGGACTTGTAACTAAAACTTGCGTTATTATAAATGCCGGCGACATATATATGTAATAATTAAAAAAAATCTCAAAATTGTACCATAATAATAAAAGTTAGCGAATTGCTGAATACGAAAATGATGCAATCAGAAATGAGATTAATTATTTCATAAAACATCTATCCGGTTATCTACTCTAATATTAATAATAGGGAAACTCTATTAACTAGAAATACAGCTAAGTTTAAATTTATTAAATTACACAAATCGATTTTATTTTACTGTATTCTACCATATTATTTTTCCTTTGACATATTTTAAGCCTTATGTATCCTCCATAAGCAAACTAAATCCTCATAAATTTAAAAGGAAAAATCAATAATATTAAAAAAATATTTTGGTTAGAAATATTGAACAATTCTGTTCGTGGTAAAGGAGTAGAAAATTATAATTTTTTTAAGACTGAAGGGCACATTACTGTTGATTTATCACTATTATCCTTAAAGAGTCACCCACGCGTTATAGTCTACAACAAAAATTTGAAAATTGTATAATAATTATAAAAAGAGGGTAAACTCTATTCTGAAATATAATATTTGTGGCATATTTACAAAGCAAAAATACATTTTCACGACGTTTTCCTTAGCTATACGTTGCATTTATAATAAATCTAGTTACGCGCACATGCATATGAATGAATTATAACGAGGCCTTTCGCTGGGGCGATGTAATTATTGCATTCGTTGGACCGTGCCCGCTTTCAAGGCTTCAAAGTAGAATTCCCAGGGCATTGAGAGGCTAAGTCGATTTTAAAACGCTTTGTCTAACCAGTGTATTCTAGAAGATAGCTCTCTAACCGCTCCCAAATTGCCGGCCTTTTAGTTCGTCTTGATTGTACGATAATGTTACTGCTTTGCAACACCGTCAGTTCATCTAGATCTAATTCAAAAACTAGCCGCTTAGTTGATATTCATCCCTGCAAAGAGCTTTCCATTGCTCAGAAAATTATGCCAATCTATTTGCGCTTCTACGTATGAGCATTTTTTATTTATCTTCTCAAGAGGGGGCATGCTTTTGAATATACCTTTAACATCATATTTACTGATACAACCACGAAATGTTTCATTACAAATACAGAACTACTTGGAAAAATAACATATGGTAATTAATATGCAATTAAAATAACAGGTCAGGTATTCGGTTAAGGGAAAATGGTAGTAGAATTGAGTAAATATATTCTGCATCCTATGACCCGAGCGGACCCCAAACAAGCTGCATATCTGACTTGTAGGTCGATTAACGAGTTTTGCATGGCTCCTCACGTGGAAACAGCAAACTCCACCGAGTTGCTTCCTCATTTTAACATCTAAATTGCCAGTAAGCGTACAACGTGTTTTGCATTCGAACACTCTCGCCTGGAGCGCGAATTAACAACTTTTAAGTGGAAAAATATTGTATGAACTTTCCAACTTACTCGCTAAATAATCTGGTATATTGCACTTTGCTTAAGATTATTAATCGACATGATACCATGCTATAAGCACGCGTTTAAAATAATTAGATAGGCATTAGGGAAATTCCAAAATATAGTTATTTGTTTTACACCATATTTATCTATATTGTAACGAAATGTAAATTGTAAATCTTAGTGCATAAAAAAAGTTTCTAGAAAGATCTGATAAAGGCAAAGCGGCCGCGATAACGAAGCAAACGGCAGATAAGCGTTCCCGAAATTTCAGCAAACGATAAGCCTTATTTGCCCGATTGTTCTCGAACCTGGAGGCCAAAGCTATATAAAGCGGCCAGCTGTCCCTCAAGTAAGTCAGTTAGAGTCAGTGTAATTAGTGAGTTAGTAGAAGTTAATAATAAGTGAGTTAATTATTTAATTGTGGTGATCCAAGTTAAGTTTGGTAATAAAGTGGTGTAATTCACACGTGGTAATCAATTCGAACCGATAAGCCCGTAACAATATTAATAAAATTAAAGCATCTAAGTGTATGTCTGTCTGTCGACTGATCTTTGTCCGGGCTAATCTCAGAAACTGCTAAATCGATTTTAATGAAACTTTTACCAAAATATGGGATGCTTTTAAAAGTACCTTTTAGACTTTTTTTTATTAAAGTAAAACTCATTTCTAAAAGCCTACGTGTACTTGATGTCTAGTAGTTTAAGATTTTTTTGACAGGAGATAGTTCACAGTTTTTTTTTCTGAAATATGAAGTAAAGAAAACTAACTACTTTTAAAATAATATTCATAATTACTAATAAATACATTGCTAACACGAGTTTAGTTTTAAGTCTTTAAATAGAAGTGGACTAACATGGGTAGCTTTATCATTGCAATAATTAATATTGATGCTAATATTTTGACTCTGAAAAAGCCGTCCTCAGCTGTCGGTCATCCAAGTACATATTGATAAACTACTAATCACTAAATAGGTAAATATAAGCGCTGACAAATGAATCCATCATTACACTTCTAAGAACTGTTAAAATTAAAAATGTTTGTCTGCGCGACCAGGGATCGAACCCACAATCTTTCACGTGGCGAACATACTCTCTGATCGTTGAACTACCGCACGACACCATTTGTAATTCCACTTGTCACGTATTCTTCTCTCAGTATCTTCTATAAAATAAATATGGCAACACTTTTAACCCTAAATGAGCATTCGATGCACTTTCATCAGCCGCACTTTCGCAGATACAGTTAAAATTAGTAAAAAAGTACAAGGTAAGGGAACCCAATTCAAATTTAAATTATACAAGCAGATTTGCAATCCAACAGCAAAACATTGTTATCAGCCATTAACTGTGAAGTAGTGATACGAATAAAACAAAAAGTTATAAAAAATATCTTCCACTTTGGGTAAGGAATTAAAATGATACAGTTGTGTGGAAACGTGGCACGTTTCAACTGGAGTTGGATTTTGTCGACTTGAAAGCAAAGGCCGCTTCTGACATTTATAAAAACCCCAATTATTAATTGGTCCAACCGCTAACATTTCCGCTGCCTGGTTTCATTTGAAATCCACCGTTGAAACGAAAATCCGAATTGAAATCTAGCAGAGCCTCAACAAAGTTGTTGCTGTAACAGTTCATTTTTTACTATTTGATTCAAATATGTTGCTTCAATTATTTAATAAAATTTAGTTTAATTGTTTTTTAGGTGCTTTGCTGAAAGTTGTAAATTAAAAATGAATTTTTATTTTCTAAACTTATACTTCGTGAGGCAAATTCAATATTTATAATTGAGAAACTGTTTAATACTAAATATGCAATGAAGCAAACAACTGGGGTAAAACCAGTATCTCAATTAATAGATGACATATATCAAATATGTCATATATATCAAATATATTTGGTTACTCACGCATCACGAATTCTCTGAAACTATATTACACTTACAAATCTAAAATTTGGCAGAAAGTCTCTTTATAGAATGCAGGCATCCGCTTAAAAAAGAAAAAAAGTTTTAAAATTACTGTCCCCAAGGACGTGAAAACATGTGTCAAATTTTACTTATGATGAATCGGTCTGAGGATTGCACAAACAAAGCAAATGGTTGTGTTTAAAGTTGTAAATAAAATTGGCCGAAATTTTTGTGGTTTGTTTAAGAAACTTCATATGAATCATTGAATGTATTAAACTTTGATAGAGTATCTTCTCCTGTAACTCCTGTACAGTATCCTTGTCGAACCCTTTATAATAACGTCAATACTTGGAATTATTTTTTAGTTTTAAAAAGTGGAAGTTTTCAAAAAAATATCACAAAAGTTAAAGATTTGTTTCTCATTCCTTTTTTTTTAGAAATTTAGATGCTTCCAAATCAACTAACTAATGACTCCAAGTTGGAATTGTTTACAAGGTCCATGCAATGCCAACGAGACCAAGAAAAGCCAAAATCGGTGTATAGTATTTGGTTGTAAATAGTTTCAACTGTAGGGCCTTTGATTGTTTCATTATAAAACATTTAATAGACATTTTTTTTGACTGGAACATACGTAAACGCATGTGACGCGGAGGGCGATGGATGTTGCGGTGCAACTCATAATACACGAAGGTTATCTCACTATTAGTGACCTTTGGGAATTTAGTTAAATTATATACAAGCTTATTGGAATTCTCCGCAGCAATTGCTTCAAATAGCATGCAGCAAAAATGTTGCTGGTTAGATATAATAGAATGTCAATTGTAAGTTACTCCATGGGATAAGGTTAAGTATTTATCTGGCTGACTAATGGCAATAAGTTGGAAATGTTTACCATACTAATAAAGTAAATAAAACCCAAAACCCTTGGTTGTTGGTTGTTGGTTGTACATATTTTCAACTGCAGCACGTTTAACTATAACATTCCAAAACATATATTTGACAACTCTGTTGTTTGGACAAGCCACAATAAACTGTCCTTGCAAAAATTTACAAAATAACAACATCCACATAACGAATTTCAGAGAGTTTATAATAATGTGCGATATTAATCTTGAGCTGTCCATGCAGTCATGGATGTAGAATTTAGTCCAAGTCTATTATAAGAAAATTCACATAAACATTTTTACATCATTAGGCACGTTTTCTCAACTCAGCTACGTGCTGCTCCCTTAATGCTGGAACGTAATCCTGTTAATATTGAACCGAGGGAGAATCAATATCTCATTTGAATTGTTTTCTTTACCAATCACGAATTTTACCACCAGATTTTTCTGTTTACTGCATAACAATGTTCTGGTAACGACTTGTTAACGCTAGTTAGCCATAAAACTTAGAAACTTGATTATAATTGCACCTTCGATGGTATTAAGGATCAGCCAAGATTTATTTCAAATCTAAATTTTGACCTCTTAAAGTCTGGAGGACTTTACTCCAATAAGGTACACAGTTAAGACCGATAACAGATGACAAGAAGTCACCGTGCAGCAAAAATTTGAGAATTTTTTCCATATTCTCATTTTTTTAACGGACTGGTCTATGGTTATCTTCAAAAATTGAGACACAAATATTTTCCTTTAAAACCAAGAAAGATTACAAAACACAACAAAGGTGCCTCTAACGCGTTTTGATAACCAGGATATCATCTCCAGAGAGATACTCTTTGACATGTAAATTTGGTTTTTTTTCGATATAGTTCGTGTTAAAACCCAAATTTATTTTGATAAATGTCAAGTTTAAAGAAAAATTTAAACCAGAAGTTTTAGTTTGAAATGTTTTTATTCCGAATTTGAGAGATGTTCAACAAAAATATAACTAAGATTCTTAAAACTTTTAGCTTTTTGGCTTTAAATTGGAAATTTTGAATCTATTTTAACTTCAATTTCAAAATGTTTGCTTTAATTTTGAAATCATAACTCCAAATTTCAAAAAAAAAATTATTGAATTTTCAATTATTTTTTTTTACCTTAATATAGAGATTTTGATTTTAAACTCGAAATTTTTGTTTTAATTTTGAAGTTAGAAATTCAAATTTGGAAAAGATTTTTCTTTTAGACATCTGTTAGTTTCTTTCCAAAATTCATATTAACCTAATTTCCAAATTTCGAGCACATGTCGAATTTTTAAACACTAAACTTTAACATCCAAATTAAAATTTCAATTGCAAATTCTAAATATGTGGATCATTACTAGAGACCAAATATATGCATCTGCATATTTGCATAAGCAAACGCACATTTTTAACCTATTTGCACCGGTTACTACATATTTCGCCTAAAATCTAAGGATAATGCATATTTTCACTATATTTACAATATTTTTCAAAGGGTACTTAATGATTAAAATCTTAAGCTCTGGGTGGGACCTTTACTCTCCTTGGGTAAATAAATCGATCGAAAATTTATATTCAAAGAATTGGGTACCATTTTTTCTTGAAACTTTTGCTCTTTTTGTAAATTTGGTCCTTTATTTCAAAATTTCAAATTGCTTATTGAAATTTTACTTCTTTCATATCAAAATCTGACATTTTTAAAGTTTTAAATTTCTATCTCAAAATTTTCCTTTTTTTTCCAAAATTTCCATACCTTTTTAAGTTAACTGAACATTTCCACTTTGTTACAATCCGAATTTCTGTAACTTTCGATTTGTTGCCTTTTTCTCAAAATTTAATCAATCTTTTGATAAAAAAGTAGAAATCTTAAAAAAAAAATTTTTTAGAATTTCTGAATTTTTGTAAAAAGCCAAATGTCTAGCAAATTTTCTTTGAAAATTCTAAGGTGTTCGAGATTTTTTAAATTCAATAGTCTAGGAATTCCAACTTGTTTCTTAAAATATTAGCATTTATCTCAATATTGGACATATTTTGACATTATCGTGGAGCACTTATATCTTGTGGCTCAATCAAGAGAAAAAAAAATATTCAATGGAAGTTTTTCTCAAAATTTGCCTATTTCTTTTTACAAAATTTAAGTTACTAAGATGTTCTGATTTTCTACTAGATTCCGTCTATTTTCCTTAAAATTTCTTTCTTAAAATTTAATTTTCTCTCAACATTTTATTTCTCAATTTCATGGTTTTTCTCGAAACTTCGTCCTTCTTTTAAAAAAAAATGTCTACGCTAGAATCAGAACCCAGATATTTTTATTGTTTGCTTAATATTTGACTTTTTCTCGAAATTTCATATTTATATCAGAACTAAGTATTTATTATTTCTGAAAAATACGACTTTTATTTCAAAACTTGTCTTGTTCTCGAAATTTTGACATTCATCTCAAAATATTATCTTATGAAAATTACTGTTCTTATGTCGAGATCATATCCATTATGCTCATAGTAATCTCAACTGTTTCTTTTAAAACTAATCTTTTTTTAAATATCGATTTTTTTTGTTTAAATTTTGATTTTTTTATACAAAAATATGCTCAACAAATATTTTTTCAAAATTTAACTTTATATCGCGAGTTTCTATTGTTTTCTCGAAGTTTAATCTAATACGTCTTTTTCGAGATTTTCGACTATTTCCTCAACATTCGTTCTTTTTTCTTAAATTTGCATTTTATTCCAAAATTCGACTTCATTTTAAAACTGATTTTCTTTGGAAAATTTCAAGTTTTTCCTAAATATTCGACCTTCCAATTTCGACCGGTTTTCTAGAAATGTGGCCTTTTTTAAATTTTTTTATTTTAGATTTTTTTCTAAAAATTTAGGTCTTCTAGAACCTGAATTTTCTAAAGTTTCTAGAAATGTCAATTTTTTTCTCAAAATTTTGTTCTTTTCTCTTAAAATAAGTATTTTTCCTATAATTCTGCTTTATTCTCAAAATTCTACTTTTTGCTCTATTTATTCAAATATCATTTTTTTAATCTTGTCATTTTTTGCTAAAATAATAATTTTAAAAAATAAACTCTAAATTTTTAACAACAACGTATAAAAATAACGTGATTTAGCCAAATAGAGGGTATCAAAGTTGAAAAAAAAATTGTGATTTTTTTTGCATAACTGATGAACACATTTTACTATTGACAAGAAATTTAACATAGGGGGGTTTCTTTGGCCAAGAAATTCTAATTTGCTAACAGATTGCCAGTAACTCATAGGGGGCGCCACCTGCGCTACCTTGAATTATTCTAAAGCATCATAACTTTTTTGTGCCTTTATGTACACTTATTTTAAATAGATATTTTTATTTACCTACATTTTTTACGTAAAAAAGGTATACGGTCTAAATGTTGATACAAGCAACCATTTTCAAGATATTTGCCTTCAAAGTTTGCAGTACGTTTATTTTAAGTTACGTAAATGTAAATTTTTCGCAGTAGGTTTTAAAATAAAAGTAATAAGACTGACTCTAAAATAGTTTATATCAAATATTACGCTACTAACATTATTATTACACATATTTTTCAAATTTCTAAAGCAAATTTAAATAAAATACCAAACCAAAATTTATTTTCAAAAATAAGTATGTCGGAAATCACCTTTTCAATGTAAAGGGATTATAAACAATAAAAAATTTGGCGGTCTTTTATTGAAATTCATTGTTAAACCGACTGTACGTAAATGTATTCATATTTTCCCTAATCCTTAATTAATCCTTAACACCGGTATTGTTTGAAATTTTTTATGGAAATAAATGCATATAACATAGTTTATCGTGCATATTTTGCACTATACTACTACTAACTTAGGGCATATTGCATGCATAATTTTTACATTTTTTACTGCATATAATCCCCGCATTACTTATAACATTCTTTTTAATGCTTAGCTCTTAAACGCTATATCTTAAGGTTGTTTTTAATTATTTGCCATTTAACTGCCCTCTTACAAACTAGTAATTGTTTGTAAATGCTTTCATAACATAAACTCAATCGAACAAATTACACTAACACGTCTTTGTTTCACAACAAACATTTTCCAATTTCTCAGCATCCATTCTTTTAATAAAATTTATCGTGTTATGATGTAATAGCAGTACAAATCTTGTATGTGCCAGGCTTAGTTCATCAATCATCCTACAATATGCTCGGTTGCTTTTATCTAGATTTTCTTGAGAAAATTGATCTTGATGGACTAGTTTTATATTTCAGACGCAACGCAAACGAGGTCTTGTTTTCCTCTTTGCTCGTTTAAACTGAAATGTTCATTCTTAAAATGGATTTCACCAACGCAAGCCCAAAAATTACAACGATAAATGTATGAATCGCGAACCAATAGATGCTGCGGCATAACCGAAATATGTTTTGGGTCAAATTTGTTAACCTTAACAATGGGAATGAGTATATTAGCAGTGACTTAAAATAATTCTTCAGTAATCCTACGCTTAGAAGAATAAGGTCATCAAAGCTAAAAACAAAAGCTTATTAATAGTCTCTATAGAAGTCTAATACGTTCGGGATATAAACTCTTTACACTACGTTAGCTTTTATACTTACCCACGGGAATGTAAATGGAAGGAAAAGCCTTTTAAAAGCTGAATTATTGTTTGTTTTTATATGTTTGTTCGAGATCTTCAAAGCCAGAAAGAAAAATAGGGTGTAGACTTACTCCACAATTAACCACTAAAATATTATTAACACAGGAACAGCATTTTTAAATTAAAGAGAAAGACAAATAGACAATTTTTCTATGAATGTAAAAATATCACTTAATGATGATTAGATAAAATAATGACGTTGGTTACAAATTCGTAACGGATCTTGTGTTTGACCGAGTTTTGGAAGGAAAAGGAAAGAAACCCTAGGAAGGCTTAACAAAAGCCAATCATGGATTTTTAGGTAACAAAAAATATTAAAATTGAACACTGTCAATAACAGCTCCAGATTTTTTTCCGATTTGAGAAACAATCACAGCATCGCACATACTGTTCTATCATGTTTACACATCAATATGGCTGGTTTAAGAAAGCTCTCCTATGCCTATAAGAATCGTTTTTCCAGCTTCAGAGCCCGCCCCAATATCTATGTCTTCACAAATTAATCGAGTTATCGTAGCGGCCTTAGCGATTCAATTAAATCAGACAGTGAAAATGGGATTTTTAAGGAAGATAATCCTCATAGAACGTGCAGAAACATCAAAAGAAGGGCACAAATCGGATAACATCTCAAGGCAATAACGGACTCGGCGTTAATTCTCGAAATGAACGCTATGTCAGATTACTGAGTTTCTTGAGCATTTTACTTGCATAAAAGCTTACATTAAATAAACATAATGTAGGAGCTTTTTTATGAATGATAATATTATATTCTGTATTTTAATCTTCTGGTTGTGCTATATTTACTACTTTATTGTGATAACTTACGGGCAATAGGTAGGTATATCAGTGTCATATTGTTTTAATAAAATGATTTTGAAATGACTTCTCATTCTAAAATTTTACCAATTTTAATTAAATAGATAAATTTAAGACACGTTTAACTAAAAACACTATATTTGTTGCTCCAACACATATTTCTTTTAAAAAGTTAATAAAACTTGCAATGAGGAAAAAAATTCTTCAGTTAAATTCATTTAAAGATATTTTAAACAGTAAATATTCAAAACATAATAAGTTCTGTTACTTGTTAATTTAGTTTTGGAAAGGCAGTTAAAAGGTGTTTTATTTTTATTCTGACACAATCATATTTCATTGGGTAATTCACTGGGGTTAGCTGTTATAGACCTTTTTCTGTCAATTATTAGGGTAATTTACCGGCAGTAATAATTGCATAAATGTTTAGAACGTTTTATGTCCGCTACGTAGGCAAAACCGTTAGCTGCAGACTGCCACTACTACTCGATTTTTAGCACAGACATCCACATGGACACAATAATACAAATCCTCAAGCTGTTTTGCAGTAGATTTTCTGAGTCGACAACACTGCGCCGCTAGACATTTAAAAGAACAGCACAGCTGCTATGTTGCCATTACTTTAAGATATTTTCCTAACCTGCTGAATGAAGCATTGAAATTTCGTGAGATGTGTAAATTGAAATTACGATTGCGCAAAAACGGTTGCCATTTAAAATCCCTATTATTTTACAATTGCATTCATAATATCACTCTAAATATTATATTACTTTTTAATCAAAATCTACAGAAGATTTTGCCGCAATAAATTAGAATCTCTTCTAAAATATTCTTTCGTATATACTGCCCTTTTCCATACATTTTAAAAATCGTAAGTTTAATATCGAATATCTCGGCTTCAGCACTGGTACGGGTCTTTTAATTTTGCAAGTATATGGATATGGCATTTTGAATTGAGTTCATTTCTGATTCGATGATGCACCATATTGACATATTGCACATTGCAAAGCAAATGCTATTAAATGATATTAATAATTCCAGCACAACAATGGTTTATGGTTATTACAAAATATACAAACAATTTTAGTTTTTCCTGTAATGAAAAATTCAGGTAAAATGAATAATAACTCAGGATATAAGCTACTTAGATATTATTATTGTTCTGATATCCAGTGGTGTGGCTAGGAAGCAACATGCTCTTATTTAAGAAATTCAAGGGCCCCTACTTTATAACAAAAATCCTCTCTCTTGCTAAACAAGCAACTAAATACATTTTTTCTAACAAGCAGTTTAACATAACAATTTAAAAAATTGCATCTATTATATCTAAGGAAAAAACGTAAGTAAATAGATTTTGCCAATGGAGTAACGAATAAATAGGAGAGCAGGTTGCGTGAAAAGAGCAAATTTGATATTTTGCTTTTGTTTTTTTTTATATAGGAACCGCAGTATATTTGGAATACCAGTTTGTTTTTTTGGAATAAGAAGCGAAGGGAGCGGGTTAGCCCAATAAAAATGCATCAAATTATTGAAAAGTTATTATTCTTGAATAACACAAACAATCGAACAAAAAAAATAGGAACCTTTTGGAAATATCTACCAAACTGAAAAACTTCTAAAGCGCGATTTGACTTAAGGTGCAGGGAATTTGGAAGGCAGTATTCCAAATTATATTCACCTTTTTTCTTTGACAATTGCTTAAATTTTTTCTTAGAAACTAATAAATTTCTCGTCTTTGCAACAGTTCTACCATCTTTACTACTTAGGGATTAGGATTTCTAATTTTAGTTATCGTATAATCCAAAATAGCAACGTTTGTTTTGTATTTTAAAACTTAAGCTCTATAAAATATGCAATATTTTATTGAGTTTAAGTTTTTAAACAAACAAATCTCTTGTCTTTGCAACAGTTCTTTAGTACTTGGAGATTAGAATTTTTAATTTTAGTTACCGTATAACTCAAATGAGCAACGTTTGTTTTGTATTTTAAAACTGAAACTTTATAAATATTGCATATTTTATTTTAAAAAATGTAGGTTTAGGTTCTTAATGTATCTTTGACAAAAATATAAATACTTCTTTTACTTTTTTGGTTTTACTTTATAAAAATAACTGAAAAATTAACAAAAATTAAATAAGTAACCCTAAATATTTATAAAAATTATCAAAACCTAATTTTGAAATTGGGGCGTCCGACACCCCACTTGTCGAAAGGTCTAAAAAAATGCACGTGTCACACGCAGGATTAATTACTATTCTTGCAGTAATCACAAATATACACACCACATTCATAACCACCACAAGCAGCGTGAACCCACAACTCACACATTAAGCACTGTATCCAATCTTTACCTCTTTTATCTTCATTATATTTGCCCTTACAAAAATAAATACTTTGCATGTTTCCTAGCAGGGGCTGCAGCTTCATTTGTTGTTGCTATATCGTCAGACGAGTCTGTGTTATTTCCAGACATAGCACCAGGATTCGAAACACACATATTTTTGTTTGCTTTTTTTGCTTTTTTCTTCTTCCCTTTTTTCGTTGTTATTTTTTTCTGTGCTCTATTTTCTTTATCAGACTTTTTAAAGTGTGCATTTTCAAGATCCTTCGTACAAGGGGAACTTGAAATTATTGCTGATCTCGCTGGCTTGCGGCCGCTTTTGCTAGTTTTTTTTTTAATTCTGGGCACGGAAGAAATATCAGAGGGAGTAACAAGTGAATTCCTGTCCTGGTACCTGACGATCCTGGATCAGTTGTATCAAAATTCCCTAATAGCAGAGGAGCATCCACGTGTGAAGTGAGCGTCGTTGGAACAGTTTAAAGATTCTAATCCTCTTCATCAAAACCTGCAGCAGCGGCCATGTAACGGCTTCGGTAAATGCATTTCGATTAAATGGATATATGCTACCAACTTTGAAACAATTTGCAGCAATTTATTCAGTTTGGCACTTGATGTGGGCTTTTCCAAACAACATCAAATTGTGTTAAAGATCTATTAGTTTCTCTGAGAAACACTCGAACTTTTTCACTATAGTAAAATTTCAAGAGACCCATAAAAGTGCGATCAAGCGATTGAACTTTATGCGTACAATGAGGCGGCAGTGAGAGAATCATCACATGATGCATGTTTTGCAAGATCTATTAACTCCATACTCTTGGTATGATTGTAATGGCCATCGAGAATCAAGAGCACTGGTGACGCTTCTGTTGGTTTTACATATTCTAAACAAGTGAATTTGGATCCATCCCGATGGATGTGTTTTTCCTATAGAGCCAACTGAAGCTCCTGTCATTAAAGCATCAGATATATTTTTATGCTAAAAAATTATCATGGAAGGAACAAATATTCCTGCGAGGCTTGTAGAGACCACAATAGTTATTAGGGATTCCCTTTCGGCTGACTTCATTGCTCCGATTTGTTTCTTCTCTTTTCTAGCTACGATTTTTGGTATTTTACTTTGAACCATAGAGATGATACCACTCTCATCAACGTTACGCACAAAAAGACTTAGCCTGGATTTTTTCAACATTGTCGTAAAATTCGTCCATTCTTTCTGTAGTGAACCCGTTGGCTCTTGATTGAGAAGTTCCAGTCTTGTGGAAAAAATTGCCTGCTATGGTTTTACAAATCCGTTTAATCAGTATCTCCCAGCAAAACCATCCTTGAAAGGATTTCGTATATTATTTTTGATAGCTTATTGATACGCCAACCGATGCAAATCCATTCCGGTCAGCCCATAAAATTTATTCTCTATAGGTAATATGTACTTAACCAGTAGGTTTTCAATATCTGTACCCAAAACTGGATTTCAACCACTAACTTTATTCGTTATCGATTCAATCGCTGAGTCTTTATCATTAACAAAACGAAAGAGTATTGACCTGGGACATTGAAGTGTTTAGCTGCCTTTAAGTATCCCATTCTGTTTTCTTGAACAGCGCCAATAGCATTGCACATTTCCTCCTCCCATCTCTTTCTCGTCTTATATTTCTGGGATGTTGCCATTTCTTAAGAACCGAAGAATTAATATCTGCTCATAAAAATGTGCCTGCAATTTGGAATATTTCAAATTAAGTTCACGGTCGGTATTCCAAATTAACAACACGACATCCTTATCTAAAAAATCCATGTCACATTTTTGATTCTAGAAATATTCACAAAATCAAGAAAGACCATAAACTAAAAAAGTCACTTGACAATTTAAATAGACTATTATTGATGATTGCATTCTTACCGAAAAAGTTTTTAAAGTTGATGTCTTCGTTTCCCGGCTGGCTGGTAGCAGGAAAATTAAAATTTTGCCATGTTTTTAGTGTTCATTGGCTTCGTATGTCATATGATGTTATATTTGGAGCAAAAAAAGCAGACATTATATTAATTTAGATAACTGAGTATTCCAAATTACCTGCAGTATTCTAAATATGCTGCAGTTCCTCTATCAGAAAACAAAAAATTTCGATACTTTACTGCCTTACTTACAATTAAGACAATTTTGCTGTACCCTGCAATTACCGTCACGATTGGTCTAGATTTTGATGCCCAATTCAGATTTTCGAGATTAAGGTAGACATTTGCAGAAAAAGGGTCGAATTTTCATTTTAAGTGTTAATTTCAATTGAAAAGTTAATTAAAAGAGTTTATTTCAGATTTTAATTGAAAAGTAGACATTTTGAGACAAACCTAATATTATTTACAAAATGAGCAAAAACTTTTAAGTTTGCAGTTAAAATTATTAATAAAAATTAGAAATTTATAACAAAAATAGAAGTCTAACAAAAATCCGTTAAAATGTATGAACCTGATATTTGATAGAAAGTCCACACTTGGACAAAAATTTTAAAGTTTAATAAAAAAAAATCGAGTTTAAACATAAAGAGTCGGGAAAAAATTAAAGGTTCCTAGTTTGAATTAAAAAACAAAACTTTTCAAATCAGACTTTCCACAACAAAATTGACAAAAACTCGTAATTGTAAACTTGAAGACGATATTTTGTTGAAAAGATCCAAGATTTCAGAATAATTAACATTTTAGAGTAAACATAAAAAATAAAATAGGAATTTTGCTTATGCTATTTTAAATTTATTCTCAAAATGTCAATCTTAATTTCAAATTTCGGAGGCTAAATTATGAAAAATAGTCTACTTTTTTCTAAAACAGGAAGCCCGAGTTTGTAAAAAAATCTTTAAAATTTATAAAAAAATCGAGTTTGAATATAAAGTTTCTAAAAAAATCAAAAGTACTAGTTTCAATTTAATTTTAAAAAATAAACTTTTCAAATCAAACTTTTTACAAAAAAAATGGACAAAAACCGGCAGTTTGAAAATGAGGATAACATTTTGTTAAAAAAGCCTAAGTTTTCGAGAAAAATTAAAATTTTAGAGCAAACATCGAAAATTAAATTAGGAATTTTGATTACTTTTATGAAATTTATTCCCAAAATTTCAATCTTAACTTCAAATTTTGGAGGTTAAACCATATCAAATATTCTACTTTTTTCTAAAATTTCATCTTTGAATTTTAAACATTACAACATATTCATAAAATAGATAATTTCAAAAAAAAAAGCCCTAATTACGAGCAAACTTTGAGAATCATTAGAAAAATCGAGTTCAAGTTGAATCTCGAGAAATTCATCGTTTGAAATTTAAACTCGGAATTTCGAACAAAAAGTTAAGATGAAAGTTAAAATTAAAAAAGAAAAAAATTCTACAAAAAAAAACCAATGAAATTTTGAC
This sequence comes from Dastarcus helophoroides, assembly GCA_028583605.1. Classification (NCBI taxonomy): domain Eukaryota; kingdom Metazoa; phylum Arthropoda; class Insecta; order Coleoptera; family Bothrideridae; genus Dastarcus; species Dastarcus helophoroides. The sequence goes on from CM053328.1 coordinate 29,327,142, forward strand.
GTTCAAACACAAAAGAAGAATCTAATTTTGGAAAGATAGTCGAAGTTGTAGGAAAGAAGTAAACATTGTAAGTTTAGATTAGAAAGTTTAAATAAACAGGAAATTTCCGGAAAAACTGAAACTTAAAAAAAAATACAAGTGCAGCTGTGCTTTCCTATTTTACAGTAGAAAAATCAAGAAAGTTATAAAACAACATTTTTGGTTTGAATAAAAATCTACAGTAAACATAAATTCAAACGTCACTTTATTTTTTAACATATTTGCTTCATTTTTCCCTCTCTATCTTCGAGGTGATAATTTTAGAGACACTGCTAAATTTTCATGCCTTATTTTTGCTTTTAATGTTAAATAGGTTAATAGTAAGGGTTAACAAGGTCCACTATAAAATTGTATGTCAAATAACGTTCATCCTTGATTAGGCTTTAGAAAAAAAATTACCTTCCGCAAGGGGCCGTTGTGGAGCGTAAACTACTCCCCCCCGCATGGGTACGCCACTGCTGATATCAATAACAATTATTTCTCGTTGAAGACTTACCTCAAAACGCTATGTAATCTTCGTATCAACGACATACCTGTAACAAAACACCATAATATTATTTACTACAAACGTAAACGAAACAGAAATTTCGGCACTATCCATGCAATATTCATAGAATAAGACTTTTTTTGTCGTTCTTGAAGAAAAAATTATAACAAATTTAAACGTCAAGTATAAACTTTTGAAAAAATTTTATAATTACTATTGAAATCATGGTTTTAGTTTAAAATATGTTTAGTATAATGTAAACATCATTTACTGCGAGAGTAAATCAAATATAAACCGGAAATTAAAAATGTATAGGTACCTATGCACATATTGAAGTCAATAACTATTTTTCTACATAATCTCCTGCTTTTGATATGCATTTCTCAACAGATTGGGAGCGTTTTAATGCCATCATCATAAAAAGAAGGAGGGTGTGTTTGCAGAAAATTGCACACAAATGTCTCAACAGCAGCATCATCATGAAATCGCTCTCCTCCAAGAGCTTCTTTAAGTGGCCCAAACATATGACATTCGCCTGGTGATAAGTCGCGGACTATAAGGAAGGTGTTCTAATGTTGCCCAATGCATTTCCTCTAATTTTTGATGTGTCAGATTGGCTGAGTAGGGGCGGGCATTGTTGTGAAGCAAAATCACACTTCTGACCGAAAATTTGCGCCTTTTCCGCCAATATTATCGACGTTGTGCTTCATCCAATAGCTGCCAGTAGTAGGCAACATTGACTGTGCGACGTTCATGCAAAAATCAAGGTGCACAATGTCTTTAAAATCCCAAAACACAACAACCTTTCCAGCTGAGAGGCGAGTTTTTGCTTTGACGGATGCACCTTCCTCCTTGCTTCTCCCCACCATGCTTGTTTTTTTATATTCAGGGGTGTAATGGTGGACCCAAGTCTCATCACACGTAACGATACGTTGCACAAACCCATCACCTTCACGTTGAAAATGTCCAAAATGGCGCTGACAAATCTCCAGACGTTGTTGTTTCTGTTCTTTCGTTAAAACACGAGGTACCCACCTAGCAGAAATTTTTCGAAACCCCAGCTCATCTGTAATGGTGGATTGAGCACTCCCAAAGCTTATCTGTATCCAAGCTGCAATTTCATCAACAGTTAAACGGCGATTACCTTCCAAAAGGGGCTGAACAGCGTTAATCTTGTCCACAGTCGCACTGGTCCGAGGACGACGGACATGGGGTTCATTTTCAACTTAAGTTCGTCCCTCCAAAAATGTGTTGTGCCATTCATATACTTGACTTTTCTTCAAACAAGTATCCTCAAACTGTGCTTCTAGCCTACAAAGAATTTCGGCGGCAAGACATGTAATAATAATGCGTTGCGCAACGTTCGGATAAACCTCTTGCTCACTCAATGTATTTACAGCTGACGAACGCCCAGAACGAAATTTTCCTAAGCGCAGGAAGTCACGTGATATCCCTACCTAACAGGTCTAAGAGTATGCTCACACCCCTGACGCCCTCATGGCGACATAATAAAAATTTCGGATCATATTTGATTTACCTTTGTATTTAAAAAACTTATTGAATGTTCGCTAATTCTTGTGATCAATTTACCATTAACTAATTTAAAACTTTACGAATCAAAGTGAAAACTTTTAAAGAAATTTATTCTAAAAAATTATATGGAGTTAAATCCACAAATTACGATTTGTGTTTTAGAAAATTTAAATTTTTAATCAAAAAGTCGGATGGTCAAAATTAATCAAAATTCTGTTTATATCAAACCCTGAAGTTCAAAATTTTGAAAATATTTCTTCAGTTTGCCAAGTGTTTTTCTGCAAATGTTTGCTCAAAATTTCATGTTAAAACTCAAATATTTAGTTTTTTTATAAATTCGAAATTAAAGGATAAAATACTTCAAGCCAAAACTTAGAAAACTTTTACATAGATTTCAAACCGAAAAGTCGAAATTTCAGTTTGTTTTGTTTAAACATTTCTTACCAGTTTGACATCGAAATGTTGCTTAAAGTTGGATGTTTAAGTCGAATTGTGAAAGATATTTTTTACCACTTCGTGGGTTCTTCTTAAAATGTCCATAAAATTTCTAAATTTCAAATTTACACTCAAAATTTCGAAAATATTTTTGTAAAAATTCCAAAGTTTTTAACTTAAATTTATCCATTTGAGCTTTCATTTAAAAATGTTAAGTAAAAATTCCTACCTTGCACTTAAGCTTTCACAACATGTTTTTATTAAAATTTTGAAATTCTTCAACCTTTTTTCTGAAATGTTGTCTGCAGATCTTAGGTTCTCAGTTTTAAAGTGAAATTTTAAGAAAATAATTAAAAGCTTTTGTTTTTAATTATGAGAACAAATTCGCAGTTTTTAAAAATACTTTTTAAAGTGCTGCAATTGAAATAATAATTTTGAACTTTAAAAGTTGGAATTAAGAATAAAAGATTCGAATTTGAAATTTGAGATTCTCTGAAAAAGAAGAAACTTTCTTTCGTTTTCGTTCCCGAAGATAAAGAAAATTAGAATTTTATTTAAACTTGTTTCGATTTATTGCTTTATGCAGTTTCTTATTTTGACTTATTTTTTGAAATTCAACAAAAAACAACAAAAGAAAGAAGATTTTGAAACTCCTTCTTAGAAATTTAAAAAGCATTAGATTCCCACATTAACTTTAAAAGTGCAAAAATGTTTAAATTTCTGAAAAATTCCGACAAATTCCAGAAAGAAACATGCTTTTATTATTATATTTTGAGTTCATGACTATTAGACTTTATTAACGATTAAAACAGCAACAGATATTAAAAATTCCACGATGTTTCGGTAAATATTTGCTAAGACCGGACCTGGTTTCGCTTTAAAGCATCATCGGCGGTTATGCCAGCAATTTGTTTAGCCATTGTTTTGAATTTATAGTTGAATATTCGAATTTAAGTTTTCGGGTAGTTCATTGCTGATCTGTAAAGACAACAGCTAAGATGAAATTGTTTGTTTAAAAATTCCATCATTTCCGTAGAATTTTTTAATTTCAGATGATTCATTCGTGGCTTTTCAACAAAGCAGCACAGCTCAAATTGTTCGTTGCATAACATCTTGCACCCTAAATAAATGATAATGATAAATACGATTTGCAGGGTAAGCCACGCCCACCTTCTAGAGTGCCGACGGTAAGTTTCCATATACAGATAAGGAAAAATTTTCATTGTCCATGTAAAACGCTCAAAATTGTCCCTTCCATAGTTTTCTACGGCCGCTGAATGTATTCCCCTACTTTGCGCAGCATGCTCGTATCTTTCAGTTTACATGTTAGAAAAAAACTCGTCGAGAGTTTTACAACACACTGGAATAATGTTTGGCACAGTCTGGGGGCCTATTTGAACTCCTTATATTGTAATGTTTATTGTTTATTCTTCATTGGAATTATTATTTATTTTGTTTAAGAAATCTCGTTTATGTATTTTGGTTATCAAAGAATATCAGATTTATTTTGCCTCAGACATTGATTAAATTAACGGACTAAAAAAACAAACAGCATGTGGTAAGCAAATTTTAATAAAATTGTTGCCTGCCACTAGTAATCCCGTAACAAAACACGTTAGAACCTATGATGTACTACTGATTTCTCCACCAGCGCTGATCGCTGCGCTCTGCGTTGAATTGTTTACATCGGTATAGGAGAATACAAGGCGCCGCCCATCTATCCCATTATTAGCTCTCAAAGTTAAATCTCTCATTAACATTTTCCCTATGGACAGTGTTTGACTTTCCTGATGTGTATGAGTGAGTCTACGGAGTGAAGTATCCTTGGTCGTTATCAGATGCGCACCAAACTGTATACAAAGTGCAAAAATTATTTCTGCTATTTGAAGATTAGCTTTAAACGTTTTAAAACACCAATATATTTTAAAATTACCTTCTCCAAGCGCATTTGTTATATTTTATCTTGTTAACAATACCAGGCGTGTGGAACGCGAAACGCTATAAATGAGGGCCCTCAGACAAAACATTTAAATCCTCATAATGCTCGAATACAATATATTCGTCTCGTGGCAGAATTCAACAACCGTAACATATTTATCATACATTGCGAAAGGACTTGCAGGCATGGTTGAAATAATTGCATTGTTCGCAAGGAAAAACAGATGTAAGTTGTGAAATATAAACAATGGCAGCTATCTACCTCGAACGTTGAGAGCTCGACAGGCGCCGACATTGTATCGTTAACGAACGCTTTTCATTTTGTCAAGACCGACGTTTTTTTGCGAGCCAACGCGACACGAACGCCGTACAGTGGCAGGAAGTGACACTGCTAATTATCTGTAGACAATGCCTTCTTTCGACATTATGGTCTATAGGGCATAAGCGGCGATAGAAGTGAACAATGGAGGCAAATTGCCACCAAGTGGACAATGCTCTCTTTGCTTTCTGTTCGATTCATCCTTTTGTCCTCTCTTTTCGGCGCAGATTACATTTGATGTGTTATTGAAAATTGGGCCTCTGTGAGGCACATTACCTCCGTAAATGTCGAATCCACGGGATGCGATGAGAAGCGTTTCATTTGGATAAAAGGGCCTTTAAGACGCTTAATTTTATGATAATGTTTATCTCTTTGTTTTTAAATAACAGCCCCCTGTTTTGGAACTCTTCCAAAGGAACTTTCAAAGTTGGGTCTCAAATATTAAGCTACCTAATTACTAGCACATTAGCTTAGAGTATACAACATTGGAAAATTTACAAAGCTGGTTGGTTTACCAATCAGGTGTAAGGTGTAAAGTAGGGGTGACAAAAAAAACAAGATAAGCAAAAACCCCCACTGTATACTGAATTACTTATATCACCTTATGAATAAGGAAGAAATCGCTTTATCCTCGGTTATCTCAATAAGTATATTAACTAACCACATAGGTAAAACATATCAGTTTTGTGGTACATCCTCGCGTTGCTGTCGCGTCAGCAGAAATGAAACATTGGTTAGGTGCAAAATGTGCACATTTCCAACCCTTACTTCGTGAAATTCTTTAATATTCAAAACTATTAAACTTTATTAACAACTTATTAACAATTAAAAAGCAAACTGTTGATAAACGACAGAAAAAAAAATGTATATAATTAAGTGATATTCTCCCCCTATAGCGCTGAATAATAGTTTGAAACACAGAATCCCGAGAAATTAACTTCTTTGGCTGAAATATTGGTAGATTCCACTGTAAGGAAATGGAAAACCAAACTACTCATAAATATTTAACTAAGCTCCGAAACCACATTATTCTGACTGTTCGAGCGTTAAACAATAACTTCAAGTATGTGCGATTTTAGTTTTTCTTAGACTGGTTAATTATTTCCTAAAATTTTTTTTGATTCGATTATTTTTAAAATTATTGTATATTTTTGGGCCCACCAAAAATGGTCCTGGGAATGCAAACAATTCCTGAAGCAACTGGCTGCAAACAACAAAGTAACTTTGATGTGGGTTCCAGGCATCAAGGCATAGCAGGAAACGAAGAAGCAGGTAGACTCGCAAAAGAGGCTTCAATCACACCTCTTTTCGGCCCGGAACCATACTGTGGTCTTACAAAAAGCCATGTAAAAAATGAAATAGATACTTGGAAGACAAACCAAAGGGTATCATACTGGAGGAAAATTTCAGGGCAAAGACAGTCAAAAACGTTCATCACTATCTCAAAAAAGGAGTCTCAGCAAGTTTCTTGAACTAAACAAGAACGACTTAAGAATAATAACATTTTACAGGACACTTCCTTAATTAAGTATCACCTTAAGAAGGTGAGAACAGTGAATGATGAAAACAGCAGATTCTGTAACGCAGCAACAGAAACAACAGAACCTGATATGCGAATGCATGGCTCAGTTCTGTAAAAAGCTCAGATTTTTTTCAAATGGTAACTCTGACACCTCAAGAAATAAGAGAAACAGATTCTAAAAGCATAACAGACTATGTAAAAAGTGTAAACATCTTGGACAATCATTAAAAAAATTAGAGTCCGCACAAAAGATCCTAATGGATCACAGTGTTGAGAGGTGTAAAAGCCTATACGACTCTATTTCAGAACCGCAGAACTGTAGAACTAGGCCTACCAATCAATTCTAGAAAAGGAAATTGTAAAATAGATTGAATTATCTTCATACCTATTTCAATTAATCTATGGAAATAATCAACAATGCCAATTATAATCATCGTTATGTGTCTTTATTAAGATCTAATAATTATTTGGTTATTTACACCTTATCCTTAAAGGCCGTGTAAAATTTTCAACACTGTTAACATTATGATGGTGGATTTTTCTGCAAAAAAAATTCATAGTATTTTTTCTAGTGTGTTACATTCGTACCTCTCGGTAAAGTAGACACCACATCTTATAAAATCTCACGTCCTGCCGAATGTTTAACGTATAACAACGCAGGAAAATGTTCCGAATAAAAAAATATCTCTATAGAATCGATTTGAAAACAGAAATGCAGGTCTTCGTAAAGATAACAAAGTTGTCAGTTGTCGACTAAAAATATCGTAAAAATACATAAAATAATGCTTCTCAAAATCTCAAATGTAAACGAAACCTGATACTTCGACTATATTTGGTAGATGATGGTCCACGCCATCTATCGATTAACTCAGGTTTGCCTAAGTAACTGGAAACGCAAACGGAATTTGAATTCCTCTTGATAACGTTTTTATTTGAACGCACTTTATGACACCATCATGTTTGAAGTAGTGTCAACGATTACAGTTTTTAAAGCATACTAAATTCTAAAGTTCTGGATATCTCCGATAACATTCTGCAACACAGAAATTTGTTACAAATTGAACAGGAATCTGCACGCGAGTCTGAAATAATAAAAGGCTATAAGGATAACTAGATGTGCAATGAGTTAAATTTATGGCCAATATGCATAAACCCTCCGTTTTTAAATGCCAAATCAACATATTTTACGCTCTATTAAACCCATCTCTTCCGAAGGAAGGAGCTATCGACCTGATATATTGTTCCGTCTGGCTTCAGGCAAGTTATGAGGTGGTAATGCATTGAGAGGAAATTTATCTTGCTTAAGCTTCTATATGAGACTTCGAAGCCTCGTAGAGGAGGCAAAGGGAATGAAAAGCAATCAATGTACACCTGAGCGTCAAGGAAGCGCTTTGTTACTTAAACCGTCAGAGATAAGTTTATGCAACCCGATTTGCCCAAATAAAGAGCAAAATGTAATAACGTCTGCTTGCAGTGTCAATGTTTTTGTTGGTGAACCTCACGAATGACAGTGTAATAGACGAACATATAACTAGGTTTATTAAAAGATAAAAGAGCAGCAGTGGTAACAAGAGCACTGAATGTCACATAACAATGAATATTTTTTTTTTCAATAGAAAAGGGACTAAAGACTGAGATATGGGTGAAAAGTGGAGTTCTTCACATTAGCAGTCCTGCACCAAGAAGACTACCTTTAATTAAAAGGAAAGCACTCGTATGGATGGTGTAATCTAAACAAATATAATTTGTTAATTCAAGAAGAAGGGTTTGTTCTAGCAAGCGTTAAGAATTGAATTTCAACCACTATTTGGTCACCTAGGGAACAGATAATAATTGAAATAACCACTTACAACCAGAAGTACAAGGTTCCCTGAAGAGATTACACTCAGATGAAGACAGCATCCATTAGGTATTTGTGTGGCTGACTTACATCTAAAAGTTGAAAGTGTTTACAATGAAAATACCGTACAGAAAGACCAAGGAAGACCGAAACGGGTGTATGGTTGTTATTGTAATTATTTTTACAATTTAGCACGTTCACACTCTTTACAAAACATTTAATTGGGATTATCACGTGCCCATAGTCCCCCCAGAGCGAAGTTGGAGGACATAAATAAGTGTCAAAAAACCATTTCCTTCGACACTTTTCATCTATTTGATGAACAGCATGATATTCTATCACTTTGTGTAATATTTTCCTATGTCGATCTCTGAACCAGGCAGATTGTTAAGGGTGCGTTTAGACTAGACACTTTTCTCTCTGACATAAGTGTCAACTATCCTGAGAGAAGCTATCCAAGACTTATCTACACAGCTGGAAGGAGATAGCTTCTCTCAGGATAGTTGACACGTCAGAGAGTAAATATATTTTATGTCAGAGGAAAATGTATGGAATAAATTGTCTAATTTAAACGCACCCTAAAGAGCTTGATATTATTTGATGTGTAGTTCATATATTCAAAAAACTAGCACAATTACCACGTGTCGTTGACGTGGTGTCCTACTTACACCAAAATATATGGATATCTCTTTAGCATAAAAGTTCACATGTCTTCACAACGAATCCGCTTTTTAGGCTTTCCAACGTTCGAGGCAGTTTTACTGCATCTAAAAATTTCATAAGCCACCTTTTTATTATTAGCTTTTGCATCTAAATAAAACGTGACTTGAATATATCCTTTTAAAATGCTTTAAAGCCGTATTGCCAGCTGTTTATTACATTTCTGGTGCGTTAAAAACAAAAAGGAATGTTACGTTTGCTTTATAACATACCCTTGCTATTAATGCAACAAACATAAAAGCATGTATACACTTTTATTTTAGCTTTGGACATAATTGTATTACATAATTACTGTTACTAATTTAAAGAAAAATTTAAATGCTGATACCTCACATAATGTAGGGGGGGACTGGGGTATTGCGGACTGCCTTTATATTTTGGCTAAAAACTGGCAAAAAATATTTTTTTCTGAAAATTTCAAAGACTGAATTTATAGTACACTTAATAACCTCTGTTTGGGTCGCAGCAGTTTGGTCAAATTGTATTAAATTATATAACTTATATCAGTTGGACTAAAAATTGCATTTTTGGGATATTGAAAAATGTTGGGGAATTGCGAACCGCTTTGTAAATGGATTAAAAAATGGAAAAATGTGGTTAAAAAATCTTTTCAATTTGATTAAATGTAGCAGAAGATTTAGTATGAAAAAGAAACAAAGTGAAGTGGAGTTAAAAATGGCAATGAAAATTAATTGGAAACGAAATTATTATCGTACCAAAAAATTATTAGAAATTGCCGAAAAATAATGCTGTGTTGAAAATTTGCACGAATATTAATCACTTATATGCATCAAATACACGAAGTTAGCTTGTAAAATCTAAAGAACCAAGTGATCTATAATTCCCCGACAAAAGTGGTCCGTAATTCCTCGAACGCCCTTTTTTAAAATATGGCAGCATATGAGTAACCAAATACAAACTTCATGAAAAATTTTATGTTTGTATTGAACACTTAAGGTTACGCGAATGTTATGAAGATATTTACCTGAGTTAGATCTCGAAAAGTGTACTTAAATTAGAAGAAACACAAAGTGAAAAAAAATTTCGAAGTATCACATTCCTATTTGGTATCGAAGCGAGATAATGGTTTGCGTACAGAAGACGAATGCTGAAGCTAAAATGAGCTTAACATGAGGCGAGCTGATAACAGTTATTTGTAGCTGTCAATCACTACTAGACGAAAAATTATAAAGCTGGTCCGCAATTCCCCATAGTCCAGAATACCCCAATCCCCCTGTTGCTTAAAATTCCTATATTTTCTAAAAAAAATATTTTTTTCCTAGTCGCTGGTTATGTGGAGAAAAACCTCTGTGAAATATGGACAAATAGAGGGATGAGATCATGAAGGTTCTACTTTTGCTGTCAAAAGAAGCAAGATTCGGTTTTTGCACATGTTTAACATCTGCATTAAAAAACTTTCTGTTAAAATCTGAGATCGATATTTTAAATATTGCGGTAGTTGCAAGAGTTTGCAGCATACCATGAACCAACTCTAACGCAGGGCTTCTTAACCTTTTTGTAGTCGGGGAGCATTTTCAAAATTTCTGAAACTCAAAGAATCCCTTACCATGGGCGCAGCCAGAATTTCATTCAGAGGATAGCAATAATCATTTTGAAAAATTGATGGGCCAAATAGGTAAATCAGAAAAACTTTCGGTTAAGTATGCATATTTTTCTTAAGACATTTCCAGGCTTAAGTAGAAATTTTGAACTTTGGGAGAAATAACCTGAAAGTCAATTTTAGAATAGATACCAAACCTTTTAAAAATTTCAAAATATTCAGTGGTCAAATTTTGCTAAAACAAAATAACAGAATAAGTCAAGAACAAAAAATAAAAAAATAGAAAACGCCATTTTAAAAAAGATTTCTCTCGGAATTTTACTTCAGACATAATCTTGAAATTTGCAAAAATCTTTCTCAAAAGTTTCTAAATATATCATTTTCCCAAATTTTAGACTTTTGTTGAAATATATATTATCAATTTTCGAGAAATAAATGAATTTTTAAAATAATCAAAATTTGGAGAAAAGTCCAATTTTGATTAAAAATTTCCAAAAACATAAAACACGCAATTTTAAAGTACAAGTCAAAATTTCAAAATAGAACAAATTTTAAGAGAAAAATTAAAACTTCTGAAAGTCAAAGTGAAAAGAAAGGGGATTTTCAGAAAAAAAGAAAATGGCTCAAAATTTTGGGAGAAAAGTTCTAAAAAATATTTAAAATTTCCAAGAAAAAGTTCAATTTTGAGAGGAAAAAGCAGAATTTTTAGGACAGATTTGAAATTTAGGAAAATACGCCATTTTGGTAACAGGTCAAAATGTTCAGAAAATAAATTCTAAAATAAAAACTTAAACTCAAAAAACTCAAAAAATGTCGAATATACAAAAAAAAAGTCAAAATATCTAATGATCAAATTTTGTGAAAACAAGTAAAATGATGGGAAAATGTCCTATTTTCTGGAAATCGCAAACTTATTTAAGTTTTATAGGTATTTCAATTTCATTCAACAGTTTTTCCTCTGAGTACTTTAACTTATTTTTTAACATTTCAATCTAACTTGGAGACTCAACAAATTGGGAAAAGTCGAATTTAAAATAAGTCACATTCATAAAAAAATCGACATAAAGCATTGCATTTTGGGATAAAATTTAATATAAAATAAGGCAAAAACTAGCTAAAATTTTAGAAATGGCAAACTCAAGAAAGTCGAAGTATTTAGGAATTGGTAAATATTAGGAAAATTGGCAGAATTTCAAAGAAAAGAGTTTTTCTTCACAAAAAAATCTAAAAGGTTTAATAAAGTCGAAATTTCGAGGTCATGCAAAAGGAGAATTTCGGGAAAAGGACTGACTTTAAGATAAAAGGTCCAAATTTAAAAAAATTACGAATTTTGAGGAAAATATCAAAATGTTTACAAATACTAAATATGTCATTTTAAGATAAAATCAAAATTTCAAAAAAAGGTAAACATTTAAAAACAAGTAAAATTTCTAAAAAATCGTACTCTAAAAGATCACAATTTTTAGAAAATGCTAAAACAAATAATCAAATTTCTAAAAAAAGCAATATTTCAAAGAAACCTTCAAAATTAAAAAAAAAATCAAAATTTTTTTATAAAAGTTCAATTTAAAAAAGTAGAATAAAGTCTAAATCGAAAAGGACGAATTTTGAGAATATAGTTTAAATAAGAAAAGAACAAAATTTTAAAAATACTTATAATTCCAAGAAATAGATTAAGTTCTACAGCAAAAACACGTCATTTCGAGAAAAAATGAAACATGTTCACAGAAAATCAAATTTTTAGAAAACAGTTCAATTTTGAGAAAAAATTCGAGATTTCCAGAAACATAAATAAAAAATCAGATTTTGAGATATGGCGAAATTTCCAAGAATAAAATAAATTTTGAAAAAAAGATCAAAATTTAGAGAAAAAGACAAATTTTTAGATTCGAACCTATTTAAAAAAATAGATATTTTTAAACAAAACAGAATTTGAAACAAAAGATGTAAATTGTAGAAAAAATCGAAATGTAGTAAAAATTAAATACGAAATTTTTCAGCGGTACCAAATTTTGCGAAATTTCAAAAGAAAGGGGGAATTGTAAGAAAAAACGAAATTTCGGGAAAAAAGTAGAAATTGCAAAAAAAAAGTCGAAACCTTCTTAGCTCAATATTTAATTTCTCTTTTTTTTTACAAAAAATCGATCAAATTTTGAGGAAAAGATAAATTTTGAAAAACAATCGAAATTTGCAGAAAGTCGAAACTTTAAAAAGGTCAACATTTTTGAGATAGTCACATGTTGATGAAAGAAGTCTCATTTTCGGAATAAACTTAAAATTTTATAAAGATAAGACAAATTTTGCGAAAAAGATTAAATTTTGTAAAAAAAAGGTCTAATTTTGTGAAAAAAGTCGAAATTTTGAGAAAATTTCCAAATTTCAAGGAAAGAACAAATGTTAAAGAAAGAAATATAAATTTTTGGAAAAGGTCCTTCAGTTAGGAATATAATTTTTCAGACTACGTCCCAGTTTTTTTTTAAAAAAGAAGGAAATTTAATAATATTTTTTTTAAGTACGAGCGGATCGATTACTGCATAACTTACTATTTATCCTAATAAAGATTTTTGAATATTGTTATGGTAGCAACACACTTTTGGTATTGTGTAAAAAAGGGCGATGCACGTTATGATCTAAGAATTTTTTGACAACCGAAAATAAACGTCATCTTTTTGATGACAAAAAATGTACGTTGTCCCGACTATCTCCACGAAAAAAGAAGACAAACTTTCTCACAATTCAATGAGCGCCAATAAGATTTCTGACAACTAAAAAAAAAGTTACTATTATCCATTTCTGAATTTTTATGATTTCATATACAGGGTTGGCCAATTGAAACGCTACGGCCTCAGGGGGCTATAAGCTAACATATTTAAAAAAATAAACAATCTGGTCAAATATGGACCGTTAAAATTTACATGTTAAAAGTATTTTTAAATATACAGAGTGTTCCAGAAAACTGTTATGTATCAAAGTTGGGATTTTTCAAATGGAAACCATATTTTTCGTTTCATTTTTAAATTCAGCTCCAGACTTTATGTCAATTTTTTAAAGTTTTTCTATACCTAAAGCGTACCCTTTTTGAGATAATTCACTATTTTTTAAATACAAGGTTTTAAAAAGAAAAATTTTTTCCCCTGAAAGTAAATAATTTTGACAGTGTCGTCTATAAATGTTTACTTGGCATACCATTTACCAGAAAATTCAGTTTGGACAATTTCCAAATTTTATACAGGATGTTCCATATTCACCGGAACAGTTACTTAAATTTCAACCGTCGCTTTCTTTGTTAATTTAAATATAACACGCAGTATCTTTTTATTTTAAATATTGACAAATTTAATTATCTTTAAGTTGGTATGTAGATTTTTTAAGCTTAAATTCAGTAGTTAAAGAAATATAAGTATTTTTACGAAATGCACTCTTTTTCATCATTATCCAAAAGAAAAAAATGTAATCAAGGATGGTAGGCTTCGGTAAATTATGGCAAGCAGTATATAAATTAATTTCGTTCGTTTTATTTTAACCTAGCCTCATTTACAAATAGTTTTATAAAAAAAAGTCAACTACATACTGAGTTTAGTATTTAGTAAAACTGTAAATCATATATCCAACACAAATAAAAAACAATGTTCTACTTTGACAAATGTTCAATGTGGGAACCATTTTGTTCTAAATGGACCTTATTCTTTTTTCAAAAACCTTCTTAACATTTGTTAAAATACTTGCGTCAATTGTTTCAAAAGCATTTCGTATTCGATTGTTGATGTCCTTGGGGGTGGTAGAGGAAACACTGTATACAATGTTTTTTACATACCCTCATAGAAAAAAGTCCATTGGGGTTAGGTCCGGCGATCTCGGGGGCCAGTTATAATTACCGCCTCTTCCAATCCATTTAATTTGAAATTTCGTGTTGAAAAATTTCCTTCCGAAATTGTGAAAATGAGCATGAGCCTCGTCTAATTGAATTCACATTTTTTGCCAACTATGTTAAAATTTTATGTTGGATATCGGATTAAAAGCAGCACAATTCCTCAAAAATGGGTTTTATCTTTCAAACCATTGAACTTAGGTATATGAAATGCGTACCACCTGAAAGCCAATTAAATTTACTAGTATTTAAAATCAAAAAATACTGGGTGTCCCTTTTAAATTAATAAAGAAAGTGGAGTCCAAACTTCAAGTAAATGTTTCGGTAAATTTGAAACATCCTAATATAAAGTTAGGTACTTATCCCAGCTGCATTTTCTGGCAAGAGGTATGCCAAATAAAAATTTGAAGGCGCCACTATCAAGATATTTAGCTTTTAGGAGTAGAAATGACTTTTTGAAAATCTTATGTGTTTAAAAAAGCGGATTATCTTAAAAAGGGTAAAAAAGTTTTGGCGTAAGGAAACCTCAATAAAATGAATATTATTTTTTGTACTGAATTTAAAAATGAAAAGAAAAACACAGTGTCTTATTTAAAAAATCACGAATTTTATATGTAAAATTTTCTGGAACACCCTGTATATTTGTAAAATATTTAAGTATGTACACCATAGCGTCCTATATTTATCTACTATGTTTATTTTTTAAAATATGGTACCCCATAGCTCCTAGAGGCCGCAATATTCAGCGTGGCCCACCCCATATTTTGGCGATACACCTGGGAACAATTTCCAACGACACACCGGTTGGGAATCACTGATGTAGACCCCCGACACTCATGATATAGACTTCATGTTAGTAAGACCTGCTCTAACGAGAACACTGTTGTTGAGTACAACCCAACACAATCAAACCACATTTGATCATCCTTAATGTGACTTTGCAGTAATGATATAATATACTGGATGTTCTAATTAAAAAAAAATTTGTTCGGTTCAACACTGCCTTGTATAAAAACAATAGTTTTAAAATATACAATAATGATGCATCATCTGTCCCGATAAAACTAATTTCCAAAATTTACTTTCAATAAGAAGCTATCGACCATCTTCAGACGGATGGTATGCCCAATATGAAATAGTTATTTTTGAATGTCAAATTAATGTTGCGAGCGCTTGAGGGAAAATCAATTACATATCAAGCTTTCCATTAAGTTATTATTTACCCGAAGGGTAACCCAAAACGAAAGTAAATTTGTATTTTAAAATAAAATTTCAATTTTCTTCGTTAGGATGTGATATGACAGATGTCTATTGTATCATCGTTCTCAAAACGCTTTTACAAATTTCAGAATCTTGAAATCAAGCTTTCGTACGGTTTAAAACAGTCGGTTGGCGCAACCCGATCTCTCTAAATGTGTATCCATCTTGCATTGTCCGCTTTCGCAGTGTGATGCGCTTAAATTAAATTCCGGTATGCCCAAATTAAATTGATGTCGCGTAGTGTGTTTGTCATCACAATGAAATTGTAAACATTAGGGCAAGTCAAATAAACACTTAGACCTCGTTGGAAAAAAATAACTCAAATTCTGTACATGAAATTTCGTAATTAAAAGCTGCATTCTACTACATTGGCGGCTAAATGTTACCGGCGCATCCGCCAATTGATAGCGAATTTTGTTTGATTGTTTTTCGGTGAATACACAAGTTTTCAGGACATTTGCTCACTTTAATAATACCTTTCTGTGCAGGAGTGTTTGGTAATTTATCAGGCACTTGACTTTATTCAATACTGATTAAAAACTTTCCACAATAATAAAAAATGAATAAAGGACCAATTAAATGTTCTGTAATTAAACAGTTAAACGTGCTCAAAATAGAAAATATGTACAACCGCAATCATAGACTAGTTTCGGCCTTCCTTGGCCTCATCAGCATGGTACGGTGGTTGTATACACTTCCAACTTAAAGCCTTTAGTCAGTCGTATAAGTATCCAAGAGAGTAAATCCCCATTGGGTGACTTGTAACTGACTTTTAACTGTTTATTACGCAAACATTTTCGCCACATGCTAATTGAAGCATTCTTCTCTGCTGAGATAATAAGCCGAATATATCCAAGTCTATTAGGATGTAATTGAAATCCAATTGCAAAGTCCTCGGCGTGACTTTACTTTCATGTAGTTTTGACAACATTTGTCAAAGTTATTAAAAAATAACTTATTTTGTGTTATCTCTTGTTGCTCCAGGATTCCAGGAGTGTTTTCTTCGTTTGATTCATTAATATTTTTTGAATAACAACATCTATTTATAACAATAAAGAATTATTACTTATCATCCTGTTTAAAACCTAAAACTGGTAAAAGATTTATGTCTACTTAAAATATTGCTGGAAGGATAAAATTTTGTTTGCTTAAATTTTAAAAATAGGAGACCTTTTGAATTATTTATCATAATAATTTATGATAACCTGTCGAAACGAAATATACATGAAACATAACAAAAACAATAATAATTTAAAATTAAACAAATATTAATCAGAACCGATCAAAAGCTGCGTTCTGCAGACCAGCATTTCCTAAATACTGGGTTGCAGCCCAGCACTAATTCACGAAAATAAAATATTAGATCGCAAAATTGGCTCCTTAAGGTTTAGTGAAATTCATAAAATTTACTAGAACGAAACGATAAAATTTTTAATCTTAATTTCTCTGGTTTTTTCCCCGGTTTTCCCTAAAAACTAAATACAGCAACTGACTGGAAATTTGAACAGTGCACACATTCTGACTTCTATAAGTGCAGAAGTTGATCATTAAGGTCAAAATATTTGAAAAGCCTAGTCAAAATTTCTTAAAAAGCTTAGATTTTGAGTTTGACTCGAAATAAAAAAAAATCGAAAGAAACTAAACCTTTTCAATAAACTTTTTTACTTCAAATTACAATCAATTCCTAGAATTTGAAACTGTATTCACGAATTTTCGACTTTAGTACTGTCAATTAGACTAAAATTTTGAAAGTTTTTCTTAAAATTTAAACTTTTCAGCTCTCAAGATTTCGACTAAAGCTTGACATTTTCAGAAGGTCGAAAGTTCGAAATCGTGACACCAACATTTCGAAGTTATCCTCGGGATTTGGGCTTTTATAATATGGATATATTAAATAAGTTATTTTAAAAATTTAGAACCTGTTAACTTGGAGTTTGGACTTTAATATCCCCATTAATTTCCCCAATTTTCAATTTTTAAAGTTTCAAGATCAACTCAGAATTTTAAGAAAAAAGTTCTAGAAAAAAAAACGAATTTTAATATAATTTTTTAAAGTTGATGTTTGGAGAAAACCTTGAATTAAAAAAAAGAAATTTTTAAACTTAAAAATTTAATTTTTAAACTAAAAATTTAAAAAGAACTTTAACAATAATTCTGGATTTTTTCAAAGTATTCCTATTAAATCGTAATTTAAATTTTTTTACTCTCATGTATTTTCGACTGTTTTCGAGGTAAAACGCAAAATGTAAAAAAAAATAATAAAATTTTTGAGTACTTATGAGAAGAAAATTTAAGAAAAGAGCGAACATTTTAAACAAAACATGAAAATAATGTAAAAGAAATTTCTGTAAATGTTTAGGTATTTTCAATTTAAAGTATGATCCTTAAAACCAAATAGTGTCTTTTTTCTGAATTTGTCATTAAAAATCGGAACTTTTAATCGTTAATGTTTTTGTTCCGGAATTCCAGAAAAAAATCACATTCCACACAGTTTTCGTTTCGACAAAAAACTTGTTTTTTTTTTCTGTTTTTGTTTTAATAAACATTTAACAAGTTTCTATTTGTATTTAAAGTTTACTCCTCAAAGATTAATCGCCTACCTAAAAGAATTTATTACTTTCGAGAATCATTTAGGAAATAAAATTTTAAGAAAAAACTCAATTTTATTCTTAAATTTCAGTGCTTAGACTTTTAATTTTTTCTTAAAATTTCATTATTAGATGCTTAAAAGATTTAAATTTGACTGTAAGCTCAAATTTGCTATATTTGGGCTTCTAAAATTTGTAATAAAAAAGTCACGGCCGTATTAAAAAAAAATAAAATTGATTATGGTTACTCGAAGACGAGAGGTATAATTAAAAATCTGATGCATCTGAGCATTATTTAAATTCATTTGAAGTTGCAATGATAAGGTTTGTCAGTTTTGCTTAATCGTTACTTAATAACATCAGAACAAAATAGAATATAAAATGTGAAAACTTTCTTCTCTCTTCTCTCTCCTCTCTTCTCTCTGGCATGGAATGTTTCTGGGCTTTATTTTGTTAGTCTTTTAATTTTTTCCCCATTTAACCAAATCCGCATCGTTGAAAGAATGCCCATAAAAGCGTAAATACGGAATTTAGAAAAAAAAGTTGAAATTATAGAAAATACTTTTGGTTTATAAACCACGGAGATGAATTTTGAAATATCAAAAGATGCAACTAATTTTTTCCAAAAAAGAACCAACATTTTATATTTAAACTCGAAATTTAAGGAAGACAAATAAAAACATTTATAAGTTCGAACGCAGGATTTTAATAAAAAAGTTTAAAAATTGAAAAGAATGATTTTTTTTAACAGCGACTTTTAGAACTTAAGTGGGAAGTAAGCTTTTGTTAACGTACCCATTCGGACATTTACCAAATAGAATTAAACTGACATTTTTTCCGATTTACCCCCGAATTTAGTTCCAACAAAAATTACAGCTCTTTTTGGTTCAGTTCCGCTTCAAATCTCTGATTAAAGCGTCAAAATTCCAATAAAAAGTAACATTTATTATATAGCTTTTGTCGATTTTTTCTCAGAAAATCTCCAGCTTTTATGGTATTGCTAAACAAATTTAAACTTCAATCTTTAAATTTCAAGTTTTTTCTCAATATTTTTAGTTTTAATTCACCTAAAAATTTTAATTTTGAAATATTCATAAAAATTGAGATGTTCGACACAAAACAAAGTAAATAAAACTTGCAGGTTTAAACTGATATCTTGAAATTTTCATTTAAATTAACCCTTTAAACTTTTTTATAAAAATAAAAACTTTGAAAAACATTGTGAAAATTCACAAGAAAGTCTTAATTTAAACTTCCAGTCCCAAATCTTCAAGAAAGAAACAAAATTTTTATTTTAAAGTAGATATTAAAAAAAGGAGATGAAAAATATTGTAAATTTTGAAAAATATAGTTTCAACGTTCAACGAAACTCCAGATATACATTAATTCTAACACTTTCAGTAAAAAGATGATTCAAGTTTAAACCAAAAAATAAATATTAGCTTTAACACAAAGAAAATCCGAAAAAATTTCCATTTTTTAAAGTCATAATATTTTAAAAGTCGAAATTTAACAAAATTCCAAAGTTTAGGTTAAAATATCAAGAAATTGAAAGTTGAAATTCTTAATATTCTGAAAAATTCAAGTTTACACTCAAAAATTTGACTATTTTTTCGGGTGCAACATACATGCTAGAAAGTTAGAATATTTTACTTTCGATATTTCATCAATTCAGAAAAGTATCGAGATTTTAATAGAAAGGTGAAACACTAAGTTTTAAGAATTTCAGTTTAAAAAATGGGCCGAACTTGGGTAAATTCCTAAGTTTGACCTATTTTTTGAGATTTCGAGAAATATGTAAAATTTTAGGACTCAAGATAAAATTTTGAGAAAATATTAAAAATTCTAGTAGGGGGGAACGAAATTTTAACTTTTAACGAAAAAACTTTTAGAAAAATTATTCGTGGTTAAATTTTTAAAAACAAAGAAGAAGAAATAAGACTGGTATTTAAAAAATGGTTAATGGAACACAAAGGAAAAGCATAAAACCAATATAACCGAGCCAGATTAAAAAAAAAGGTTGGGAACCACTGCTATGGACATTAGGGAGTCCATTGTTTACCAAGTTGGCTTTATTAACTTGGGTATTTTTTAGATTATTTCTTTGCAGCCTAAAAACAATTTTAGAAAAGAAAAAAAAATTCAATGCCGTTTAACCCTGCCTAAATGGCGATACTTTTCCCATGAGTTTTTGCACTTTTTGGAAAATGAATATTTTCTCACTTATTATATTTAATCAATTACCACCTTATATTGAATCTGCTTTTATTATAATCCCTTTATATGGAAAAGTTTTCATATTAAAGTTAAAAAAATTTCTTAAATTTTAACGAGGGTTGAAATTGTGAAATTTATTTTTACCGTTTTTTCCAATTGTGCCTTCTTAGTAATAATTATAATTAAGAATTTATTTTAAATTTGCCATAAGTATGATACCTTAAAACCATTTAGCAATCAAATTTAAATTTTTAAAATAAGAAGTATTTTCACATTGGTTAAATGATTTAAATTTTCAAGTAATGCCATTGTTTTCAAAAATAATTTGTTCCTGCGAAAACAGAAATTAAGTGAAACACTTCTTGGGTAAGGTGGATGTAATGTGCTAATTCAACACAGGACTGGATTCAGACTTGATGAGGTCCTAAGCTACTTGAATGTGGCCGGGAACTTTTTAGTGAGCAAATAAAGATCATCACAGAATTGCCTCCACAATTTCTAGTTTCGACATGGCTCAAATATTTTGGTGACAAAAAAAAATTTACACATTGTATGACCAAATATGATTTTTTTTGGAGGGCTTCTGATGGGGATCCTGAGCTATAGTTTGTATAGCTTATACTTAAATCCAGCATTGGCTAAACACTGTATACAACTTAAATATAATTCAGCACAATGAAGACGCAAAAAAATTCCGGAGGCGGATTTGCGGACTCACAAATTCATGAGTGCCTCTGATACTAGCGCCACTTGTCTCAAGTAATATATTATTTGTCAAATGCCACTGAATTGCTTTTATTAGGTACCTCACAGATAGCAAAATTAAACACACAATTACTAAATTCGGAGAACGGGGAAATAGCAATGATTAAAAATCAATGAAAACAATGCGCCAGTGAATTCAACAGCATGTGAAATAACGATTTTTCTTTACAATTATTCGTATTTCCCATGGTAAAGGAAATTGAATATTGAAAATTCCAACTTTTCCAATTTTCTGCTTGTTTCATTTGTTTTCTATCAAACTAAAATATATGGCGTTAAATGTAAAAGAGTACATTTTTTTGATTCATAAAGGGAACATTTATGACATTGATTTATTAATCAAATATATTCATTACTGAATTTAATTTGCCTGAAATTTTTTAGCAAAAATTACATTTCAATTTAAACAATCCATGATGCTGTAAAGCCAAACCGATTCCTAGATTATCTTGAAAAGTCATGGAATGTTCACATTGAATTGTTATATTTATTTTTAAATATATAGTTTATAAGTTATGAATTCACCAATAATTACTAAAGTGTCTTCTATAAAACCGAATGTTCTAATTTTTCCATATTTTTACAACGAAGCTTTTATGTGATTAAACAGAAACGGACAGGTGGTCATAAATAATTGGGATGTAATGATAAAAAGGGGTCGGTTTCCAGCATGAAATACATTTTTCCATAATAAACAAAGATACGTCGGCAACAAGATAATAAATGTGAGAGCACCGTTCGTTTACCCGACGCACAAGCTTGTTCCATTTTCGTATGAACCGCTTTCCCGGGTAACTTATTAGAATGGAAAACTAGTATAACGATCACCACTTATATTGAATTGGCTGTAGTGTGTTATGCATTTCTCTAAACTAGAAATATAGTCTAAGTCAAATTTTCTTAAATGCAGGGTTATTGAACATTTTCGTTAGTAGAGAGAAATATGACAGAAATTTATGATTCACTAATCTGCACTAATTAGGAACATAATAAATAACATTTATCCATTTTTTAAAGACCACTTGATTTGTTTAGTTCCAAATGTGTTGTTTACATTTCCATCACACCTTCAACCAAAATATATTTTGGGTAAAATCTATAAGATTATTTTCATTAATTATATGATAAAGATTTCTCCTATGTGCCACCGGATCATCAAGTTCAAAGTTACTGCAGCTGATGACTGAGAAATGGAATAACTTGAAGTTTGTATTTGAAACCTCGACCAGTTAGTAATAGCAAATTATATGTTTTATAATAATTCTGCACATATGTAAATATGGATATAATAAAAAAGAAAACTGATCTTTTTAATGTGAAATGGAAAAATACGAGGCTATGATCTGATAGAAGCGACGTATCATCCATCATATGGAGTAGCAATGTACATTAAACAAGACATAGAAAATGCTTCTCTTGTCTCCTTGTCCGCTGATGACGAAATTCATAACGTTATCATAAAAATAGAAAGCATTATCGTCTCTAACATCTTTAAGTCGCCAGCCCAAGTCATCCAATGCACACACCCATCCTGCTGTATACGTGGGAGATTATAACACCCATGACCAGCAATGGAAGTATAGAAACTGCGACCTGAATGGCAACACAACACAACAACAGCAACACAAGTAAAATAGGCCGAAGATGAACACCATACCCTTGTTTTTGATACTAAAGACCGATCCACAATTAAATCAGCAGCGTGAAAACGTGAATAGAACCCTGACCCATGTTTTGTCTCAAATCACAGCAGGGGCCAGCCCATTGAAGTTTCACGAACCGTTTTACCCGTCTTCCAGAAAAGCCAGCATCGTTCAGTCATTGTAGATTTAGGAATACAAATCCATCTAATAACCTCTATTCATCGCCCAAGGTGGAGTTTCAAAAAGGTCAACTGGACAAAGTTCTCTACAGAAGTCGACAAATGTTTAGGTTGGATACCCCCCCCCCCCCCTACCAGTAAATATTACAACAGATTCGTTCGCAACGTAATAAGTAATGCCAAACAGAGAATGCCAAGAGGTTACTGCAAAAAATATATTCTGGGATGGTCCCAAAACAATGACGAGTTGCACCAAAATTTTCTTGAAACCGGTGATCAGAAAATAGCAGACGAGCTACTTCATAGTCTAGTTGCGGCAAGACGGGAAAGTGGACGAAATCTGTAAAAAGTCTAAACTTTTAGACATCGAGCAGACAAGCGTACTTGCGTACAAGCGTACAAGCGCACTACTAAACTAGGAAGCGGAGCCCCCACATAAAGACACAACCCAATTGTCAGCCCAAATGTAGTCGCTTCGCACATAGCAGCAACATCCAGAGCACCTGAGGATAAAGAACATATAGTTGAGGTCAAACAAGAACTTAAAACCTTAAAAGCTCAGGTAAAGGAAACAGAATATCCTCGCTCTTACACTTGCAAAGAAGTTGATGCCCTTAAAGATGTTAAGCCAGGAAAAGCTCCAGGATTCGACAATATCCACCTTGAATTCTTAATAAACTGTGGCAAGTACGCACAAGTTTGGATGGCCCACCTCTTCATAGATATCATACAAACCGGCAATGTCCCAAAAGAATTTAAACGATCAAAGATAATCGCCATATTAAAACCAAGCAAACCAGCTGATACCTCAAGAGTTAAAGACCAATTGCTCTGCTATCTGTGACCTATGAGCTACTAGAACGGCTTATTTATAACAGAATTAGCACAAGAATACTTGAAATGATTTTGGTCGAACAAGCAGATTCTCAGCCTAAACGAAGCTGTGCAGATCAAGTCTTATCACTCACCACCCACATCGAGGCAGAATTTAAAAGAAAACTAAAAACCTTAGCTGTATTTATCGCCTGAACTGCAGCCGACGATACAATGTGAAGAGAAGGCATGATATACAAGCTCCTACGTGTAATCTCCTGCAAACTAACAGCCGATTGATAGACAACATGCTATACGATCGAGTGTTTCAACTAGTTATGGGATTTGACATCAGCTCCCCAAGGACACTAAAGAACGGGCTACCACAGGGATCGGTCCTTGCCCCACTCCTCTTTAGCCTGCATATTGCCGATATGCCAGAAACAAGATCAAGAAAGTTTGACTACGCAGATGACTGGGTACTCACAACAAAATACAGTTGTATTTAACAGTCAGAGGAGACCCTAACGATAAATCTGGAAGAAATGGGAAAATATTTTCGCAAGTGGGGGCTCCAACCTAATGCTACCAAAACAAAGGTTATCTGCTTTCACTTAAATAATAAACTCGCCAGAAGAGAACTCAATACACAATTTGACAACATCCTACTTACCCACAATAAAACACATAAATATCTAAGCATAACCCTTGACAGAATACTATCTTTTAGAGAGCATAAATCGAGAATTCTTGAAAAATTAAAAACAAGAAACAATTTAATTCAAAAACTATGTGGCACAACTTGGGGAACATCGGCTTCCACTCTGCGCTTCTCTACGCTAGGTCTTGTTTTTTCAACTGCTGAATACTGCGCTCCAGTTTGGCTAAACAGCTAACATGTACATAAAATAGATGCACAGCTAAACAACACCATGAGCATGATTGCTGGCATCATCAAACCAACTTCCACGCAATGGCTTCCAGTCCTAAGCCACATTATACCCCCTCAAGTGAGATGAATAAATGCTCTTAAGATTAGTACACACTTGTAGACAAAATCATGCGACTATCTACAGACAAATCGAGGATTTTGTCTCTAGACAGTTTTGAACAAATCTCAAAATGCTCTAGATGCTTTGTCAGTCATCTACACCTGCGCAGTTGAGCTAAACTTGTTTTCGGGACACTATAACAAATAAGACAGCGACCTGTGGAATTGCTGCTTGTTCACAGGAAGGTGTAGAACAATTGATTTGTTTCCCATTTGTCTATAAACAATCGCAGAACTTACTCTATATACAAGAGTTCCTCGATTTTGTTGCAAGTATTTACTAGCCATTACGAACGAGTACAAAAAGATCAGGGACAATAGAAATTTATTTATCCATCAGGATATCGAAGATGCCAACCAAAATCGACTTCGGTCTAGACGACTACCAACAACAACGGCAAGGGTAGCTGTGGAAGATGAGTTCAACCTTACCAACGCATGGACTCAAGAATGGACGGTACAGTAAAACAATAACATGCCGTGCATCATACACAAGCTACCGGGCCTCGACTTACCACGTAAAACATAGTCCACACTTAACAGAAACAGAACCCAACATGGCAGATGTGCATACTCTTTACACAAATGGGACAAGCCACCATGTCCTTTCTGGGCTTGCGGAGAAATCCCAACCATTAGACACATCACAAAAGAATGTACCATACGGTAATAAAATGGTAGACCAGAAAACTTCGTGATAAGTACCCCGGGCAGATAGAATACGTCATAAATAGACTAAATGTTCATCTGCAACCCCTTTAAAATGATTTTTTATACTGTTTTATAATCTATGTTTTATTGAAACTCTATATTCTAGTAATGTTTTATGTAATTTTAAAATTCTTTTTAATGTGTCTAATAGCCACACGATAAATAAATCAATAACATGTTTAATGTTGGTGGATAATAATATGAGATATAATGGAAAGGTGAAAACTTTAGAATAATCTTGTTGCTATTTAGTTTTACATCGTTTAAATCTTAAGGTAGTTTTAAGTGTTTTTCAGTGTTGAGTCACAAACAGCGGTTGAGGAATTAAGATCTAACGCAATCACTGCTTGGAGGCAATGTATAAAAGATTGCCAATCCCTTAACAAAAGGTGACTGAAAATCTGGAAGAAGCAACCGATAAAGAAAAAGCCAATAGAAAATGAATGAAATTATAACTTCTTTGCAAAGAAAATACATTGAACACATAATGTAAATAGTTATACATTTATCTTCTTCACTTTTTCCTTTGTGATTTTCGGAATGAGGATAACTTAATTCCTAAGAGCTTCATTCTTGTTCACCATTTCCATTTAAATGTTTAACTGATTAACAGGTCACATGTGAAAGCATCATCACATGATCATAAGCCGATATCGACAGCGCATATAATAAATCAACTAAGAAATTTTCGAATTTAAGAGATCAAGGAAACTACCCTCATAAAGCCTAATAAATAATCCAAATAAAGCTGTGCTTTAAAAAAAGATTCGACGCACTTTTTATAAATAATTCGTCGCTTTGGTCACATCAAGGTGACTTTGGGATCAAATAAATGCGATTTTACACAAAAAGAAATTATTTATTTCGACCTCTAGAGTACTTTCCTGAAACATTTATTGAAAGCCGACCGTTCCTGCCGCTTTTTCATTGCCTCTTTTCATTTTCCAGATTGCCGCAGAAACTTTGCATCCGAATAACAGTCGGAAAACCCGCAGTGTCACCCAACCGTTCTCATGAAAGGAAACATGAAACGAGCTCCGGCTAAATCTAAAAGGCTGATGTGTCCCAGTGGGCACACCTTATCCTGACCGGGAGATACGCCTTCAAGAATTACACACAACTATACGGTTATGGAAAACGAACAACTGTGGAAATGGATTATTCATGGCGGCTCAACGGTTGAAAACAATAAGAGAAGTATGACATATATGTCGGCATAAATTCGGTCAACGAAATTTACTGTATGAAATTTTTGAAGTGCCAATTTGAGTTATAAAGCCTTGAAGTGTAAAAGCCAATATCAAGTTATTACCTTTTATTGATCCTAATATAAATCTCAAGGAGTGATGCAACGCGAACATAAGAAATATCCTAATAGTTTTAAATGCCTGAAAGAAAGCTACGAACGTAAGGAACTTTTTATAACAATTCTACTGGATACTAGAATAAGGAGCTTGAACTTTTGCGTCATAATTCTCTTAATATCAAACGAGAAATTATTTTATTTTGAAATATGACAGTAGTGGACCTTGTGCATACAAAGTCGCGAGGATTAGCTTATTTTAAATAAAAATTCTTGGAATGTCTCTAAAAACTCGACATTTGGAGATTACAATAAAAACTTTAAATTAAACAAAGGATTCTACTAGGTAAAACGGAATTTAGAACGTAGAACCGAAATTTCGGAACTAAATATTTAAGTTTAAAAAAAATGCAAATCTCTTGTCCCTTAGAATTTTAGGACAAAAGAAACTTAAAAAAAATATGAAATGCAAGAAAAATGTGAGTTTACAGAAAACTTAATGTAAAGAAATTTTTGAAACAGTGAGAAGAAAATCCAAATCGAAAAATGAGTTTATAGTTTTGAAAACAAATTAAATCTTTTAACATCAGGCTTTTACAAAAGAAAAAGTCAAAATTCTAATATTCCAACATTACTAGATGATATAAAAATTTTGAGATAATAATTTCCATATTTTAGGTTTGAGATCGATAAATTTTAAAAATTAAAAATTAAAGTTACTATAAAAAATAAAATAAATTACAAAGATCAAAAATAAAAAACAAGCAAAAGATTGTTTAATGTTGGAATTTTGTGAACAAAATCGAAATATATAAAACATTATACGGTAAAACGATATTATGTTATACATGTTTTAGTAGCTTTTTTTATTGGTAACTTTTTTAACGTGCCAAATTTACCCCAATAGAACAAGGTGTTCTTTGGCAGACAAATATCTAACAAAATCGCATCCCCCCGCCCCATAATCATATATTTAAAGAGCAAACAGTGTCAACGTAATCTTGAATCTGGTGTTTCTTTGACAAGGTTTAAAAATGCAATTTATGACAAAAGCGTTAAACTTACTTAGCCATCATTTTCTTTAAAGCACTGAACTAAACATTGTGGCTTGTGATTAACTGCAAAGAAGGTTTCACCCCTTTTTTCAGTATAGATTTGAATCTTAATGCAGATAACGTCGATGCAGCTTTTGCTAATCTTTTTAAATTAGTACTCTTGAAAATGCCAGTTCTGCTGGCGAAATACGTATCGCGTAATTATTTATTTAATTGTCGATGTGGTAAAGGGGTGAAACCTTCTTTAGACTTAGCCATCATTTTGATAAAAAATTGTAATGTTCTAAGCATTACACCTAAATTTAATAAAAATAAAACAATTTTTTTCGTGAAGAACCGCAGTTCTGAATGAGCTTTGTGGATTATTAGATTTGGAGCCAGCGCATTCATCAATCTCTTCACAAATTAGGAATATGTCATATTTTCGCACTCTGTTAAACCAGCCCCGAAAATTCTTAAAGTTAAAGTCAATGTAGCCAATCATTAGAAAATGTAATGCATTACTAATTTAATTACATTTTTCAAAAAAGGAATTGTAATTGCATTACTTTAATAAAAAATTTAATTTAATGTGTAATTTCGGTAATTTGTTGAAAAGAAATAAAACATTCCTTATTTAAGGGAATTAATTACAAATACCCGTTACTTTTTTTTTAAATTACGTTGTAATGAAGAAATTAAATTCCTTTTTGTCATTCCTGTCATTCTTGATTTAGACACTATAAACAATAATAAATTTGTAGAATCAGCTATACTCAGCTATACCATTTTGTATCATAATGCAAGAATGGTCATGATTTTGCGCTAATCGAAGTCTAGTAATAGCACTTCATTACTCGGAGACAACTTCAATCGAGCGTACCGAAATATTTGACAGATCAAAACTCATAATCAAAAGCTTAATGTGCAAATAAATGCCATCAACTGTGCATATGACTTATTTGTTATGAATGTAATCCATTAAAAATCAGGTTTTTTAATGTAATTTTAAATTTCTACTAAAAATTACTCTTTTTCATAATTTCATCTTTCAATTTTAAACTCAAAAATTCTCCTAAATTCTAATTTTTTTTAGGAGCTTTTTATCCTAAAAGAAATACTTCTTTTTAAAATGCCAGCTTTAAATTCGAAAATGAAAATGTCACATTCTGTTTCAAACGAAGGCGAATTTTTCAAGAATTCAAATTCATAAAAATTCGAAAATTCGAAAAAATTTAAATTTTTGGACAGAGTCGAAATTTTCATAAAAGTCAAAATTTTCATAAAAGTAAAAATTTTTTTAAAAGACTAAATTTTGCAAACACAAAGGGATTCTGAAAAGAGTCAACAGTATAAGAAAAATACAGGATAAACTTTTTCCGGGATTCGACCGTGTCAAAGAACTACTAAAATTGTTCGAAGTTTCGCCCACCATCGTAGGGGGCTTCTTCAGGAACAAAGAAAACAATAAATGAAAAATAAAATACAAGGAAATATACAAAAATGAAAAAAGCCAGTTTCAAAACATCAGAGCACGGTAACTCAGTATGTCCACCATACCAGAGGCGAAACTTTTCTGAATTGAGAATTTGGTACAAAGGATAGGAAAGTTTAGACAGAAGAGCATGGTTTTCATTTTTATATATTTCCTTGTATTTTATTTTTCATTTATTATTTTCTTTGTTCCTGAAGAAGACCCCTTCGATGGTGGGCGAAACAGTCAAACACTTTTAGTAGTTCTTTGACACGGGTCCAATCCTGTGGAAGCCTTCGTTATCAATTCAAGAAAAAGTCGATATTTTGATGAAAAAAAGGTCAAAATTTTCAGAAAAACGTGAATATTCTGAAAATACATATTTAAAAAAGGACTTAAATTTACATAAAATTGAATTTTTTAAAAAAGTTAAAATTGGAAAGTCGGAACTTTGAGAAATAATCAGAATTTTAAACAAAAGTCGAAATTTTCAAAAAAGGGGTAAATTTTTAGGAATAATATGAAAGTTTTAAAAAAAATCAAAATAATTCAAATTACCAAAATAAACAGGAAAATTTTAAAGTCAAAATTTTGAGCAAAGTTCAAAATTTTGTGTCAAAATTTATAGAAACTAATAAAAAAGTCTAAATTTTCAAAAAAATTGAAATTTTGAAAAAAGTCGAAATTTTTGGAAAAAAGCAAAATTACGAAAGAGTTGAAATTTTAAAAATAAGTTCAAGTTTTAAAAATGTGGGCGCTTAAAAAACTGGAAAATATGAATTTCGAAATTTTTAAAATATGTCAAAAATTTTCGATATTCTCTAGTGTAATTTTCATTCATGTTTTATTGGCTGTTATTATTATTGAGTCACAAACAGCGATTGACAAACAAAGATCCAGAGCAGTCACTGTTTGGGGCAATCTGTAAGAGATTGCCAATTCTTAACAGAAGGTTACAGAAAATCTAAAATTGTGGAAGGAGTAACTGGCGAAGAAAAAGCCAATTTAAAAAAAAAATCGAAGTAAGATTTTTCAAAATTGTCATTCAAAAGTATAAATCTTGAGAAAAATCCTTCTGAATAGTCAAGTTTTTAAGAACAATTCTTTTAAGAAAAGGCAAATGTAGAAAAATTTAAAAAAAGCTATGTCTGCAATAAGAAGGAAAATTAAAAAAAATGTGAAATTTTCAAAAATTAAACATCTTTCAAAAATGGAAATTTTTTAAAAAATTCAAAACGTCGAGATAAAGTCAATATATTCAAAAATTAATCCAAATTTTGAAAATGAGTCGGAGTTCAAAAATGTTGAAATTTCGAGAAGAGCAAAAAAGGGCAAAACTTTCAAAATTAAGTTAAATTTCGCGAAAAAGTCAAAATTTCGGCAGTCGAGATTTTCAAACACAAGTGAACATTCAGAAAAAAGTCGAAATTCCAAAAAAAGTGAATATTTTGAAATGTCAAAATTTTCAGGAAAGTAGAAATTTTGAAAATAAGTTAAAATTTGAAAAAGTGGAATTGTTCAATAAAAATCGACCTCTTCAAAAAAAGTTGGGATTTTTAAAAGGTTAATATTTTAAGATATAAGTCGAAATTTTTAATAAAAGCCAGTATTAAAAAAAATACATATAAAATTTTCAAAAAAAGTCGAAATATTTAAAAGAGGACGTATTTTCCAATTAAAAAAGTCAAAATGTTTAAAAGTGATCCAAATTTAAAAAAAAAAGAGAAAATACATAATTTGAAAGAAAAGGGTAAAAATTCTCAAAAATGTCGAGATTTTGAATAGCTGCAGTTTTCAAAAGGGTCAAAATTACTAAATCTAAATTTTGAAAAATAATTCGAAATTTTCATTAAACACAATCGGTTTTTTATATTTTTTCGTAAAATTGGAGGACATTGAAAATGTAGTTGATTTATACTTAATTAATGGGTAATTGAATTATTTTTTAAGCAAAGGTAATGTAATTCAAAATAATTTCATTCCGTTTCCTGAAAAAGTAATGGGTAATGTAATAATTCCTTTCTTAAAACAATTTGACCACCACTGAATGTAGCTCGGTTTGCAGAACAATAATAATCATAACAATAATAAAATAAAAATGGCAACTTCCAAATCGTAGTTATCATATTTGTGCCAGACAAACATCAGCTGAACTCCAATCAGTCAATTGTAATAATAATTTTACCAATGTATGAAAGTGAGCTAAACCTAGATAAACTGATACATTTTTTCGGTTATACTCTTTTTTATTGTCGATAAACATAACGGTTTTCTCTGATTTTTGATTCAGTTCCAATTTTAAGCACTGGTTACAAAAGTGACAACTTTATCCAATTCTTGTGGTGTAGTATGCACATGAAAAGTAATTTTATTTAAAAACTAGAACTAAATCAATCCCCCCACACTAGAAAGTATCTACATCACTGTAACTATCACTTGATATTCAAAATCAGTGAAAACATTGGAAACAGAAAAGGGACAACTATATCGTGTAGGCAAATTAACAGAATCCATTTAAAAAAGAGTTCGAAAAAATCTATTTTTAAATTTGATTCAATTTTTGTAAATGCCTTTACAGTAGTTTGCGCCTCCCTAGAGAGGCTGGTCTCCCATTTATAATCTTTTTATTTTGAACATACATTACACAATACATATTATTGTGTAATGTGAAAAAAAGATCGAATGAAATTATTATTATTTTACAAGTTCTTCATGATATCAGTACTGTGATGTCTTTGTCAAAAACATTTTATTATTATTATATGCAATTTGAAACATTTGGCGTGTTCAAGTACTTTTAAAGGGTAATAATTAACATTTATAAACCGGCATATTCCAATAAATGAACATAGAAACCTATGATATCAGTTTAGGCGCAGATCTGTAATTAAATTATTTTGTCGCTATGAAACTAATAAACTTTGCTCTTGATCGCAAATATGAAGCACTTTTGAATTTAATAATTTTCATTCTATCTATACTGAATATATTAAATACATTTTCATTAATATATTAGAAAAATGAAAAGAGTTTTTGATTTATAATTTTGTCCCATCGTAACTAATACCTTTTTGACCCTAGATGGAAATGAATATCTGGAAAGACCTCAATATACAAGGCCAGATCACATATAAATATTCTTTTTTATGTATTTATATAGCGTTGTTTCCATACAAATTAGATAAGATGTACTTCATTCCCACAATAAAAAAGAACACGTTAATGCTTTTAAATGTATTTTTTTTTCACAGCGAGACTTACGATCGAATCTTAAGATAAAGGCGGAAAATTTAGGTATGGTCCTCAATATCCTTCTCTATTTAGGTCAGGATATTGACACTGTAATTTAAATAAGATTTTTTTTATTTTGTCATTTTTTTACAAAGCACTTATACACAATAACTTAAAACCAACTAACAAGTGCTTAAACACTGGCAGAAACCACAAATTTCCCATTTTTGTGTTATACAGAGCGTCTCAGTCATTATGATAATAATTTTAATTACGTACCCCCCGAAGGCTTAATAAAGAGAAAGTCGGAAAAATGTTGTTCAACCTATTAAAGGAGGGGCTGATGAACCCATACCTCTCCCTAACAGGTCGCTTCTGGTTCCCAACACACTATTTTAGTAAAACTGATCCATGAGGAAAAATTTATCGTATAATCCCACCCATTGAACAGGTTAAGATGATAACACAAACTGGTAAGGCAGAATATTGTCTTAACTAATGAACAACAAATTTTTACGTATTATTTCGTCAATTATCCGTACATTTGTAACTAATATGAAAATAATTACACCTATTTTACCTTTTATGGTTTATATATTTAACCGGTAAGCTCTAAAAAAACGAGAACTGTAAAAAGGAAATGGGGTAAAAAGAGTTCGAAAATAACTAACCGACCTAACCAAAACTAAAACTATAAAATAAATATCAACGCACCCACAAAATCAGTGTTCAATACTCAAATAGGATGGAATTAATGTCAGTGATGGAACTTCGTAATGTAGTAATTTATGTGGATATTTACAGTGCATTTTTAATCGCGTATTCGTATCTTACTCATTTTTCTCTCCTTTACTTCAAACGAATGACATATTAACTGAGCATCCAAGTATTTATACTATCATCAATTACAGGAAGCTCAAATATTTACCTCTGAGGTAATTTCGAAATGATTGTCAACGTCCTTAATAAGAATGCTTTAGCTAAAAAATCTGTTGGCGATTTCAATAAAAACATCGGTGATGAAAAATTATATTAAATACAAATTACTAGCTCTTTATTTAGTTATTGCTTATTTTCTTCCACATCTAAAGTAGCGCTTTATATATAGGGAGACGAGAAAACGAAGACAATATGACATGATCGATATTTCTTGGAGTAACAACCCTTAAGTTAATTTGTTTATCTTTGTCAAACTTTGCTAATCTTGATGTTTAACTTAAGAAGTATAATGTCAACTGGAGCTTAGTACCTAAAACTTTGTTTTGATATTCAAATTAATATTCCATATTATGGAAATGAGGATTGAGTCAGGTGCAGATAACTTTTCCTCAGTTGGATATTTTATTTTTTTCTCTTATGAAATGAACAGGTCATTTCTTGGATGCATTTGTATTGTTTTAAGTTTAATCTACTAGGCATGAAAATCTGGAAAGAGTCAGGTTTGCAATATTTTTTACTGGCGATCGATGGCAACCTTATATAGATTTTAAATATGTACCCATTACAGTGTTGAAAATAGTAATATAAAGTAACATATTCATTTTTAACATCCCGCTTTAAGTAGTCTTCCTTTGATATCTTACGTAGTGGCAAAATTGTGTTTTTTTTATTTCCCATTTAACCAATTAAATCTAGCCCCCAAAAGTAAAAAGTACTATTACACGTTTTTTTTATTAATTCTCTTTCTTGTTTTGGAAGTCAATTACTGTATTTGACCAACAACTACTGCAATTCTTCCAAATTATTAGAAGGCGATCATATGCAATTTGCATGTGTAGTCATATTTTGCATGTTTTTGGGATGCTGACCTATTTCTAATAAGTTCGCATATTTTTGTATGTTTTTACTGCATTCAACAAAAAAGAGTATAAAATTCAACATTAAAATGAGACGCCACACGTGAAATATTTATCCAATGAGCAACAATGTGATTGTTATCAAAATAACGACAACGTGCAGAGCGACGGAGCTTATAATTCTAACACAAAAATCACTTTGACAAAAAAAAAGGATAAATATCTAGCAAAGAGGAAGAAATATAAGAATTTGCAATCTATCATTCATTCAGGTATAAAAGCGACCTATATTAAACTAAATCAGCATTATATTGAACGGAGCAAACTTTCCAGGTTTACGACGTCGCATTAGAAGAACAGATATAAAAATATCGAACATCATCTATAAAGTGTAGCGAGTTTTACCAGCTGTGGGGAATTGGAAAATTGTGTTTTCCTGACTTGCCATCCGCAACTATTTTCGACTTCCTTAATGCTGAATTTATTGAAAATCAATTAATATGGCTTACTGAACGCCCATAAAGATCAATTTTATAAGAGATTCCCAATGGTTTATTACCTTTTTATAATGATGTACCTTTTAAGTTTTCTTTTAATAGGTTTTCGAATTTTGATGAGTTTTGGCAACTTATTTCATCTCTTTATTGACTTTCGTATTTTCCATATTACAACATTGCCACATGGTTATTACGGGTTAATGTTAAAAATATGTTCTTTTTTTTTGGTAGAACGGACTGGTCCTTGGTTATCTTCAAAAATTGAAATACAAATCTTACCCCTGGAACCTTGTTCCAAGGCTTTTCGGTAGTCCAGCTGTCATCTTCAAAGAGATACTCATCTCAACCTTTGTTTTGTTTTTAATCTTTCTTGGTTTCAGGGGACAAAATTTGTGTTTCAATTTTTGAAATCTGTGTATTAGTAATGTACAGGGTTTTTGATCATATATTAATCCATAGCCTTTTTTTGGTAGAACGGACTGGTCCTTGGTTGTCTTCAAAAAATGAAATACAAATCTTGTCCCCTGAAACTAAGAAAGATCAAAAAACACAACAAAGGTTGTTCCAAGTCTTTTCGATAGCCAAGCTGTCATCTTCAGAGAGATACTCATCTCTCTGAAGATGACAGCTTGGCTATCGAAACGCGTTAGAGCAACCTTTGTTTTGTTTTTTATCTTTTTTGGTTTCCGGGGACAAGATTTGTGTTTCAATTTTTGAAATGTGTGTATCAGTAATGTACAGGGTTATTGATCATATATTGACCCATAGCCTTACTCGCTTATTTTTAGAAATACAAAAAAAATGTAAACGTTGCAAGGTATCGAAGTATTTGAAAATATACTTGTTGCAACCGTAGCAACTGTAATAAATAAATAGTCTGAAAACTGAACGGAGTTTTGTGCCTTTCCTAGTCCCAAATTTAGGTTTAACTTCCATTGAAGATCCAATTATTATAACTGGTTATGGGCCCAGTTTCTCTTCAGTCTTTCTTACAGCTATAAGTTGTAAAAATAACAAAGTCTTTAGTAAATCACATTTAAATTTGGTCAGTAAAAAACTGTCGTGTCATGTTGATTTGTTTTGATGGCTTTCAATTATATAGACAACGTTCCAAAACTCAAGGGAAGAGAAAATTACATCGGTTGGGCATTTGCTGTAAGGAATTTCTTAGTTTGAGACTGTCTTTTTAAGTATTTGAATGGAACAGAGGCAGATACTGACAAATTAGATAAGGCAAAGACTAAATTGATATTAACCATTGATCCACCTCTTTATATCCATATAAAGGATACAGCAGATCCGAAAGATTTGTAGGAGCGGTTAAAAGCTATGTTCAGTGACTTTGGTTTCTCCAGGAAAATTAGTTTGCTTAGGGCGTTAACTTCGACTAGGTTAGATAACTGTGATTCCATGGAGCAATATATAAATAAAATGCTGGAGACATCTCAAAGGCTGAGAGAGCTACAGATTTCCAAATAGATGATGTTTGGATCATTGCTGTTGGCTGGATTACTCGAAAAGTTTAGGCCAATGATAATAGCAATTGAAAATGCTGGGATCAATATTTCAACAAATTTAATCAAAATAAAGCTATTAGATACGAATGTTGATCAGAAGATAGGCAGTGCGTTTGCTGGGAAATAACGGTGACAGAATAAGGCAGAGAAGAAGAGTTCTTCTGTGACAAACTTCAAGATAAATATCAGATGCTATAATTGCAAAGAATCCGGTCACTTCAGAAACAGATGTTTGAAGTTAAAGGCAAGTTCAGAATCAACAAGAAATACAAGTTCGCCTGCTAGAAATTGAAGAGAACCCACTGTATTTAGCGCTGTACTTTTGAATGGGCAGTTTAATAAAGGGGCGATTGGTATGTGGACTCTGGAGCCAGTAGGCATTTAACTGTGAATAAGAAC
Source organism: Dastarcus helophoroides (assembly GCA_028583605.1). Classification (NCBI taxonomy): domain Eukaryota; kingdom Metazoa; phylum Arthropoda; class Insecta; order Coleoptera; family Bothrideridae; genus Dastarcus; species Dastarcus helophoroides. The sequence goes on from CM053328.1 coordinate 29,363,882, forward strand.
TAGGTAAAGAATGTAAATAAAAATTTAAATATAAAAGAAATAATGATGGCCAATGAAACACGAGTTTCAGTTTCATGTAATGGTGATGTTGATTTTACAACATTTGCTGATGATTCCAAGATTGATGTAACAATAAAACAGGTTTTATGTCTATATTAACTGCAAATCTTTTGTCTGTCAGCCAGCTAATTAAAAATGGAAACTCTTGTTTTTGTAGAAATTGTTGTTAGATATACAATAGCAAAAATAAATTAGTTGCGACTGCTTAATTTGTTGATAATGTTTATAGATTAAATTCAAGAAAATTACATAAAAGTGACCTAGCATCTGGTCAAACATGGCACGGCAGGTTTGGTCATATTAATGAACAAGACTTAAATAAATGACCAATTAAATGTTCTGTAATTAAACAGTTAAACGTGCTTAAAATTAAAAATATGTACAACCGCAACCATAGACAAGTTTCGGCCTTCCTTGGCCTCATCAGTATGGTACGGTGGTTGTATACATTTCCAATTTAAAGCCGCTATGACCATATGGTCATTACGGAACATTTAATTGGTCACTTGTCGAACTAGATGAAAGTAAAGTCACGCCGAGGATGTTTGTCTCAATGGATGTTGCGATGCAACCAGTGATACAAGCTTTGCCTCATCTACGTGAACTTTGCAATTGTAATCTAGTTTTCATTAGATTCTAATGAAATTAGATTTCAATTGCATCGTAATAAACTGGCATATATTCGTATATACAAGGCTTATTATTTCAGCAAAGACTTAAATAAGATGAAAAGAAGGGCTGCTGAAGGTCTTTAATACTTTGGAAAACTAAAATATGGGCAACAAGATTTTGAAGTATGTTGTGAAGCCAAGTTATCGAAAAAGAAATTTTTACAGAAAGGTACAACAGCAAGATTTATTTTGGATGTAGTTTATGCAGATGTATGTGGTCCGATGGAAGTACAGGCGATTGGAAAGTCAAGATACTCCACAATTTTTGAAAATGATTTCTTCAGAATGGTACTTGTTTATTTTTAAAATCAAAAGATAAAGTATTCGACAAATTTTAAAGTAATGGTTGAAACACAACAAGAAAGGCAAATCAAAGTTATTAGAACAGATAACGGTAGTAAGTTTTGCAGTAAACTATTTACAACTTTTTTGCAGAAATTTGGTATTATCTACTAGAAGATAAATCCATACACACCTGAACAGAATGGTACGTCTGATCGTTTGAATAGAACTGTGCTGGAAAAAGTGTTTGTTGTTTGACGGAGAACTGGACAATCAATTTTGGGCAGAAGCAGTCAATACTGCTGTATATCCGAGAAATAGGCATCAAGGTTAAACAATAAAACTCCTTATGAAGTCTGGACAAGTCTTAAAACGAATTTGTCAAAATTAAGAATTTTTGATAGTAAAATCATGGTGCATATAAAAGTAAGAGAACAAAATGAGCAAAGAAAGAGAAAAAAGGTGATCTTAGTTAGTTATAAAAAGCATATGAAGGGTTATAGGCTATATAATCCAGCTGCCAATGACATAACCATGAGCAGATATGTAAGTATTAGAGAGGAAGATGACCATTTGACCATTTTTCCTATTTTCATTTCCCTTCCCTGGCGAACCTTAGGCAGAAAACACCGGACATTCAGGTGAGTCATTTATCCATTATTTTTGACATCATCTTTGCGGTACACACAATAACAGTAATTATATTTATCCAGGAGAAGACCAAGATTTAGAAGTCCTGGAGCAGAGGAGATCTGCAAGAGTACCCAAGCCAAAGAAAATGGATTATTATGTCACATTTATGAAACTTACTGAAAATGTTTGCGATAGTGACCCAATTACAATGACTAAAGCCATCTCGAGGCCTGATAAAGAAAAATGAAGGCAAGCGGTATTAGAATTAAAATCTTTTGAAAAAAATAATGCTTAAGATGTGGTAAAAACCACAGAAAACCGGACAGTAATTGATAGTAAATGGGTATTTAAGAGGAAAACTGATGAAGGAAATGTGAGACATCGAGCAAGCCTTGTGTCCTTGGTCATTTATTCAGCCGCCCAACCTTGTTGAGAACCTCCCCTTGGATGCGTTTCTCTCAAACTGGCCACATTAGGCCAGAAGTCCCCCAATGTCGATCCTGTGATTGATGCTAGTGCCGGGCAGTAACACATCACGTACTCGACACTCTCATCTTCTTCTAAACACCCTCTACAACTCGGGTCGTTTATAGTTCCTATTCTGTGGAGATCTTTGTTTAATCGACAGTGACCTGTCCAAATCCCTACAAGTTTCCTAAGGTTATTCCTTGAAAGTTGTAAGCACAGTTTTGCCATTTTTCGTGCACGGTATTCTAATGATTGCGCGGGTTTGTCGGCATGTTGTTATTGATGCCCATATGGCTTTATGTTTACGATAAATTTCTTCGTTAAGTAGGGATCTTACGGTTGGTCTCGCCAGGGGAAGAATTGGTTCTGGTCCAACGAATCGTCCCTCTGAACCCTTCTTCACCAGATTGTCAGCGCGTTTGTTTCCCTCTTTCCCGGAATGTCCTTTGATCCATATTAGATCAATTGCATTCTCCTGTGATAGACGTTCTAAAGCTAGGTAGCAGTTCCATTCCAGCACTGAGTTTGTTTTCACATTTCTCAGGGCCTTAAGGGCTGCCTGGCTGTCCGTCTTTATTTGGATACATTTTCCCGTCATGTTCGGTTGCGTCATTTGTTCGGCGCTATTAAAATTCCCAACATCTTCGCTTGAAAGATTGTTGAGTATTTATCTAACTTAATACTTACATTTAGGTTCAGGTCTTCAGAGAAGATTCCTGTTCCAGTGTCCGTATTTGTTTTCGATCCATCCGTGTGTGTACTTACGTCTGGTATCCTTGCTAGTAGTTCATCCATTTTTAGACGGTAGGATAGCAAGTTATATTTCACTAGTAGATGGTACATCGGCGCACCCAGATTAGGTGCCTTTTGAAGCCCCCGTCCATTATGCTCCGATGACCCACCATTTTAGCAACCTTATTCCACATTCCTCCTGCTCGCAGACGGAGAGCAGAAGCCTGTGCCGCCCCCTCAAGAAATATATCGAGAGGTGACAGACACCATTGCTGGTGTTGGAGTGGATTTCGTTGCTCCTATCACTGCCAGGCACGCCAGAATACTGAAATATTCTTTAAATGATCAAACAACTTAGGCAATTCAAAGTCTTTCTTTTCCAGTTCATATTTCGCAGCTGCGCCTTTTTCTTACTCAAATTTAAGTGTGCAAGATCTGAAAGCTATTTATTCGAGACCGGATTTTGTGAATATTATTGCCACCGTAAATTTACTATTATTTATGCTAGAAAATAATTTAACTGAAACATTTTCAAAAAGAGTAATGATGCGAAATATAAAATAAAGTGGCAATTTTAAATAAAATAATTGGTTAATACTCATCCAGATTTTGTACAACTATCTACATAAATGGAAATATATCAGTGGCGCGCATACAATGAAGGCAAAAAGGCATTGCCTACCCTAGCAAAATCAGAACAAAAAATATTATTACTCCTAAATGAAATTAATTTTTCAGCAGACACAGTATTTCGCTTTATTAATACTTTGTTTTCCTTTTCGATCATTAAAAAAGGGTGCAAGCTTTTAAAATTAATTTAAGGTTATTGCAAAGCTAACAGGAATGCGGTAATATTCCACTGAACAGTCACACTCCATCACAATATTTCCCTGTAGGTGGCCCATAAGCCAAAGGCATAGGCAGATAACAACAATACCATAGCGCTTATATGGAGATATAAGGCAGCACCTGTTATTTGCTAATGTGTATATTGCAGCGACATCTTTGATATAGTGGACGTACATTACATTTGAACTTTCCATTTTGGTAAATCCCCTTTTTATTAACTTATCATGCAATTTGTTATTATTGTTGTCAACGTCTACGTTCCGTCTGTGTTTCGTAGTATTTATTTAGCACAAACCGAATTCATTCGTTATATTTTATAACAAGCTTTATTCAAGACATTTAGTATATACATAGTGTTGAACTCTTCTGTTACTGTTACTGTTAGTTTATTGGGCTTTTTATTCAGGTACTTAAATCTAATAATTTCAAGGAAATAGTATGTAATAAGAATTCAGACATCGTCCTACTTTCATGCGAACTCATTTTGTTCCATTTTTATTGGAACGGTGAAATACTATTTTACATAACAGATTTTGACGTTTGCAATTCCAAATATCCTTCCCGAAGTTGCAATTTTGCTGACATTTCAATGTAAGTAATACATCACACACGTACAAAAGTGAATGCGGACAGTTGGAGTAATATCACGTATCCCAAACGTTCGTATAATGGAGGAAAATGCGGTATATGCCAATTTAAGTTACATTGCATGATAATGGAAAGAAATTGTTCTGAATTTTAGTGACAATTGTATTTGTGAACGTGTCTGCATTGGCCTCAATTGAAATAAATTGGAAGTTAACGTACGCAATGACGATGAAAATAAAAAAATATATTCAGACCAGACTTAAGGCGTAGAATGTTTTGTGAATACAAAACACATTTTACATGAAAATTTGTATTTTATTTTGAGTTTTTGTTCTTTGTTCATGTATTGCTTTTTCCATCGATAATTGATTCCCCATGGCCTTTGGCAATGCGAATTAACTGATGTTTCACGTTTATCTGATTAAAAAAGCGGGAGATGAAAACGGAATCAGGGTCAATACAATGCTTTAAGCTAATTGCTAATTTTGGGAGATACCATTAAGAATGAGGCATGAAGTTGGGAAGAATGCACCAAATTACAAAAAAAAACATTTTCATTATCAAAATTGCAACTTTTATATCGAAATTCCCCCTTTTGAAGTTTGAGGTTCAGGTTGCAAAATTGAGATCATTTTGCGACCTGAACTTGCGACCTGAGCCTCAAATTTTTGACCTTATTTTTAGAGCTTAAAAATCAAGGTTAAAAATTACGCTTCAGTTTGAAGTTGTAATCAAAATTTATAAAAAGTTCTCGAAAGTATTGGATATTTTAGCTTTCAATAAAAAATTTTGACATTAAACTCTAAATTTTAGGAAAAAATTAAGAAAATTTAATTTAAGGCTGAAAATTCGAATTCAAAGATTAATTCTAATACAAGAGATATAATTTAAAATTTAAAGATCAACCTTAGAAATTTCAGAAAAAAATCAGAAATTAGAAAAAAAAATTATTAGGTTTTTACTGAAATTGCCAATATTTTCGTGAAGTTTCAACATCAATATCGAAATTTCGACCCAACTTAACAATTTCAGGAAGCTGGAAGCTTTTAATTTAGGATTGACAATTCGAAGGTTAGGTCGAAATAAAGAACAAAGAGACTTCTGAGAAGAGAAATCTGGACCCAAGTTACAAAATAAAAACTATAAATTCCAAGAAAAAGTAGAAAACTTCAAAAAAAATGTAAGTTTCAAATTTTTTTTTCGAAAAATTCAATTATTTTTCAAAAGGCTAGATTTCTCAAACATTTAGAATAAATTTCTAGTTACTTTTCCGATTTTTTAAAGTTTCTCGAATTTTCGATTTTTTTGCAAAATTTTCAATTTAATCGTAAAATCTCGACTCTAAGCAAGACGTTTAATAAAAATTTCAAAGACAAAGTTGAAATATTTCTACTTAAGCTACGTTAGTAACAAAAAATAAAATTTATATAAATCAATGTTGCAAGAAACATATAAATTTTGAGAAAAACAAAGTCTTCCAAAAATCGAATTTTAAATGACTATCGAAATTTAAAAACTGAATTTTGATAAATAATGTCTAGATTCTTAACCACCTAAAATATTTTTTTGATTTTCAAGCAAAGGTAGAACTTTAGAAAAAAAGGTCAAAAATTTCACAAATTAATCGAATTTCGAAATAAATCAAGGGTTTTTAAAATATTTTTCTACGAATTTTTACTTTTTTAATTAAAATTTAGCCAACTAGTCTCAAAATTTCGAAAAAATTTGTAAACAAATGTTTTTATCGAAATCTTTTGATTTTTATTAAAATGTTTGTATAATATTTAGAAAATATAAAAGAATCTTGAGGAAAATGGATCAAACATGTAGAACTAGTTTTCTTGTTGAATTACTAAAATTTCGAGGCACAAGTTGAAATTCTCAATACATATTTTTCTCGAAAATTCTAAAAAAAATGTTTGTCTTGTCTCGACATATTTAGATTTTTATTAACAGCTTGACCTAATTTTAAAGCAATAAGCAAGTCTAAAGAAAAAAGTCGAAAGATGGAGAAAAAGATGAATTTCGCGAAAAAGTCGAAATTTCTAAGACGATTATGGCAAATTTTAAGACAAAGGTAAAACATTGGAGAATAATACCACAGTAAAGAATCGTATTGTGTGAATTTTAATAAATTGAACGTTCAAAAAAATTGGATTTTAAAAAAAGTGGAAATTTCTAAACATGCCAGATTTTGAAAAAAAATGACAACATTTTGAAAAAATATATAGTTGTAGAAAATAGTCAAAATTTCAAGAAAAATAGTAGAAATTTAGAAAAAAAAAATCTATTTTTTATAGAAAATAGAAAAAAGAAGTCGATTTTCGAGCAAAAAATAAAATTTAGGAACAAAAGAAATGATGCAAAGTTTCGAAAAACAGGCTATTTTTTTTTTAAGTTGACTGTAAAATAAAAAACTTTCTCTGATTGGAATGGAAACTCAATTGTATTATGATTCCCCTTGGGCCCATAGATTCTGAAGCCCCCTCCCCCTACCCTTCGAATCCAGGGACGGTGCGAAGTTGCCTTTTTCTTTCACAAGTTAACTAGCATTTTCTATAAAAATCGGAAATAAATTTTCCCTTGGTGCAATTTGCATCCCCCTGACTGGATCGTTTTTAATTAGTGAAGGTGTCTCTGCTCTAAAAATGTAGGTTAAAAAGTCAGACAAACCTATTAGCTTCCGCTAATACCCTCACCGGCGTCTCGCGACACAGCTACGGTTTTGTAATCTGTTTACGCCAGACTGGAGCTAATTTGAGAGAATAGGTAATTTCTTAAGCGGTTATCCGACCCCGGCGAGTTAAGCCTTGGGATCCCAGCTTACAAAGGGTTACACTTGCTATGAATTACGGCCAAACACTAAGCAGATCAACCGTAATCAGTTGCTCGCAAAATCTCTCTTTTCAGTGATTTTTTTTATAGAAGGTTCGGTATCGAAATCGATGAGCCGGCCTAACAAAGCGGTTATTTAGAGCCTACCAGTAATCGATAGCTCCATGCGAACTTTAATTAATAACGTATGCTTATACCGCTTTGGGTTACATCCAGATTATTTCCAATTATTCCCTATCAACTAGCAATTTTGATTCAAGGGGTTTTGTCAATAATAATCAGCACCTGATCTCTACAAACACACTAACTTCATCATGTTCAAGGCAAACTAATCAATTTTTATAAATCTTAAAATTAGCTAGAGCTATAAAAAATTGCCCTAATACAAATTTTGTAAGCACAGAGTTTTGGAAATCACCAAAAAAATAATTTGTATTTCTTTTTCCAAATTTAGTCTTTGCAGTTGAATTCTTACAGAGTTAAATTTGAAACTAATCTTAAGATCATTGAATTAAGTTAAAAATAAATAAAAAATCTTATTTTAAAAATTTAACCAGTTTTGAAGGCAGCCGACATAAGTGAAAACTTATAATAAGAAATAACACTGCCCATCTGGTTTTGTTTAGAGTTTTCGCTAAGTTTTTGAAATCAAAATTTGTGAATAATAATAAAAACAAAAATAAAGAAATTAGGCATCCTTGAAGACTGCCGACAGAAGTGAAAACTTAAAAGTAGAGAATAATTGTGTCTATGTAGCGTAATTCGTACCGACACTGGTAAACAAGTCAGAATACTGGAAATATCTTTAAAATAAATGCTGCCAAACTGACTTACTACATTTTTATATTTGTGGCTTGGATTCTTGTAGTCGTGTGAAGACGAATCTAATATTTATTGTTAATGAAATCACTTACACATCATATTTACACTCTTTTTATATACTGCATGTAATGATTTTTGGAGCTCTAGAGTACCAAATTTTAAATTTTACATTTTATTTTAAATACTAACAAATATTTGGTTATAAAATAGAAAATAGTACATTCTTGAACTTCCTTCTAGTGAGATATAAACATAATATTGCCTCTTGTTGTAAAAACTACTTACTGTTGTATTGTGCAGTGATTCCACAATTAAATAATTAAAACAATAATTAAAGTAGAACACAATTTAAACAATGCACAATGGTCAATTTAACTCATAATAGGCGTATGTTTAAGACACCAGTTAGAAGCAAACTTGCCAAGACCCGTATATCTTGGTTGATTAGAGACACATAGCATAGGCTCCACATACTTGAAATGTCACAGGTTGGAACGGTGCCAATATACTCTAATGTTGACAGTAGAGCATGTTTTACAACGCGTGTTGGTCAGACGTGATGGTAACGCAAAACCATAAGTTTGCCCCCTATTCAAAACCACTAAATGCGTCTTAAAATGGTTTCACTTCAAAAAAAAATCGAGGTAACACTCGAACGTACGAATTCAAAATCAGAAATATAAGGAATACTGAAAATCGAAATTTCGAATTTAATTCCAAAATGTTAACCTTCATTTCGATATTTTAACATTAATCTTGACTTCCAATAAAAATTTTGCATCTTTCAATTATCATAACAAGATCTAAACATGTTCCTCAGCTAAATTCCGGGAAAAAGTCGAAATTTTATTTAAAAAATTCGACAGTTAAGTTAAAAGTCCAACAGCTGAAATTTTGATACGAGTTTAAACGCAAACTTTGAATGGAAAGTAAAAATTCACAACTTTTATTTATACATTTCCATTTTAACATAAAACGTACAAAGTTCACATTTTTAGGAAAATCATTGAGAGAAATTCAAAGATCCGATAAAACACTTTTGTCGATGAATTCAAAATTTCAAATGGAGACTTGATTTATCGAGTTGACACTTGAAATTTCTCGGAAAAATCCGAAATTTTCATTTTATAATTCAACAAAAAACTCCCAGTTGTGAACTTGGAACTTTAGAAAAACTGAATTTTAAGAAATTTTTAGAAATTTATTTTAAAATATTCTTGAAAAGTCGAACGAAAACTAATAAAACACCTGAAGTTATTGAAATGAACCCCAAAATGTTATGAACAAACACAAAAATCATAGGTTCAAAGTCAAAATAAGAAAAAAGTAAAAATTTCAAGAATGAGAGTTTAATTTTAGTGGAATGGAGTAGTCCTTGCTTATCTTCATAAATTGAAATACAAATCTTGTCAACTGAAACCAAGAAAGAATAAAAAACACAACAAAGGTTGAGTATCTCTCTGAAGATGATAGCTTGGCTATCGAAAAGAGTTAGAGCGTTGTTGTGTTTTTTAGTCTTTCTTGGTTTCAGGGCACAAGATTTGTATTTCAATTTTTATAAGAGTTCAAATTTGAAATTTTGAGTTTCAAACTGAAATCTCCATAAAAAGTTGAAATTTTAGGCAAATGCTTCCTCGAGAGAAGTATTATTTTTTTATCGTAATGGAAAGGAGACCCTTAGTAATCTGGTTCTGAGTGCACATATTCCATCACTTTAGGAATTTATTTATTTTTTTCAAATAACTCTGATTATTGTAGAAAAGTGTTCAATGGCTAAATTTAAACATTTAATTACAAAGATGTCAAATTCAACACCTCAATAGTTTTATTAATAATGATCATATTACTAAAAAAGCAATAAAATTCATTACTTTTATTTGATGTAACACAAAGAAGCTAAGTTTAGATCGAAAAATTACACATCAGATTTGGGGGTATTACGTAAATTTCAACAAAGTAAGTTTTGGTATCATCTAAAACGATTTCAGTCAAATATCGAGTGTCGGTGAGTCCCAAATTGTAAACATCACCACATAATAGTCCACTAAAATAGTAAAAAAATCTTTAAATTTATGGCATTTGCCACTTTTCTATTTTCTTCCTCCAATCATTATTTTTATTTCTACTTTCTCTCTCATTGGAAGTTTTATTATAGGCATTTGCATCCCCTTGTGTTAATATTGTTATTTTTATTAAACCGTGAATTTGTAAGCTAAGTAAAATATAACCTTACCTTGTTCTAAAGTGTTCCATTTCTGTAACTGCACTACTCCATTTAGTTCTGAAAAAAATAAGAAAATTTTTGAGTTTTGGTGGAACGGACTCGTCCTTTGTTATCCTTAAAAATTGATATAAAAATCTTGTCCCCTTAAACTAAGAAATATTAAAAAACACAACAAACGTTGCTCTAACGCGTTTTGACAACCAAGCTGTTATCTTCATTATCTCTCTGAAGATGACAGCTTGGCTGTCGAAACGCGTTAGAGCAACATTTGTTGTGTTTTTTAATCTTTCTTGGTTTCAGGGGACAAGGCTTGTATATCGACTTGTTAGTTTCTTCAATAGAAATTGTTATTGGTCAAGAGGTTTTTAAATACCATTAAGATGACATAAATACCTTATATTTCTACAAGGCGCTGGGCTATTGAATATGATTTTTGCAAATATACAAATTTTGCCAATTTTCTGTAAATGGAGCCTCCTGGAAGGTACTCGAATAAATTTCAAAAGTCGCACCTAGATGCCATTAATATATATTTCTTGAACGTCACATTTTTTTATAAGATAAATGACATTTGACAACTATATTTGTTAATGTCCATACAATTTGAACCATAGATACGCACAACGCATTAAAATTATCAAAACTTACTATGAAAACCAAGGCTTTTTAAAATTAATAATTCGTAAAATTCCGAAGTTTTTTGGGGCTGAAAATCCGCCAGATGAATGAACAATTCAAAGGTTTTTTTCGACATTAAAAATAAGTCAAAAACTAGCCGAAATTTTTTAAACATCAAACTCACGAAAGTTTGTAGAAAAAAGCAAATATTGAGAAAAATGGCGGAATTTCGAAAAGAAAGGTTTTTTTTTGCGCAGGAAAATCCAAAAGGTTTAAATAAAGTGCAAATTTCGAGAAGGTCGTGCAAAAGGGAAATTTCATTAAAAAAACTGATATATTTGTTTAACTTCAATCCTCTCGCCAAGGGCAACCCCATTATGCCTTCAAAACACTGGGAGTAGGTTACGGAAACAAGGATAGATGGCGATGAACTGCCTTCTTAAACAAGGCTAGATTGTCATTTTTGCAATAAAATTCCTTTCGGTAACAAGTTCCACAGCTAGGAAGTTCTATAAAAACAGTATTCGTAGACAGAAGTCCTCACCGTGTCAAACCGAATCGCACAATTTGCTGTCTTCAACTGCCTTACAAATCTTACTCTTGGAGGGATTAATGCTATTAGTTCCTGTGAGCATATTCCATGAAATTGCTTCTAGAAAAGAGATAAATCGCCAATTATTTGCCTATGCTCTAGTGTTTCAAGAGAATCAATCAAACGCTTATCATCAATTAGGTAAATTGCTCTTCTTTAAATTTAATTCAAAAGAGCTAAAGTGTTCTTTGGGGCTCAATTCCAAACATGAGAACAGTATTCCAGTGTTGGCCTAACTTGAGCTTTGTACAGTTTGAGTAACTGATGAGATGTGAAGTACTTCTTAGATCTAAAAAGAAAGCCTAGCTTCTGGGAAACGGTTTTGGCAATGGTGCGCACATGATCGTTCCAAGAGAAGTTAGTGCTCGCATTCACTCCTAGGATAGACAGATTAAATTCCATCGGAAGGATTTTACGTTTTATGAGTGTGTTTATTGCATTATTCCTTGATGTTTTCTAAGAGAAAACCGCGGCCTGAGTTTGTGAAGCGTTAAAGTCGACCAGATTTTTCTTATCCCATTCCCGAATCATTTCTAGATTCCGATCCATCATCTGCATTTGCTGTTCCCTTAGTCGATATGAGATAGCGACGGATAATGGTTTGTCGGAGAAAAAAGATGACACCAGGCTTCTATCATCTGCGTAACTGTATATAGGATTAGAATTAAAGCTAAGATATTATTTATCTGTAACAGGAACAAAGTAGGAAACAGGGCAAAACAGGACAGACGCCCTGCATTAATCGCAACTGTCTCGGATGAGATGCCATTGACGACGACCTGAAGAGATCTGCCAGCGAGAAAACTGGATATCAAATGACAGAGTCCAGGAGGAAGACCATAGGATGTTAAATTGGCGAGAAGGGATCGGTACCAGACTGTGTCGAAGGCCTTTCAATGCTGCAATCCTAGCCTCACCATATTTTTCCATAGCTGAGTTAAAGATATAAATAACATATGCCAGTAGATGGCCAGTTGAGCGTCAGGTTATTGAAAAAATTTTAGGCAACCACTTCTGTTCATAATAAACCTTGGTCTGGTAGATCAAATAGTAAATAAAGTATTGTGGTTGTTGTTCAAAGTGCTTGGTGAACCAACGACATCAATTTCACAACCTTTACATGAATTAGATATTGGTGTATCGCATGTTTGGCCAATTTTGCACAAAAATTTACATTTACATCCTTATTGAATTTAGCTAACTAAAAGTAAAGATGACAGATCATTGGAAACCCGGATAACTCATTAATTGGTGTTTAGAACAAAGAAGAATCGATACGATACATTGATACCCATTTTTTAGCGATGAAGCTTATTTCACTTTGGACGGTTTTGGAAATAAACCAAATTGCCACTTTTGGGGTAAGATAATTCTCAAAAAATTCAGGAAACATTTTTACGTCCAAGATGTACTCTTTCTAGTGAATTTTGAAGTGAAGGAGGTCCTTACTTTAAAAATGAAACTGAAGAAGCATTGTCAGTAATGCACCTTATAAATCAATGCTCGAGGAGTTTTTGTGGTCTAAAATTGAAGAACTTGACCCAGATAATGGTTACTTTTAAATTGACGAAACTGCAGTACATGTGACAACTGAAAACATTGACTTATCCAAATAGAGTTTCCTGGACGACTAATTTTACAATTTTAAGAAATTCTGAAATTGATTGGCCCCCAGATCTTGCAATTTGACCCCAGTAGATTATTTTTTCCGTTTTGTTGAAAAGCAGTGTTAACCACAATCATCCAGCAACGATATCAGATTTAAGAAACAATATACAAAATGAAATTAACGAACTAAGTGAGCTGATATGCAGAAAAACTATGGAAAATATTGGTGTTTGCATGGAGTTTTCTAAATGATCGTTTCGATATCATTTCCATTTCTCATGTATAAATGTAATAAACCGTTCTTTTATTCTCAATAAGATTTTTGTAAGTGTTTTTATAATTTTTTGTTTCAATTTAAAAACACATCTAGGCGCGACTTTTGAAAAATCTAATATAACAATACAACTAATCTTAGTGTAACTGTTGGTAAAAACAATAACCGAAGTAATCCCAACGCACATCATATTTTGGGAGCTTTTATCATGAAAAATACAATAAAAATGCAAGTAACTTAGATACTCTTAGTTGGAGCGACATTTTGGAAGTGAGAACTTCCATAGCGCGTTGAGAGTACTAAAGATAGGGAACAAAGGAATGGTTTCACGTTACCAATAACACTAATTTAATTCTACCGACATTCCCTGGTGTCTCGTAGGTAAATGTACCTATAAATAGATTCCGGAATAAAATTTAAAACAACGGGAGATCGGCCACGAAGTTCGAACTCTAACCCCGCCATGTACACAAAAACGAAGCATTCATTCTAGACCACTGGACCACTTCAGCTTGCACTTTTAAAAGCTAAACTGGCCTGATAATCTAACCCTACTTCCGAAGTTAAATTAAATGAGGGAAAATGTGTATATTATAATTATCTAAATTATGTTTTAATTTGATTACTTTTATTCCTATTCTCTCCGCAAGCGAAAATTGCCTATATTAGAAAAGAAAAAACGCTGGCACAATTCTGGATGGCATCAATTCGAAATGCGCCGTGCGAGATAAGCGAGGTAACGGCAACAAAGACACATCTCGCGTGAAACGAGAACCTACAATTTAACGTCTCTACGCGTCTCCCTTCTAGAGACTTATTACTTTTTGCCTAATTATTACGAACCTATTAATGTTTAATAATATAATATAATATATATATACATATATATATATATATATAACTTAGTACCACATAATACATTAGTAACAATTATAATAAGTTAGTTACCTGTGATAATACCCTATATACAAATTTCATTTTAAAAGTTTGTTAATTTTTTTATGTGATCATTGTTAATGATACGAAAAAGCTTTGAAGACAACTCTATTATTAGCGATTTAAACAATCTCGGACGTAGCCAGACGACCCGGTTAACGCCTCGTCGCCTGGCGACATCCTCGATTATAATAAATTACATAATAATCTCCTTACACTAAAATCTATTATTTATGTTTTTAATCTGTCAATTTTGGAGGTTATTTCTGTTACGAAATTGATTTTTTTTTCAGATTGGAATCTCGTTCAGGTGACAATTACAAAGAAACGATGAGCAGCTTTATATTGGGTTGGCAAGAAAGTAATTTCGGTTTGGTGGTACGAAAAGGAATAGGCTTCAATCAATTATATATTCTTCATTTTGTTCAATGACCTTTTGCCATCTTTCTTTCAGCTTCATGATTCCGCGCTCATGGAATTTCTGATCCTTCTCAGAAAAACACTGAACCAAGTGCGATTTAAGGTCATCATTTTTTGGGAAATTTTTACCATTCATAGAGTTTTGCAAACTACAAAATAAATGGTAATCAGATGGTGCTAGATTAGGGCTGAATGGGGAATCTGACATCGCTTCCCAACCAAGCTCCAATAACTTCAAACGAGTTACCAAAGATGTGTGAGGCCTAGCATTGTCATGGTGGAACACAATCCCTTTCCGATTTGCCTAATCTGGCCTTTTTTCTTTGATTGCTTCATCCAGCTTCATTAGCTGTTGGCAGTACATATCTGAATTGATTGTCTGATTCCTTGGAAACAGCTCAAATTACACAACACCTTTATAATCCCACCAAATCTTCAGCATGATCTTTTTTTGATGCAATTCAGTTTTTGATGTGGTTTGAGCTGGTTCATCGTTTTCGAATGATGTTACTGTAGGTAACCCATTTTTCATCACCAGTAATGATTCTTATTAAGAAGGGATCATTTTCATTGACCTAAGATGCGTATCGCAAATATTGATCCGCTGTGTCAAATGAATATCTTTCAATTTATGCGGAACCCAAATATTGAGCTTTTTAACGAGTTCAAAACATTTTAAGTGATTCTCAATAGGTGTGTGCGATACATTTAACCTTACCAAAATGAACAGTTTTATGACAATCCTCCTTAATAATGGCATCAATTTGATTATTATCAACTTTAGTAGGTCGACCAGAACGTTGGTCATCTTTGAGTGAAAAATCTCAACGACGGAATTTCTTAAACCAATTCTGACAAGTGCGTTCTGCTATGCAATCACCACCATAAACTTTACATATTTCTTTATGAGCCTCTGCAGCTTTCCGTTCTTTACGGAAATAAAAAAGTAAAATATGCCAAAAGTGTTCGTTTTTGCACTCCATGTTAAAATTTACCCTCAACTATCAGCTACAAATAAAATCCCTCACAACTTGCTTAAAAATGAACCTCGATGTGTCGTCTGATATCAAATGTCAAATCGTAAAGAACATCACCCACAGAATTCGTTTAAAAAAAATTAAGTAACGGTGTCTATGTGTGAAAAAAACGAAATTACTTTCTTGCCAACCCAATATTAGAGAGTAGCTATTTATTTATATAGGAATAGACGTCAGTGAGCGAGACCTTGATTATAGAGAAAGTAGTTGAAATCTAATGAATTAGGAACTTCAAGAAGGCAACTGTGGGGTCGTTGTAAACATTTTTAAGAATATTGGAAAAATATTTTGAACATTTACTCAGTTTAATTGAAGCCAGGAGGTAACCGAAAATTACATGGAGTTTCAACGGGTATCAATAATTAATAACACCTTAAAAGTTTTTTATTTTTTTTTTCAAGACCAACGTTTAATGTATCCTTTTCATGTTGCTGAATGAACTATTTCTTTATAAACACCAGTGGCCTGGTAAGATGCCTATGAAGCACTTGCTGACATAAAGGTAAACTTGTTTTAATATATTTGAATTTTTAAAGTTAATTCTACATGTTTTGCATATCGACTCATCCAACGAAGACTCTAGTAACTCATTATTTACAATATTGAGATAATTCAAATAAAAGTGTTTACATAATTACGAAAAATCAATACATTGAGAACCTATTTTTTTGAAATATCTTGAAATTTACTATACAAATATAAAATTTAGAGAGTGTGGCAGATTTTTTTAATATGCACATGTCAAAATAAACAAAATCAAAAACTAGATCGTGTACAAATATAAAAAATACCAAAACTAAAAATAATAATTTTTAATCTTCAAATGATGAAATGTTTATTTTTGATATTAAGTTTTTACTTCTGTTGTCAGTTCCCATAACTGCCCAATTTTTTTTTAGTTTAATTCACCCGTAAAGAGCAACTCTATTAAGCCTCTAGAGCACTTCTCTAGGCAAAGAAGTTAAAGAATAAAATTCTTCAATGAAATGTTTAAAAGAGGCGGACAAGAAGTTATGATAATGTAAACTTTAGTAAGCAAATTATAATACTCGCACATTGCATCTTGGTTGCTTATTAACTTTTGAGCTAAGTTGTCAAATTTTCATCCCAGAAATTTACTAATTAATACAAATTTGTTATTCATAACTATTAAACTTTATTAACGCTTAAAAAGCAACAGATATTAAAAATTCGGTGTTAGCAAATATTTATCGAAACATTGTGGAATTTTTAATATCTGTTGCTTTTTAAGCGTTAATGTACTTAAATAGTTGTGAATATTACAAAATTCCACGAAGTAACGGTCGAAAGTGTCAATCATTTTATAAAGCATAATTAGCTGTTAAAATTTCAGCCTTATCATAAAATTAAGCTATCCACAAATGATTGTTAATCCATTCAGATTTACATGGGGTCACGTTAAAAGTTTCATCTCACACGAACCTGTACTGCAATCCCAAAATGTTCAAATACGTATTTGTACGTAAATGGATTTCCATTTCACCATAGCCTAATGTTTTATAAATTATATTGTAAAGCATTTATATGTTCAATTTGATTCCTTTGATCCCTTTTAACCCTCGATATCCTTAAAACGTTAAAGCTTCATATAACATCGATTTCTTGTTTGTAGGCCCACCGAAATATTCATAAGGGTGTTATCCACATTGGAGTCGACTTCTTTTGAATTTGATTTGAAATTGCCGCTTCATGAGTTCACCCCAATTTTTGCCATTTTTCATTTCAACCCAATTTGTGCAAAAAGTTGGATCGGTGCACAGCTGAGAGATCGGAGAAAAGAAAAAAATGTTAAATCGTTTCATTAGCGTGGTTACTTTCTAACAAACGAATTAGTTCATGTGAAAAAAATTACGTTTACATATTTACCAACACTGCGTTGTGGAAGTTGTGACTGCAAGAGAGAAATTACTCCAATCAAATGATTGAAATAGATTACCCTATAAATGATTTTTAATAAACCAATGATTTTGTTGAAATACGTAAATGTGTTAGTAATGATTATGAAAATTAGATCCTGTGATTTCAACCCCTTGCATTTTGCACAGTAGTGCTTTCGCTATATCTGTACATTCGAAGTTAAGAATTATTTTATTTACTGCTATTAATAAGTATACTTATTTTGATAAATGTAGATGGAAAATCACTACATGCTCAAACCCAGCAAATGGTATTGAACCTTATGAAATATTTTGAAGCGGCAAAAAGAAATGTCACTTTTAATAACTTTGCGAGCTCCTTAAATCAAGTTACAATTGCTAATTTTGTATTTATTTAATCAAACGCGCATTTTAGAAATTCTTCTTAATAGGCTGCCATTAAAAACTGCATGAAAAGTTGACCGTTTTGAGGGGAAACGTTTTTGAGAGATAGAATCCGATACACGCTCTAGTTTTTCAAAAAAGTTCGAAAGGTATGAGCACTATTGAGGGATGTCTGTAATATTTAATAAAATCTATATACAAAGTAATAGTTGTTAGTAATATTTCATTAAATATAGTTGGTGAACCATAACTAAACACAATAAAAAATTTGAGAGTGATTTTAAATATTTGATGCTCGACTTGCACCTATAATAATTATATTTAATTAGCTTTATACAAATACGGAAATTAAATAGACCCTAAAACCGATTCATACGTACATTATGTGTTGATATAATCAACTGAAAAATAAACTCCATGCTTTGTAGTAGAATGGAAAAATTAATTCTCTGCGGCAAATTATAATTAATACATGTGGAGCAATTAATTTTAATTTGTCTATTATGCCAGAAAACTACGTTACAGTGGCAAATTAAGCAATTGCAAATTGTAATGTTTTTGGTATGCGTTTTTCGTGCAGAATTAAGCTATAGGGCATTATTTACATTAATTTCATTTGCTTTGCGTTTGAAAAGTTAAAATCAATTTATGCAGCATTAAAAATGTACATTGTGAGAAGCAAATATACTCTCACATTTCACTAACTTGCAATTAGCAAAATTCCATGTGTAAAATAAATTAAAAACTCTGTAATTTTATGAGCAACATATCTTTATATTCCATTAAAATAAATTTATTGTAAAAATATCCCCTTTCTAGAAATCTAGAGTTGGTATTTTTCTGCAATTATTTGACGAACTTATTCAATATTCATAACTATATTTTACAATAATTATAAAGAATAAATATGAAATTTTCACAATATCTAAATGAGGGAATGAGCAAGACGCGACCCGCCTTACATTTTTGTGTGGCCCCCCTAAGTGCTTGCTACTTTATATAAAAATTTTAAATAGAAAATATGAAACAATTTGATGGAAAAAAAATACCATTTAAAACAAACATATGTTGTCAAAAAGCACGAAACATTTTCCATGCTTGAGAAAACAAACTCCTTCAGATACAGTAAAGTAAATAAACCGATTTGAATCGAGATTTAAAATATTTCGATCCGAAGAAATTGCTCGTAGTATCCTATTTTTTCTTAGTCATTTAATATAGGACACAGAAACATTTCCAAATGAGCATAAATGGAATTCATAGATTTACAAAACAAAACCAATTTCAAGATCAAGTTTTACAATAAGGACATTCAAAAATTCTAGCAAAATAACCTACATGAGGAGTCAGATATGCAATGCAAATCATGAAATAGTTTGGACATGAGCATAGGTATGATTTTCTTCAAGGGAGGGGCAACAATCATTCTGAAAAATTCATGGACAAATAGGAAAACCTTCTGGCTGAGTAATGTGTATTTTCACTGAAAACTACGGAAATGGGGAGATTGCATTTTCAGATTAAATTCAAAATTTCAAAAAAAGCCCAATCTTAAGAAAAAACCTTTCGAAGAACTTTAAGAAATGTTGAAGTTTCGAAGAAGTGGAAATGCAAATAAGAAAAAATTTCCAAAAGTGAATTTTTGTTAAAAGGGGGGTTATTTCCTAAACAAGTCGAATTCAGGTAAAAATAATTCAACGTTAAAAAATATTTTCTTAGAATTTTTATTTTATTTCAATTTTGCCATATTCTTGAAAGTTTTCAAGAAATCTTTTTCCAAAAATTTCCTAAAAATATTGTTCTCAGATTTTTAGATTTCTATTAAAAATTCTATCCAATTTTAGAAAAAATTGAACAAATTTTGTGAAAAAGTCTGAATCTTCAGAACAAATTCAATTTTAAATGGAAATATCCGGAAACAGATAATATCGAACTTTGAGATAGAAGTTAAAATTTGGAAAATAAGATGAATTTCGGACAAGTTGAAATTACCGGTAATCAAATTTTTAACAAATTCAGAATAAGCAAAGGCTTCGAAAATAATCATGGTATTTAAAAATTACGTTGCAATTTTCAAAAAAATATCGAACTTTCTAGAAAATATTTCAAATTTCCAAAAGGCAGTCCAATTTTAAGAGGGAAATTGGGAAAGTTGGAATTTTCAAATCATATTAAAAATAAAAACCTAACCTTCCCCAATAACTCGAGAAATGTTTATAATTCAAAAAAGTCAAAATTTTTAAAGGTCTATTTTTGTGGAAAAGTGTAATTTTCAGAAAAAGTTGAATTTTGGGAAAGAAAATCGCAATTTTTGAAAAAACATTGTTTTCAAGATTTATAATTTAGTAAAGATATTGAATTTGCGAGGAATCTTTTTCTCTAAATTCCCAAAAATATTTTTCGCAACAATTTAATTAACATTTTCAGTGAACATTTTCAGAACTATAAAACCATTTAAGCTGAATGTCGTAATTTGTTGAAAAGGACAAATATTCAGAAAAATGACAAAATTTGCAAATAAATAAACCATTTTTGAAAAAGTCCAAAAAGTAACGATTTTGAAAATAAAATCGAAATTTCAAAAAGAAATAAATTTTGAGGTACAGGCGAATTTTAGGTAAAGACTTTTTTTAAAAATTTAAATTTTTGAAAAAAAAGACGAATTTACCCGGAAAAAAAAATTATAGAAATATTAAATATCGCATATTGAGAGAAAAATCAAGATTTTCTAAAAAAGGCAAACTTTAGGAAACCAGTCAAAATTTCTAAACAAAATCAGAATCTAAAAGATAGATATTTTTAGCTAAATGTTCAGAAAAATATCGGATTTTATTAAAAAGCGAAATTTCGAAAAAACTTTGAAATGGACCAAATATTTTGCAAAGAAAGTCCAATTTAATAAAAAAAGTCGAAATTAAAAAAAAAATCAAAACCTCGAGAAAAAGACGATATTACAAGAGAACCTTTGCAAAAAAGATCTAAATTTTGAGAAAAAAAGGTTTAATCTCAATGAAATTTCGCAATTGCACAAAAAGAATCAGATTTTATCGAAATTTACAAAAAGCAAATTTTAAAAAAGAGGAAGACAGGCGCCCTACTGTACCTTAAAGAGCGTCAAAAAATGTCAAAATTTCGACAAACAGCTTGAAACTTCTAGAAATTTGGATTAAAAAAGAGTTGAAATTTACAAAGAAATTTTCTTCGTAATTTTTGCCCTTTCACAAAAGTTTAAAAAAATATACTTTTTGATCAAAAAATCGTCTAGATCTTCAGAAAAAGGCAAAGTTTAATAAACAATCTGAACTTTTCAGAATTAATAAAAGTCGAAATTTTCAGAAAAGTGAAATTTCAAATTTTCAGTTCCTTTAAGACAACTTTCTTTTCAATAATTTCCTATTTTCGAACTTTTAATTTTCCTAATTTAGTATTATAATTTAAAATCTCTAGAAAAAAGTCTAAATTTTCAGAAAAACATGTTTAAAAATAGTTAAAAATAAAAATGTCGAAATTAAACTAGAAACAGGATTTTCAACATTTTGAACCTAATTTCCAAATGTGGAATATCTGAAAAGTTGTCAATTTTTGACTAAGCAAATCTTAATACCTTTTACAAGAAATAAAAAATGTTTATTAAAATTCCATGTTTAAATTTGAAAATGGCGTATTTTTTAACTCCATAATTTCTAAGAAATCTTGAATCTTTCCTTGAAATTTTGCATTAAACCAAATTTTATTTTTATACATTTTAGTTTTCTCTCGAAGTTTGAACTTTTTTCTCCAAATCCGAACTTTCATTTTAAACTTTTAATGAAAATTTGAAAATTTCTTATAAATATTTAAGATCAAAGTGAAAATTTTTAGAATTTTGAGTTTAACCTTTAAATGTTAAAGTTTTCTCCAATTATGTCTGTAATATCGAAATATCTACTTTATTTGAAAATCTCAATCTACAAACGCAATCTTCGGCTCAAAAGGCTTTTTTACAAAATTCGAATTTTGGAAAATATCCACTTTCTTGGAAGGCTCGAATTTTTATTGAAAATTTAAATTTTCATAAAAATGTCGATATTTTTCAAAATTTTGACTATTAAAAATTTGGATATTCATCTCCATTTCAAAATTTCAATTTTTTGGAAAATTTGCAATTTTTTGAGAGTTTTGTTTTTTAAAATATTTTGAATTCTTTTGAACATTTTGAATTTTCAAAAATTTGTCTCTTTTTTAAAATAAGTAAGACTAAAAATTTTCAAAATTCGAAAATATAGCTTGACTTTTTTAAAAAGTTCGAATTTTTACAAAATTTCGAATTATTTTTGAAAATCTCGAATTTTTTTGAAAATTTTAATTTTCTAAGAAAATTTTCAAATTTCGAATTTCTTTCTTAAATCCTTACTTTTTTAAGAATTATATTTTTTTAAATTAAATTCGAACGACTTTTAAAAAAGTTTGCCCTTTTTGAAAATTTCCTATTTTAATAAAAACATTTGAATTTTTCTTAAAAGTTTTAGCATCTTTTGAAATTTTCCAATTGTCTTGAAAATTTTGATTTCTTTCAAAATTTCGATTTTCTTTTTGAACATTTCAATATGTTTCAATTTTCGACATTGTTTCAAAATGTTGTCCTTTTGAAATATTGGCTTTCTTTCAAAATTTCGACCTTTTTAAAAAATCTTTACTTAGGTCAAAATTACGATTTATCTTCAAATTGGATCTTTTCATATTTCTTTAAAAATTTACTTTTTTTACTATTCTTTCAGAATTTCCACATTTTTGGAAATCTTTTTATTAGAAATTTTGATTTTTTAAGAAAATGTCGACATTTTTCTAAATTTTGACTATTAAAATTTCGATTTGGTCTGTTAAAATTAAGACTTTTTGAAAAAGAAATTTTTTGATACTTTTGTTTTTTAAATTAAGGCTTTCATTAAGTTAGGCATTTTTACAACATTTTGTCTAACTTTTTTAAAAAGAGTTTTATTGCAACTTTTTTTAAGAAACCAGATGTTTCTTGAAAATTTTATTTTTTTATGAAAACCTTTTTCAAATTTCAAACTTTTTTTAAAAGTTCCTCAAAATTTAAAGTTCTTTTTCAAAAGTTTGACTTTTTTAAAAATGTTGACATTTTTAAAATTCGTTTATTCTTCAAAACTCCAAATGTTATTTTTATAAATTGTAGTTTTCCCGAAATTTGAGGTTTTTCTTCAAATCCGGAGTTTAACTTTGAATTGTTACCTAATATTGGAGCATTTTTTATGAATATTTGAGATTAAAGTGGGAATTTTTTAATTTTGAGTTTAACTTTTAAATGTTAAAGTTTTTCTCCAACGTGGGGCTGTAATCTGGAAATGTCTACTTTTTTGCAAATTTTAATCTTCGAACGTAATTTTTAGTTCAATAAATGTATATTTTGTGTTTTAAATTAAAATTTGGATGAAAAAATAAATAAATAAAATATGTTTCCATTCGGAAGAAAAATAATTATCATTTTACATCAAATAATTAAATAAATTAGGCCTAGAAAGACCATTAATTTGAAAATAAAATGTTTTATAAATTTGGGGTTTAAAGGCAAATTTTCGAGTTTCTTTCTGAAATTTCGACTTTAATCTTGCAATATCGAAATTACAACTGTATTGTCAAAATTTCAACTTTAATGTCGACTTTCATCTAAAACTACTGTCAGCTGTCAATATTGCATGCCTAACTTAAGTTACCTGTTTACTTATAGTCAAAAGTTCGAGATTAAAGTCAAAATTTTAACTTTAATCTCGAAATTTCTAGAAAAAAGTCGTAATTACGTAAAGGCAAAACGAAAAATAGTCAAATTTTCGAGAGAAAAGTCGAAATTTCAAGATTAGACTCGAAATTTTAACTTTAATCTAGGAATTTCTAAAAAAGAATCTTCTTAAATTCATATCCTTTCTACACCTTTCTAGTTTTGACTTTTTAAAGTCACAATTAAATATTTAGAAAACTTGTATGTATCGTTACCGAATACCGATGTTTAGGACATCGATGTTTCATTGAAAAAAATATCGATGTTCAAACATCGATGTTTTTTTGAACAATGTTGCATCCCTACTTGTGACTGAATAAAAATGACAACTTTTTCCTAGAAATTTCGAATTTAAGCTAGAAATGTTGAAGTATAAGGTCTGCCTACCTTATGCTTCAACATGTCTAGATTAAATTCGAAATGTCTAGGAAAAAGTTGTAATTTCGATTCAGTTGCAAGTAGGGATACAACATCGTTCAAAAAACATTAATGTTGTGCTACTAAAAAAAGAGAAACAGTTTTTTTTGGATGCATTATAGTCAGATGTAAAATATTAATTTTATTTAAAATGTGTTTTTCCGATCAGCTCCCTATTTATAAAAGGCACACCACGCTACTGCACTTCACATCTTATCCCTATATAAACAAGTTAGACCAACAGTCCAACAGTAAAATACTATTCTCATGTTTAGAGCTCAACTGCAAACCACACTTTAATTTTTGGGATTGAAATTAAAAAAGAGGGATACGCCTAATTGATGACGAGAATTTGGTCGAATCGCTCGAAATACTGGAGCACGGATTGATAATTGGTCACTTGTCTCTTTTCTATAAGAACATTCATGAAAGATGCTTGCAAGAACTGATGGAACTGATAGTTTGGTCTAATCCCTCCAAGACCAATTCTTAAAACATACAAGGTAATCAGGGACAACAAATTCCTGCAGAATTCAGCTTAGCACTTCTGTCCATAAAGATTCTCTTTTTTTCTGTAGAACTTCCAAACTCTGAAATTCGTTACTGAACATAATTGTCCTCGACAATTACATCTTTATTTTAGGAGCGGTTTATGTCCTATCTTTATTTCCGCATTCTATCGGAGTGCTCCAGAGACCTAAAATGGTTATCTTTGCGAGCGAATTCAAAATCATATTGTTAACTTAAATTGTTTTGTGGGAAAATGTACATGAAACTAAATATCAATATTATTTTTTCCTTCTATATTCCCTTATGTGTCTTTCATTAACCTTAATAATTAATAATGACCCACTACGGGTTTTGAGAACTAAATCAAACATTGGCATTGTTTGGTTTAGTTTCGGATGAAACTTCGAATCCTTCAGGTAATTAGATGAGACTTTGCTCCGAAGGTGTCCTATGAATTTAATCAAAAGTTTGTGAGGCTATACCTGGTGCAGCTATCTTCAGTTTTAGAACAAATTCACTCCCGCTGAAATGTAAATCCAAATTCATGCATATGCTCGCGGTGAGGTGCGGCGTAATTTTTTCGATTTAATTCCACGAAATCCTTTGATGTGTAAACAGGGAACGTGCCCCGAAATAATTGCATGCAAATTCGTCGGTATCAATTCGGAGAGCGCACCCTATCCAATACGTGATAGATTAGGGCATTGTTGCTTAAAAGCTATCTAAGATGCTGATTAGAATCACTCTCGCGCTAGTTTGGATGGTAATTGGGAGTTTTAGATGAATCCAAACTTTATACGCTCACTCGCTAACTCAGACCAGATGTGCATCGTTACTGCGATAATCACACTCCAAATTTTAATAACCTCGTTGAGGATCATCTCGAATGCTTACTGGGAGTTCCTAGGTAGACTAATTTCTCATCGATTCTTGATTCGGGTGTTTTATTTTCAAGAATGGGAATCATATTTCAGCGAGTGCAGTTTCTTCATTAGCGTTAATGGGAGTCATTATGGAAAATTTACGTTCAATTAAAACCTACATTGCAGATACATCTAATTTCTGCAAAAAATTATGTTTTTCGTGCTTACAATAATTATAATCTGTTCTTGATATATTATAATTTTAGATCAAGGGCAAGGTGTTGTATTTACTTCTACTCGATCAGCTATAAGTTTGCTATTGCGTCACGAATGTGCAGTGACATCAGATGTTTCCAACCATCTGATAGCATCACAGGCTGTTTTTATTTCTATTTGAATGACAGATTAGAGAAAATAGTAAACAGTGGACCTTTGCCTGGTACTACATTTATTTATTTTTTGCATTTGTTTTTATTTAGTAATCAAACAAACAAATGTTATATATAAATAATTTTTCATAAAGAGGTGGCTTTCGCCTTTTTTTTAAGCGATTATTTCTATTAATGTATGGTGAGGAATTTCAAAACGATATGTTGTATTGTGCTCATTAAGGTTTAAAATTACATTTTTCATTGCATAAAATAACTCGTTAGTAATGGCCCCTATGAAAAATTACAGAAGAACGCTTTGAATAAATGTTAAGTGGGCTAAAAAAAGTGTTCGACAAAAGTAACAACCTTCTTACTCCTTCTTTAAAAAGTTTTCTCCATGTATCCAACCCCACTGTACCTAAATTATATTTTCTGCCAAAATTTCTCAAACCTGGAAAGGCGGTGAGACCAATTGTGTCAGCTATTGGAGCAACGACCTATAACTTATCAAAATGGCTAGCAAAAGAATTCAGCAAATTAGAATTCCAACAACTCACGTTGGCAGTCAAGAATTCCCAAGAATTTGTGTAGAAATTTCAGAATGAAAAGTTGTTGGAGGGTGAAATCCTGGTTTCTTTTGAGGTTTCCTGCCTTTTTCCAAGTGTACCCATACCTCAAATCTTATTATGCCTTCGAGATTTGCTGGAATCTAATGACTAGAGATCGGATTTTAGGCACAATCAAATAAGGGGTAAAGGTGAATAGAAGGTTAAATTAACCAAAAACGAATAGCTAAACAAGGTATTAAAAAGGCAAAACAATTTTAAAAAGGCACTAAAAGGTCAAAATCACAATTATGAAGAAAAAACAGGGTCTTAGTCAGGAATTTTACAAGAGAAGTTTAAAATTTCTAACAAAAACTGCTCGATGGGAAATTGTAAGAAAAACGTCTAAATTTCGAAATAATTTAAAGTTTATAAAACATTTTGAAAAGTCGACATTTCAAAAATACATATAAGACCAAAAGTTTCAACAAAGGAAGACATTTTGAGTTTTTAAGCGAACTGGGAAAACAAATCAAATTTTTGGGAAAAAAATTCGAAGATTTAGATTGAAATATAAATTTTTCCAAGCCTTCGAGTTTACGATCGAAATTGTTACAAAAGTAAAAATAAGAATTCTAAAACGAAAGTATTAAAAAAAACACCGAAAAATTTATAACTGTTTAATCTGAAAATTTTGAAACAAAGTCAAAATTTTGGGATTAAGACCAAAATTTCAAAATAAAATCAAAATCCCTTAGTCAAAATTAATAGTTTAAAGTAATCCTTTAAAAAAAAGTTAATTATTGAATTTGGCATTCAATAAAAACCAATAATAAAAATTGTATCAAAATATCAATAAAAAAAGACATTATGAATTGAAATTTGAAAATAAATGAACATGTCTAGAACAAACTTAAAATTTGAAGTTTTTAACAAAATATTTGAAGGTTGAAAGCCTGGATTTATAAAAAAATACGTTTTAAACGAATTACAATTTTAAAATTATTTTTATTATTGGATTTTTGGGTTTCAAGTAAAAATAGAAAAAAAATCAGTTGTAAGTATTGAATCAAATATTTTGGGAAAAAAAGTGATCATTTCAATATTAAAGCAAACCTTTCGACATTGAAAGGCCAAAATTTTAAGGTTAATTTCAAAATATTGGAAAAAAATTGAAACTTTGCAATTAAGTCGAAATTTTGAGAAATCGTGTCAAAATTAGAAAGTATTTACTTGAAATTTTAAGAAAAAAGTCAATTTTGTGTTATGCTCAAGAGATTTAGAAGAGGTATGAGCAGTTCCAAATTAGGAAATTCTTAACATTGCGAATTTATTCTCGAATTTTTACTTAAATCTTGTCATTTTTAATTTAAACTCAAATGTTTGATTTTTCCCCAAAATTTTGACTTTTAAATTTGGAATTTCGTTTCAAGCTTACGTTTTTTAAAAAAAGATGAAATTTTCAAAATAAAAGTCAAAAGTTCGAGAAAAAAGCCAATATTTCAAGGTTACACTTGAATTTAATTTTTTTTATATAATTAAAATGTTCCTTGAAATTTTTTATTCTTTTTGATTGGAAATTTCGACCTTGTGTTTCAAATTTGGTAAAAAGACATTGAATTTTACAGTCTAAAAATGTATAGCTCAAACTTCGCATTTGGAAAAAAATTTTAAATTTCAAGAAAAAATATCTTTTCAGATTCAACACGAAATTTCGAGAAAAACTTGGAAGTTGTAATCATGATTTTGAAATTATATAAATTATTTAAAATCCAAATTTAAATGCGATACTTGACCCAGAATTTGACTATGACTCTTTACTAAAAATTCGAAATCTATTCTTAAGCCATAATTTTGAAAAGATATTTTTTAATAATTTATATACGAATTCTACAAATTTTGTCTAAAATGTCGATTCCTTTATAAATTTAGATTTTTACACAAAATCTGAACAGCAGGGCTTCAGAATTTATAATTCTGGATCTTTTTTAACATTCAGTTTAATTCGAAGTTGAGTAGACATGTTTTGGGATTTGGATTTTGATTCCAAAAATTCGATTTATTTTTAAAAATTTCGACTTCAAAGTAAAAACTTACGAAAAAAGTTTGACATTTCAAATTCAGCATTGAAATGTTG
Organism: Dastarcus helophoroides; assembly: GCA_028583605.1. Taxonomy (NCBI): domain Eukaryota; kingdom Metazoa; phylum Arthropoda; class Insecta; order Coleoptera; family Bothrideridae; genus Dastarcus; species Dastarcus helophoroides. The sequence goes on from CM053328.1 coordinate 29,392,432, forward strand.
ATCTAACAAGGAAAGGTCGCGTAGTGTCCGGCGCCGATTTTGCTAATTTTTGGATATGTTTTAGAGGACTAAAATCGAAGAGACACGTATTTTTTTTTATCGGCTGATAAACGGTTTTAAGGGTAGTTTTACCCCCTCAAAGTTGGGGCAAAAAATGCAGATTTTGCTGTTTCTCACATACCAAAAATGATATTCGAGTCGTTTCTTTTTTCAAAAGTTTTGCTTTGACGAGAAATAAAAGAAAAAAAATTTTCAATATTTTCCCACCCCCCCTCATGGGGGCAAACTACCCCATTTAGAAGTTTTTTAATCATAAAAATGGTAATTACGTCAGCAAAATTTTGAAAAAAATATATGTTATTTTATACACTAAAACTAATTTTACCTGCTTTTGGATTTTGCCAAAAAAAATTTTTTTGGGGGGAAAACACCACTTACACGAATACGTATATGATAGGATGTATTTTTATGATTTTTGTTTTATTTTTTTTCTGAAGCGAAGTATTTGGACGAGAAACTAATAAAATAATTTTTTAAGAATTTTTCAGTGACCCCTCCTCCCCACCCTCCACCCTTCCCTTATAGGAGGGTGAGCTACCTACTTAAGAAACCGGAAAATTCGAGATTATTATAATCCCTCTACTATCTATATGCACCGAAAGAAAAGTTTACTAATTTTTTTTACCCCCATCCCTCCTGATAGGAGTAAATTACCCCCTTATGAAATTTTTAATTAACAAGGAAATAGTCATTATAACCGCTCAATTTTGAAAAATAAATGTTATTTTATACATCAAAATTAATTTTACCTGTATTTGGGTTTGGGTGAAGGAAAATATTTTGGGGGTGAACACCCTTTAACGCAAATATTTATATATAATAGGAGATATATTTGTATAATTTTCGGTTCGTTATTTTTGAAACGAAGTATTTTAAAGATCGTAGAAAAATATTATTTTTAAATTTGGGTTCTACCGTTCCCACCCTTCGTGTTGGCATACCAGTAGAATGAGCCAGTTAGCTATCTACTTAAAAAACTGGGCATTCGAGATCATTGCTCTCTCTAGATGCCACAAAACAGAGTTTAGTAAGGTTTTAAATTTTTGCATTTCCCATCCCAGGTGACTTATCCTTCTGATAGAAATAGGACGCGAGGTGTGGCTTGAAAAATTCGGAAAAATTATTTTTATTGTTTCTTGTTGAAATATTTCGTTCCAGGAAAAAAAGAAACGAATATCTTTGCCGCCATAATAATATACACTTAAATGTTTTGGTAAATTCCCATATTTCTCGTGTAGGGATATCTAATATACAAAACTTCTAAATTTTTATAAAGTTCAGACAACTGACCGCAGTTTTTATATAGATATTTTATATACGTATTTGCTCTAAAGGGTGTTTACCCCCAAAAATTTTTCTTCGACAAACCCCAAAAAAATTCAATAAAATAGGTTTTGGTATATAAAATATAGTGTTTTTTTTCTTTCAAAATTTTGCTGTTATAATGACAATTTTTTGAATACCTAAAAACCTCAGAAAGGAGTAGTTTACCTCCTTACGAAGGTGCAAAAGTTTAGAATTTTTTTCGGTGTATAAAAAGAGATCGTAATGATCTCGAATTTTCCGATTTTTTAAGTAGATGACTCACCCTCTGGTAAGATAAGGTGGAGAGAGGGGAAGAGAGGTGATTGGAAAAGTTCAAAAAAATTAATTTTCTAATTCCTCGTTGAAATACTTCGTTTCAGATAAAAAACGAATTAAAAATCATAGAAATACATCCTACTACATACGTGTTTGACCTAAAGGGTGTTTACCCCTAAAATATTTTCCTTCACCAAAACCCAAATAAAAATAAAATTAAGTTTGATGTATAAAATAACATTTATTTTTCAAAATTTAGCTGTTATAATGACTATTTTCTTGTTAATTAAAAATTTCATAAGGGGTAATTTACCCCTATCAGGAGGGGTGGGGTTAAAAAAATTTGGTAAACTTTTCTTTTGGTGTATATAGATAGTAGAGGGATCATAATAATCTCGAATTTTCCAGTTTTTTAAGTAGGTAGCTCACCCTCCTATAAGGGAAGGGTGGAGGGTGGGGATGAGGGGTCACCGAAAAAATCTTAAAAAATTATTTTTTTAGTTTCTCGTCGAAATACTTCGCTTCAGAAAAAAAAAGAAAACAAAAATCACAAAAATACATCCTATCATCTACGTATTCGTATAAGTGGTGTTTACCCCCCAAAAAAATTTTTTTCGACAAAATCCAAAAACAGGTAAAATTAGTTTTGGTATATAAAATAACATATATTTTTTTCAAAATTTTGCTGACGTAATTACCATTTTTATGCTTAAAAAACTTCTAAATGGGGTAGTTTGCCCCCATGAGGGGGGTGAAAAAATTTTGAAAAAATTTTTTTCTTTCATTTCTCGTCAAAGCAAAACTTTTGGAAAAAGAAACGACTCGAATATCATTTGTGGTATTCGAGAAACAGCAAAATCTGCATTTTTTGCCTGAACTTTGAGGGGGTAAAACTACCCGTAAAACCGTTTATCAGCCGATAAAAAAAAATACGTGTCTCTTAGATTTTAGTCCTTTAAAACATATCCAAAAATTAGCAAAATCGGCGCCGGACACTTCGCGACCTTTCCTTGTAAGTTACCCAATTTTCGACTTTAATTAGGAATTTTTTTACTTTATTCGCGGCGACATTAGGACTTTATGTTCTAACAGAAACTTAATCTATAAAATTTTTACAGCTTTTCGAATTCAAAAAGCGCCAAAATTAAAGTAGAAAATAAAAAAAGTGGTTTTAATAACTTTGGTTTTTCTTCCAAAATGCTCACATTGGCAGTGGCTCAAATAAATTCTTTTTTTTAATATTTTGAAGTAAATTTTTTTCACCGAGGATTTTGAGAAGACAGCAAAGGTTTTAAGAAACCTCAAAATGTCTTCTCTAAATTTGACTCCAAGCTTCAAAATTTAGGAAAATGATGAATTTTGATTATTTAAGTCGATCTTTTTGAAATTTGAACAATTTTTTCTAAAATTCGTAATTTAAACTTGCTTTACACTTTTTATAGTTAATCTTTTTTTTTTTTGAAATTTTTGACTTCAAACATTTTTCTCCAGAAATTATTGTTTCTTTTTTCTCGAGATTGAGACAGTATATTTAAATGTCAACTTATTTCTACAATTTCGAGTTTAAAAAACTGAAAAATTCTTGAACCCAAATCCGGAGAACTGGGTTAGGGATTAACATATTCCATTTCTTGTTCGGAAGTTCAAATTCTAAAAAAAAATCGATATTTTTAGAAATGATTATTAATGAATGCAGATTTTTTTTTAAAGTATAAATTCTTTAAAGTATTAAACTTTTTCTAAAACACACTCGAATTGTAGACTTTACTGAACATTTTGAATTAAAATTCCAAATTCCAAAAATCCAAGATTAAGTTCAAAATTTTAATGTAACACATTTTGAATAATGTTTGTTATGATACAATTTAACTTACCAAATTATTACAAAAAAATTAAAAGATTTTTCTCCAGTTAACTCCAAACTTGTGTTTAATTAGAGCAATTTGTTTCTCTGGTATTTTTCACAGACAAGTGCACTTTACAGAAAACGGTTCAAAGATAAGTTTTTAAACGGTAATTTTATTATTTTACCTCTATATATTTTTATACTCAAAAATTAAGATGAATATTGTAACGAAATGTAAATTATAGAATAAAGTACGTAAGAAAATTTTCTATAAAGATCTGATAAGGGGAAACCGGCCGCGATAACGAAGCAAACGGCAAGTAAGCATTCCAGAAATTTCGGCAAACGATAAGCCGTAACTGCTGGATTTTTCTAGAAGCCGGGAGCCAAAACTATATAGGGCGGTCGCCTTTCCCTCGAGTCAGTTAGTTAGAGTCAGTCAGTATAATTAGTAAATAAGTGAGTTCATTATTCAGTTGTGGTGTTCCGAGTTTAGTTTGGTAATAAAGTGTTTATTATTCAATTCACGTGTTAATAATCAATTTGAGCTGATAAGCACGTATTAATATTTAAGGTAATTTAATTGTCCTGCGTCTCAATAGCACGCAAAACTTATAGGGACTGGATGGGTCATAAGAGTAATTGTTATTAAATTACATTTCTTAGAAATTTATGCTTTAATTTTCTTGTTGTTTTTTAGGATGGATTAAATTTTTACTTTATTGCTTTATTTTATTACGTATGTATACATATTTCTGCTTAAATTTTTCAGAAATATAAATGTCTTGGGGAAACTTATTGAAAAGGATAAATAGGCACTAAACTTTTTAAAAATAGGTCCAAATCATGCATAAAAGGCAAAAAGCATGCAAAATTGAAATTTAGGCAGACGTCGAAAAAGGTGAAAAGGTAGGATCATAGGATATTACCCAAATTCCGGTCTCTATTAATGACCTTTCAGGTCAAATCATTGACGAATATATTTCACTAACCAAAATATGCATAGATCAAAATTGTTTCCAAATTAATAACGAGTTTTATGAACAACTTGAAGGTCCCAGCCATAAGAAATCCTTTGTCACCTTTCATGGCTGAGCCCTTTTTGAATGTTCTTAAAAATCATCTCAAAAATGAATCTAGTTTGTTTCCTAGGGTATGGGTTAAATATGTAAATGAAATTTTTGCTATTTTCAACACAAAATATCAAAAAGATAATTTCACGGATGTATTCAATTCACATTTTCCAACTGTTAAATTCCGGTAGAGTTAGAACAGGAAGGGATATTACCGTGTTTATACACTTTAGTTATTAGGAATAAAAATAGAATTAGAATTTGATGTATTCAGGAAAGACACTAGTACCTTCCCCTATATAACTTCCGATTATAACCATTGTATACAATACAAAATGGCAAGCTTCAATTTCCAAACCCATCGCCTTTTGAGTGTTCCTCTTAATAAAGAAAGATTCGGAAAGAAGCTGAAGACAATTAAATATATAGCTGAAGTCAATACGTTCGATCCAAATATTATTTATAAAATTATTACTAAGAAAAAATTCAAATGTCGATTGGTAAATACCACGACTTTCTGAACTGACGAAAACAAACACTTTAGGTTCGTCTCATTTCCATTTGAACCCTCGCTTACGCATGATTTAAGTGGAATTTTGCAAAAACAAGGCTTCCGGGTTGTTTACAGTTCTAGCAGAAAATTAAATTCGCGTTTGGGAAGTGTAAAGGATAAAGTAGAGCAAACGGACAAGTCCGGTATTTAGCAAATTTCCTGTAAAAATTGTCCGCAAAAGTACGGCGGACAGACTACACGATCTCTCAAAATCCGACTGAAGGAGCATTTGGCTCATTTGAGGTACGGTAGAACTGAGAAGTGAAGAGATGCTTTTTAATTAGACCATAGAATAAATAATAATATTAAAGAGCAACCTTTGTTGTGTTTTTTAATCTTTCTTAGTTTCAGGAGACAAGACTTGTATTTTAATATTAAACTGTTAATAGTAGTAATAGTAGCTTTTGAATTAGACCATAGGATAGATGATAATATTAAATTCTTAGAAGTAGTAAATAAGAATTATGTGTTAAATGCATATGAAAGCTTATCCATCCATAAGGTTGAAGACAAGCTTATAAATGGTTGCGTTAGGCATTTAGGCCACTCATCTCTGTTACAAATAGTTAAGGTTGATAGATAAGGAATTGCGACACTCCGACGTGTATGATTAGATGCGCATGCGCGTTCGGATGCGGTCGATCATGCACGAAGTAAATATTCTTAGTATATAAGAATTAATTTTAGAATTAGGTGTTAGTATCACCCTGAAGATGATAGCTAGGTTATTGAAACGCGTTAGATCAACCTTTCTTGTGTTTTTTTAGTCATTCTGGGTTTCAGAAGGCAAGATTTGTATATCAATTTTACAAAAAAAATATATAAAAGAAAAATAGTCCTCGTATTAACGATTTACATAAATACACGTTTATAATTTTGTAATTAATCACAAAAAATAAATTTTAGATAACTTTTGCTAAAAAAAGACATTGATTAACTGTATTCAGAATCTATGGGAGTTTCCATCTGTAATATGTTGGAGTAACATTAAACCAATTGGGATGAGAATGGAAATACAAGTCAGTGTATTGTCTAACGCTTAATATATCACAAATCCATTTTGATGTTCACCTAATATTTACTATAGAGGTCCAATGAATTTATATTGGGATAATGTTTGTTTCGAATTTAGGTAAAACAACATGCTGCTTTAGCAACTTAGGGTCTATATAAGCGCCACGGTAAATAAAATATATTACAACTTATTGAGTTGAACAAGTGCAAACATAATATATAGTATGTTACCGGGGTTATTTTAAATTTATTTACTTTCGTCTTTTATGTCTACATATATAGCTCTAAAGCGAACAAACATAACCTTTATCAACCTTTACCGCCTAGAGGCTGGAATTTTAGGGGCGACAAATGGTCACTATGATGGACGCAAAATATAATTTGAGGACCTCTTTTTCTAGGTCGGCAAAAATTATTATAGAAATATAACGTGGGGATTTTTTTGATTGTCTGAAGTAATTAGGGAAGCTGCGTAGATGTTTCACTCGTGAATGGCAAAACTTTTTATATATGCGTGCGAAATAATACATTTTTTTTGTCCAATTTTGGATTGCCAGGATTTTTTTTAAGAAACACCCCGGAAGGTATTTACTAATATTAAAAATTGATCAAAAAAGATGGTGAATGAGTAATTTTGTTTTAGCCCAACTTAACTATGCTTGAAATCTTAAAACTAAAGTCCTACTCACTAGTATGCCATAGGGTCTATATAATTTAATTACAGTCGACTACCGCTAAAGTTGCGCCCGTTAAAGTTGTCCGCTCGTTAAAGTTGACAAGATATGATCGCTTAAGTTGTGCGGATTTTCCCCTTCTTTAATTTTCGAACGACGAATTAGATTTCCGAGTTTTAGCGCCACTTTTAAATAACCCACTCAACCGCACAAGGAGCAATACAACATATACATTTTTCGACAATGGTAGAGATGGTAGGGAAGTAGCAACTTTAACGATCGATCCAGTCTGGTGAGCGCAACTTTAGCGGGAGTCTACTGTGCACTAAACTAGCGTGTAACACCAAACCCCACAGCTCTTCTTTTTCACCAATGCAACTCGACAGTCATTTGACTAGCTCAAAAGGCTTCACTTTCTTGAGTCTTCTTGTCATATTGGTGTTATCAAGAAGCTGGATCGACTCGACATTCACATGTTGGTGGAGCCGTTGCTCGTGACTCGTTGCAAGTCTGGTAACAGTCTGCTCAACGGTGTCCACCCGAAGGTCTCGGTGAAGATCACTATTTCTGATTTACCAAGGTGCATTAACAATGTTTCTCAATACTTTATTCTAAAATCTCTGGATGATTAAGATATTATTTTTGCTGTTGCATCTCCAGAGCTTCAAGCCATAAGTCCACACTGGTTTGAAGATTTGTTTATACTAAAGTATTTTGTTATACGTTGATAGGCTGGGGTGCGTACCAAGTAACCAGTACATTTTCCTTTATCTTATCTCAAGATCTTTCTTTTTCTTTTCAACATGCACCTTCAGCAAGGCCTTGCATCTAGTGTAATGCCTAGATATTTTGCTGCATTTGCATAAGGAATATGTGCATTATTTTATGTTAATTGGTATTTGTTGGTTATTTTTATTTGTAAAATTAATGTGTACAGATTTGCACTCGTTCAGTTTAATATGGCATTTTTTGGTCCAATTATTTATTTGATTAACTGTAGTTTGCAGTTTATTTGCGACGTGGCTTTTTCCTACCGCTAGGATAGCGGCATCGTCTGCAAATGTAGCTAAAGTGCCTTGTTCTGAGTATGGTATATCACTAGTGTAGATCAGGTACAGGATAGGTCCTAAGACACTTCCTTGTGGCACTCCTGCTTCAATTTCTTTTAATTTAGTGAATGCTTCTTCTTGTTTTACTATGAAAGCTCTGTCTGTACTATAGGATTCCAATAATTCTGGTATTTGTGTGGAGTAGCATATTAAGCTTATATTTAGCCCACCATGCCACACTTTATCAAAGGCTTGCGTAACATCAAGAAAGGTAGCTAATCAAACTCCCTTATTTTCTAATGCCTTTTCAATCACATCAGTAGTTCTATGTACTTGGTGTATTGTTGAGTGGCTCTCTCTAAAGCCGAACGGATGACATGCTATTATGTTTTTCTCTTCAATAAGAGGTTTTAGCAATTTCAAAAAAAAATCAAATAGTTTTCATTGTATAGGCAGTAGAGAGATTGGTCTATACCAGGGATCGGCAAACCGCAGCTTGCGAGCCGCATGCGGCTCTTTTGAAAGAAAAGTGCGGCTCTTTCATTTCCCTAAATAAAATAAATAAATAAAAGCTAGAGCGGACAGACACTCATCAAACAAGTGACCTACAGAAGTCGAAATTTCCAAAAACACTTTTCTAGGAATTTTTACGTTTTACTAAAATTTTGACAAAAACTTATGATTTCAAGAAATAATTTTCCGAAATATTTGATTGATTTGTATTGACATTTTGAAAAACCACATGAAATTTGAAATTTCTAAAAAAGACCAACTTTTTGTGTGAAAAAAAATCTAAATTTTCAGAAACGGCAAACATCAAAGTTTGAAATAAAAGCTAAAATTTTCAGAAAAACACCGAGAAAAAGAGATTGCGAAAAAATTGAGACAAAGAAAGAAACTTCGAAAAAATTGAGAAAAAGACAGATTTCAAAAAAATTAAGAAACAGGAATTTATCAAAAGTTCTCAATGAAAGGTAAAATTTTAGAAAAAAAAAACGTAGAATTCAAAAATAGATTGAAACCCAGGACAAATTAAAAACCTGAAATTTTTAGACAATTTTGAATTTTTGAAATATAGTAAAATTTCAAAAAGAGAAATTGTAAAAATTAACTGAAAGCTTAGAAAATATTGTCGATCTCTAAAAAAGTTAAAGTTTTCCAGTGAAGAAGAAAAACCTTTAATTTTAGGAAGAATTCCATGGAAAATGTTTAGAACAATTCGAAATTTCGATAAAAAATTGTAATTTTCCAAAGAAAGCTAAATTTTGAAAATAAATTTGCAATTTCAAGAACAGGGCGAATTAAAAAAACTTCAAATTTTCAGATAAATTCGAATTTTGAGAAAATCGGTAAAATAATTTCAAAAGAAAATTCCAAAAAAATTTCGAGAAGAGTTGAACTTTAAAAAAGGCTCAAAATTTCCCAAAAAAAGCCAAATTTTGAAAAAAGGAAGAGATTTCGAAAAAACTGCGAAAGATGGAGAGATTTAAAGAATTTATTCAATTCGGAAAAAGGGAGAAATTTCGAAAAAAAATGAATTTATCGAAAGTTCTCAAAAAGGCAAAATTCTAGAAAAAAACGTCGAATTTCGACAATAGATTGAAACTCAAAACAAACCTAAAAACCTGAAATTTGTAGACTATTTTGAATTTTTTGAAAAATTACAGAATTTCGAAAAGAGAAATTGTAAGAATAAACTGGAAGCTTAGAAAAAATTGTTAAAATTTAAAAGTTTTTCAGAGAAGAAGAAAAAAATCAAATTTTAGGAAAAATTTCAAGGAAAAAGTCAAAATTTTAATAAAAGCCCGAAATTTCGACAAAAAATTTACAACTTTCCAGGGAAAGTCAAATTTTGAGAATAAATTTGAAATTTCGAGACCAAGGCGATTTAAAAAAAAATCCAAATTTTCAGATCAATTCGAATTTTGAAAACATTTGTAAAATAATTTCAAAAGAAAATTTGAAAAAAGTTTTTAACTTTAAAAAAACGTCAGAATTTCCCAGAAAAAGCCGAATTTTGAGAAAAAGGAGGATATTTAAAAAAAAAATTGGAAAAAGTGATTTAAAAAAAATGAATTGGTCCAAAGTTCTCAAATAAGATCATAATTTCAGAAAAAAAAACGTCAAATTTCGGCAATAGATTGAAACCCAAAGCAAATTAAAAAAACTTGACATTTTCAGATAAAAGAGAAATTGTTAAATAAACTGGAAGCTTAAAAAAATGTCGGACTTTATAAAAGTCGAAGTTTTTCAGAGAAGTAGAAAAAAGTCAAATTTTACGAAAAATTTCAAGGAAAAGGTCAACATTTTAAGAAAAGTTCCAAATTTCGATAAAAATTTGCAATTTTCCAGAGAAAATTAAATTTTGAGAATAAATTTGAAATTTCGAAAACAAAACGAATTAAAAAAACACCAAATTTTCAGATAAATTGAATTTTGAGAAAATTCAGATAAATTGAATTTTGAGAAAATTGTTAAAATAATTTCGAAAGGAAGGGGAATGTTGATAAAACTACCAATTTCGAGATGTGTTAAACTCTAAAAAAACGTGAAAATTCCCCAAAGAAAGTCAAATTTAAGAGAAAAATTCAATTTTGAGATTTGAAAATAAATGAATTTTCTTCGAAATAAAAGTTGATATTTCCGGAAAAATTGAAATTTTGAAAAAAGAGATTTCGAAAAATATGAATTCGTCAAAAATTCTCAAAATGGCAAAATTTTAGAAAAAAATGTCAAATTTTGACATTATATTGAATCCCAGAACAAATTTAAGAACCTTAAATTTTTAGACAAATTTGAATTTTGTGAGAAATTTTAAAATTTCGAAGAGAGAAATTGTAAAAAACTCAGAGCTTAGAAAAAATTGTCATACTTTAAAAAGTCAACGTTTTTCAGAGAAGAAAAAAAAATAATTCGCAATTTTCCAGAAAAAGTTAAATTTTGAGAATAAATCTAAAATTTCGAGAACAAGACGAATAAAAAACTTCAAATTTTCAGAAAAATTCGAAATTTGAGAAAATTGGTAAAATAATTTCTAAATAAAAATGAATGTGGGTAAAATTTCCAGTTTCGAGAAGTGTTGAACTTTAAAAAACAAGTCAAAATTTTCCAGAGAAAGTCTATTTTATGAACAAAATCAAATTTTTAGATAAAATCAAACGTTCTAAAAATTTGTGAATTTCGTCGATAAAATCGCAGCTTGCAGAAACATAATAAAATGTCTAATTTTCAGTTAAATGTTGGAATTTCGAGAAACACCTAATTTTGCGAAACAGGTCGAGATTTGTAGAAAATAAATAAAAATTTAAATATTTATTAAAAGTCAATATTTGGGGGAAAAGGTAAAATTTGAAAAGAGAACGTAATTTAAAAAGAATAGAAATTTCGAGAAAAAAGTCGCATTTTAGAACAGAGTAAAAAAATATATAATTTTGGAAAAAACTCAAATTTAAGAATAAATCTAAATTTCGAAAGAAGAAAATTTGAGAAAAAGATCGAAATCTTCAAAAACTATTTTATTTACCATTTACAAATTATTATTTCAAATTTTTACTTTTTTTATCACGAAATCGACAAAAGATGAATGTTTGAGAAATAAGTCAAATCTTCCAGTGTAAGTCGAATTAAAAAAAAGTAAACACACAGATTGTCGAGTTTTGAGAAAAGAGGAAGATTTAGGTAAAAAAGTCTAAAACATAGTTAAAAAAAAACGACGAATACAGAGAAGAGTTAAAAAAGTCGAATTTACGAGAACAAGTCAAATTTTGAAATAAAGCTTCAAATTTTGAGAAATGAAAGATCTTTTGGGCTGAATATGTTTTCTTTTGACTACTTGAGTCAGAGGGGTCTCTTCCTGTTTCATATTTTGTCTGATTTATCTGATTTAACTGTGAAATAAAATGTGAAATCAGAAATAAAAACTTGTGGCTCTTTGAAATTCACGAAACCAATATTTTTTCATTGCGGATGGCTCTTTTGGCTTAAAAGTTTGCCGACCGCTGGTTTATGCGATGAAAGATCATGAGGTGTGTTGTCTGGTTTATGAATCATGATGCCTAGCTTTCCAAATCCAAGGAACATAACTATATATATATATATAACTAAGTCTAAATGAAGCATTAAAAAGATGTGAAATTTTTATTATGGCTTTCTTTGGGAGTTGTTTTAACACTTCACTAGTAATTAAATCAAAGCCGGGAGCTTTCTTAGAATCTATGTTGGTTTTTATTTCGTATTCTATTTTCTTCTAGGATGCTGGTGCAATGTTTATGTTATCTTCGTCAGGTGAGTACCAGTTTGGCAATAATTCTTCCCTCGTTTAGTTGGAAGGTATTTTCAAGATATTCTGCCAGGAAATAAACAATGAAAATTTACTTGTTATAAAATGATCACAATATTAGACCAAACATTGTCTCACCTTCAAATTTCCGGTTTAAAGTTGAAATGTTCAGAAATAATTTAAGAAGGACTTCAAAATAAAACAAATTATTACTATATTGTTAGAAATATAAAAGAAAAATACAAGCGTACCGATATCAAATTATATTTCGCTTCAATAACTAATGAAATATCGCCAAATAACATATGAGCGGCGTGTTATCCGAGAGCCTCGAATTGAATGACAACCTCCACTTTTTAATCTGCTTGCAAAAAAGGTTCCAAAAGTACGCTTCAGCGATAACGTTGTTGTCCTCTTCAATTCAGGCGACCGGCGGCGGCTCTAGCAACACAAACATCCGATAAGGAAACCATTATAATCGGCTCTTTTCTAACACGGCCATACTGACAACGGCGACGATCTCGGCGACGCATGTCTCTCGAGTTGATTCTGTAAACAAAAATTTGGCCCAACAAATTGACCATAAGGTCTTCTCCATGGTGGAGTCCTCAGCCATCCACCTGGCTCTACCACTATCGGGACAGAGAACAAATAAACAAACAATTGCATTAAAAAAAAACATCGTGGAGACCGCAGCCATCCACTTGGCTCTACCACTATCGGGACACAGACCAAATAAACAAACAATTGTACAAAAAAAAACATCGTGGAGACCGCAGCCATCCACTTGGCTCTACCACTATCGGGACAGAGACCAAACAAACAAACAATTGTACAAAAAAAAAACATCGTGGAGACCGCAGCCATCCACTTGGCTCTACCACTATCGGGACAGAGACCAAATAAACAAACAATTGTACAAAAAAAAAACATCGTGGAGACCGCAGCCATCCACTTGGCTCTACCACTATCGGGACAGAGACCAAATAAACAAACAATTGTATAAAAAAAAAACATCGTGGAGACCGCAGCCATCCACTTGGCTCTACCACTATCGGGACAGAGACCAAATAAATAAATAATTGCATAAAAAAAAACATCGTGGAGACCGCAGCCATCCACTTGGCTCTACCACTATCGGGACAGAGACCAAATAAATAAATAATTGCATAAAAAAAAAACATCGTGGAGACCGCAGCCATCCACTTGGCTCTACCACTATCGGGACAGAGACCAAATAAATAAATAATTGTATAAAAAAAACATCGTGGAGACCTCAGCCATCCACTTGGCTCTACCACTATCGGGACAGAGACCAAATAAATAAATAATTGTATAAAAAAAAACATCGTGGAGACCTCAGCCATCCACTTGGCTCTACCACTATCGGGACAGAGACCAAATAAATAAATAATTGCATAAAAAAAAACATCGTGGAGACCGCAGCCATCCACTTGGCTCTACCACTATCGGGACAGAGACCAAATAAATAAATAATTGCATAAAAAAAAACATCGTGGAGACCGCAGCCATCCACTTGGCTCTACCACTATCGGGACAGAGACCAAATAAATAAATAATTGTATAAAAAAAAACATCGTGGAGACCTCAGCCATCCACTTGGCTCTACCACTATCGGGACAGAGACCAAATAAATAAATAATTGTATAAAAAAAACATCGTGGAGACCTCAGCCATCCACTTGGCTCTACCACTATCGGGACAGAGACCAAATAAATAAATAATTGTATAAAAAAAAACATCGTGGAGACCTCAGCCATCCACTTGGCTCTACCACTATCGGGACAGAGACCAAATAAATAAATAATTGCATAAAAAAAAACATCGTGGAGACCTCAGCCATCCACTTGGCTCTACCACTATCGGGACAGAGACCAAATAAATAAATAATTGCATAAAAAAAAACATCGTGGAGATTGCAGCCATCCACTTGGCCATTCTGACTAAACTCTTGTCTCGATTCTCAAAAGATTTCTTATTGTTCTCATGTATCTCTCAACCTAGCCATTACCACGGTGTATATCCGGCGTGACGAAATGATACTCAATTTTCCACTCACTCAAATATTTCGGAAATGTCGTGTTCTTGAAAGATGTCCCAGCATCCATAATTATTCTTTTTGGTGTACCAAACAAGGCTAATACATTTTGAAGCTTCTCACGAGTCTCGGAAATTGTGACCGACTTCATGGGCAAAAGAATGCAATATTTGGTAAATGCATCTACTATTACCAGTATGTGCTCGTGACCATCAGATGAAAGAGGAAGGGGCCCTAGACAATCCATATGCAATGTATCGAAGGGATCAGTGGATTTTTCTATGAGATTTATAAATCCTTGTAAGGGACATGTCCTTGTTTTCTTTACTGCACACACCACACAATGTTTGTTGTAGCGTTTTACAAAATTTCTCATACGAGGGAATCAGAAGTGTTCGGCTATTGATTCACAAGTTTTCTCAATTCCTACATGGCATTGCTCGTAGTGGAAAATCCTCAAAGTTTCCCAAACGACTCTGTCTTGGAACGTACCATTGTAAATTTTCAGTTCCGTCATCTGCGCAGGTGTCGACAAGTCCCCAAAATGGATGTCCATCTATGCAAATCTTAGCGGCTCCAAATGGCCTTAATGCAGAGCAAAAACTGATGCTGCGTTTGTCAATCGCAGCTTTGACAAAACAGTTCGAAATATTATGGCCTGGTTCAGCACAGAACGAGCATACATCACCTTGCCCTTGCCAGGTGCCGGCAGATGACAATTGCCGAGAAGATGACTCACTCAATTGGTTGCTTCCCGATAATGACGGAGCATCTGGAAGAAATCTGGATCCCTTCACTCGACAGCCTGCTCTGACATGCCCTAATTTACCACACTGAAAACATTGCTGATTCGGTTTTCCCGGACTGTTTAATTGTCTCTCGCCGGCGAAAAACTTTCGTTAACGAATCGAAATATCATCTATTTTATTAGGCATATCTTGAATACTCGTAACTAATGGTTTTACAAACGATGACAAAAACACAATAAGTTCAGAAACGCTTTGACAATTGGCGTTCGTCGCGGCATTACGAACATCGAGCTCAGAAATACCGTGCACAATGAGTTCGACTAAATCGCTTTCTGACCACTTCGCCCGTAAACTTTTTAACTTGGTTAGTTTTTCATGAACGTAAGTTTCAAACGTGTTTACGCGCGAACTATTAAATCTTGCTGCGTGATCAAACAAACGGCCTAAATTTCTTTTAGCAGGAAATAATTCGAGAAAGTCTTTGCAAAAAGTGGCCCAGTCTCGAATTTCTGGATCCCATTGTTCGAACCATCTTTTTGCATCACCATTTGGCGGATTCGTTCACTTCGGGCCGGAAAAATGGTAAGTTGACGTTTTCATTGAAACGCTGAGATTGCAAAGCTTTCACTAATTCACTTATAAGCACTTGAGTCGGGTCACTCACATTCTCGAATGATGCCATGGTTAAAACGTAATCCAAATTCAGGCAACCGTTCAGTTTATTGTTTATTAAATACGACACAAAATAATGCCCTGCACAATGGGCAATAGTCCACAAACGCGGCGTCAGTACGATCCCGACTTCTGATGTTAGAAATATAAAAGAAAATACACTCGTACTGATATCAAATTATATTTCGCTTCAATAACTAATGAAATATCGCCAAATAACATATGAGCGGCGTGTTATCCGAGAGCCTCGAATTGAATGACAACCTCCACTTTTTAATCTGCTTGCAAAAAAGGTTCCAAAAGTACGCTTCAGCGATAACGTTGTTGTCCTCTTCAATTCAGGCGACCGGCGGCGGCTCTAGCAACACAAACATCCGATAAGGAAACCATTATAATCGGCTCTTTTCTAACAATATATTATATATTTAATTTACCAAGTTTCGATTTAAGATTTGAAAGGATAACAAAATCTAATTTAAAGGAAAACTTGGAAATTTATGACAAAAATACTTTTCAAGTTTAAAATTTACCATGGGATTTCGAGAAAACGGTTCAAACAGAAAAAAAATCAATGTTATGCAAAAAAAGACTACATCGTATAAGAAATCAAGGAAAAGCTTGGTTTATCGAATAGAAATTAGAAATTTAAAAAACAAACCCTAATTTTTTGGATTAAAGTCGAAGTTTTTAAAAATCAAAAACTAAACAAATCAAAGTTTTAAAACATAGTGCACATTTCCAGATTTAAATAAAAAGTTTAAAGAAAAACAATTAAAAATTGCAGGTTTTAACTCAATATTTTAAAAAAGATTCAACATTTTGAAAATACTCCTAATTTATACCCATACAGGCTGTCACTAATTCGTTTCTCGCTACAAGGATTTCGAAAACGATAAGAGATATAGCATCAATTAAATTAGTGCGAAGTTGCACAATTTGGCAACAAGGAATATGCCGTTAAAAAATCGAAAATATTTCTTGACGTTTTTCAGATTTTTAAAAAACAGTAAAATGTTCATTTCTCGATTTTATTGCTTCGTGAAGTGTAAACGAAAATCAAAAAACACTTTTTTATTGGCATTTTTTATCCTTTACAAACTAGATAAAAAAATTTGTATTAAAAATTTTGTATTTTCGCTACCATCATCAAATTCATCATTTTAAATGGGAACCTGCATCTTTGTGCAGCTTTTTAAACTCTGACTTTATTGATGTATGTGGCTAACCCTTTAACCGTCATCAAGGAAAAAACACTTTTTTTTTAAGTTTAATCCACTCGCAAAGGCTAACCCCATTATGCTTTCAAAGCACTGCGAGTAGGATGCGGAAACAAGGATAGATGGCGATGAACCGCCTTCTTAAACAAGGATAGGTTGTAATTTTTGGGAAAAATTCCTTTCGGTAACAAGGTCCATAACTTGGAAGTTCTATAGAAAAAAGTGTTTCCGTAGACAAAAGTCCTCACTGTGTCAAGCTGGACCCCACAGAAATTTGCTGTCTCCGACTGTCTAGTACGCCTCAAGAATCTTGCCCTTGGGGGAAACAATCCTATTAGTTCCTGGGAGCATCTTCCATGATAGTACTTGTAGAAAAGAGACAAGTCACCAACCGTACGCCTGTGCTCTAGTGTTTCAAGAGAATCGGTCAGACTCTCTCCTTTCAAATTAACATTACTTTACTATTTTTTCGTAATTAATACGTAATTATTATTAACAATGAAATAATAAAACTTTAACTAGGTAATGTCACATAAATACATTTTAACAAGGAACAACAGACATAATTTTAAATAACTGATCAGAAATAATGACAATGACTAATAACCACGGACAAAGCGACAAATCTCAAGAGCAGCAAGCAACATTTTCTATTTCTCGAGGGCATATTACTGGCCACCAAATTACGCATCTTTGACCTGGTTTAACCGATGCTGTATCTCTTACCATTTTCGAGATCCTTGTAGTGTGAAGCGAATTTGTTACAGCCTGTATACTTTTTTATTTTAAGTTGATTGTCTAATTTTTGATTAAAAAAAGTCAAAGTTGGAAAAAATACAATAATTTGTGATTAACTTTGCAATATTTTTTTAATAGTCAACTTTTTTCATAATTTTATTTTTTTACGTAGAAATTTTGTTCTTTATCATAGTAAAAGTATCCTTATCCTTGAGTTTAAAAAAATCAGGCTTTAATCCCGTAAATGAGAAAAAATTGACATTTCGGGAGGTAGTTTAAATTTAGAAAAATCCTATCCCATCCTAAAAACTTTAAAAATACTGCTAGTTTGCTAATTTTAACATTTAAACAATCTTTAATAATTACTAACAAGGAAAGGTCGCGAAGTGTCCGGCGCCGATTTTGCTAATTTTTGGATATGTTTTAGATGATCAAAATCTAAGAGACACGTATTTTTTTTTATCGGCTGATAAACGGTTTTAAGGGTAGTTTTACCCCCTCAAAGTTGGGGCAAAAAATGCAGATTTTGCTGTTTCTCGAATACCACAAATGATATTCGAGTCGTTTCTTTTTCCAAAAGTTTTGCTTTGACGAGAAACGAAACAAAAAAAATTTTCCAAAATTTTCCCACCCCCCCTCATGGGGGCAAACTACCCCATTTAGAAGTTTTTTAATCATAAAAATGGTAATTACGATAAAAAAAATACGTGTCTCTTAGATTTTGGTTCTCTAAAACATATCCAAAAATTAGCAAAATCGGCGCCGGACACTTCGCGACCTTTCCTTGGTAGACACTTGATTTGGATAATACAATGGATTGTTGATTAAATTAAAGGGCCTTTAATATTTTTTAGGAGTTTTTAATAATATTATTTTAGAGCAATTTTTCTAATAGCTCATTTGGAAATAATTTCAATTGATCTCTTATTTAATAGTAATACAAAAAACTTCGTTAATTTAATAAAACTTGCTTTATGATGAACATTTAAAACCTAGATAACGTATCCTTATTTTCAACCGTATTTTATTATCTATTATTATGGTCCCCACATTACGATTAATATTTTATCACTTTTCACGAGAGTAAAATAAAATTGTTCTGAAAAATACTAACGCTAAAACGTTAACGATTTTTCCAAACGAATGAAGTAGGAGAGTAATAACCTAATAAATTAATTCAATAGTAAGATACCTATAGTGTAAAATATTGACTATGATTTCATTATTAATATAAAACTGAATCCACAGCAATAAAATGTTGTGCTGCGCGTTGTATTTGTCACAAAAAGTTAGATTATAATTACGATTTGTGCTCTGGATTTGAAGAGTTTAAAACAAAGGCGGATTCGGTAATATGAAACACAAAATAAACGTCACAAAATAATTGACTGCGTGAAAAGATAGTTAGATAGATAGTTAGAATACAACACACAACACAATTTTTTATTGATGTGGATCCTGCTTAATATACATATTAATGTCAAAGTCTGTTCGTCTGTTTGCTTGCTACTTTTTCTTACTCAATCACTGAACGAATAATGACGAAAATAGGTAAACAACATATTCCTTCAAATCGGATAAAGAGCAAAACACTGTTCCTTAATACTTTTTCACTATGTTATATCCAGGAATCTAATGATGATGAATTTATTTATTGAAGGTTCTTTGTGGCAGGTCAATATTGCATGCTTCAGGTGTGTTAAACTATTAGAAATAGGAAAGAAAGCAAAAGGCCGCCAGAATCGATTTGAATGTCAATGCGGATGATGTCCGTTCTTCTTTTGACAATCAATTAAGATTAGTGCACTTGAAAATGCCAGTTCTGCTGGCGAAATACCGATCGCGTAATTATTTAGTTAATTGCCAATGTGGTAAAGGGGTAAAAACTTCTATTGACTTATTTACCTCTGTGTTTCACATTTTGGGTTAACACAACATATTTTATCGATTTTTAAAGTATGCTTAACCCTCTATGTAAAAATAAGCAATTATAAGTTTCCCACGACAGCACATTTCTAATGAAAGTTTCGTCAAAGACAACTTAACAAAAAACTTTTCTCGTGTTTGGTTCGAACGCAATTCATGGCCTTATTTATGACTGTAAATTTTTTCACGACCCCAAAAATATAAAATAAATATGTATAAACATTTTGTGATGATTTATTGATTAGATAACAATGTACAATTTACAGAGCAACTCACGTTTTCATCAATGTAAAAGAAGGTCCCCTGCAATACCCTTTCCAACCGAAAATGAAAAAAAATAAAAAAAGAAGATTTATCTAATTTTCGTTTTGATAAATACATACAAAAGAATCCATTTTTATTGACTCTTTTCACTCTTATTTAGGTTTTTATTTTGATTTTTTTTCTTAAAATTGCGACTTCAAAATTTCGACATTTTTGAGAATGTTTACCATTTAAAAAAATTGTCTTTACTTATTCCATTTTTTTTAATTTCGATTTTGTCAAAATTATTGACTTCTATTGAAAATTTCGACTTATTTCAGAATACTGACTTTCTGAAACTTCCGACTGTTTTTGATAAACTCGATATTTATTAAAAAATCATGAGTTTTTCAAAAATTTCAACATTTTCAAATAGCCACTTTTTTCGAAATTTCGACTTTAGACATTTTCCGTTAATTTAAAAAATTTCGACTTATTCCGCTTTCTCCGAAAGGGAAGTTTTCTAAAAATTGAGACTTATTTTCAAAATTTAGACTATTTCTTGACATTTTGACTTTAATTCAAAGCTTTAAATTGTTTAAAAACTTTTAAATTGTTGACCTCGTTTTGAAGATCTTAACTTTTTTAAATTCTTCCTCTTTTGGCAAATTTATACATTTTTTTTAATTTCCATTAAAATTTTTTATATTTTTGTGAAATTTTAATTATTTTTGAAAATTTAATTTTTTTCAAAATCTCAACATTTTTTAGAATGGAAACAATATTTGCGGCCGCATTTTTTCGATTTTTATTTCTTTCTGAATATCTTTACTTATTTTAAAGTTTCCAATTTTTCGTAATTTAGCTTTATTTTTAAAATGTTGACTTTTCCTAAAAATTTTGACTAGTGTTAATTGGTACTTTTTTTGAACTCTTCGAATTTTGTGAATATTTTGACATAAAGTGTAGTATCTCTCTGAAGATGATAGCTTGGTTGTCGAAACGCATTAGAGCAACTTTTTTTGTGTTTTTTAATCTTTCTTGTTTTCAGGGAACAAGTTTTGTATTTCAATTTTAGAACATTTCACGAAATTTCGACTCTTCAAATTTTCTCTTGTGTTGGAAATTTGATTAGTCTGAAATATTTTCTTGTGAAACCTTCGACCTTTTTGCAAAATTTCCACTTTTTTCAAAATTTCGACCTTTGTTTAGAATTTTGACTATTTCTTCCAAAGCAATTTCGTTTCAGTCTCGATTGTCATGTAAATTTTTTCTTTTTGAAAATTTGGACTTTTTGAAAAGTTTAGGTGTTGCAATTGTTGACTTCTTTTCAAAATCGAAGAATTTTTTTGAAAATGTCCACACTTTTAGAAAATCTTGACTTTTTATTATCAAAGTATTTCGAAGTTTTGATTTTTCAAAATTAGATTTTTTCTTGAAAACTTCAAAATTTTGACTTTTGCTCGAATCTACAACTTTTTTTAATTCGACTTTCGCCTTTTCCTGGAAATTTCCAATTTTCTTCAAGAATCTGCGATTATTGTTGGCACCATATATTCAAAACGGGATGTTGGTGCCAGCAGGGTGTTGATACAACGAAAGAAGAGAGCGATGATCGCGCGACCTGAGAAGGCAGTGGTCAAATTTTCGGTCGGTTATTTAATTAGTGTTTGCTGGGGTTTTTCCTATTTTTCCTTTCCCTTCCGTGGCAAACCACAGGTCAGAAAACACCGGACATTCAGGTGAGTCATTTATGTATTATTTTTAATATCATCTTTGCGGTACACACAATTATAAAGTTGGTATTTCAAAATGAAGTATTTTTTTTTATTTAAGCTGAAAACTTGGATATCGCCTGTTAAAAATATCTTGGGAAACACCGTATATTTAAATATTTTACATTAAAATCTCGCCACTCCAAGATTTCACCTCGCTACCCATACTAATGCACAGACCAGTAGGTTTGAACATTTAATAGATTCGAAATTTGGAAACCAAATACCGGTTTCGATCTTGTTAGATCTCGTCAGTTTGGTATATCCAATTCGAATGCCAACAAATGTTCCGACAAGTAAGTACTACAGAATTCACGGACGTCAAGCGTGTGACTTCTCAATACTACCGCCACCTATTGGCCCATAGAAAAACTATAGCCAATTGTATATACCAAACTGACGAGATCTAAGAAGATCGAAATCGGTATTTGGTTTCCAAACTTCGAATCTAATAAATGTTCAAACCTATTTGTCTGTGCATTAGAATACTTGTCCTCTGGGAAGTTTCCTAGAGAGCAATCGCTTCGCTAGATAGCAGTGTTTCAACTGTTGGTAGCTACCTATAATTCACTATACAAGCCTAGAGCAGTTCAGATTGTATTTTTACTTGCATACGACCTTTTTATTGGTCAAAACAAGAATATGTTGGGGGTGATTTACTATACACGCCCGGAGGGCTGCATGGATTTGTAGTCTAGGTTGTATTCTACTTGCATCGCTACCCATAGTTTAAGAAATAGTTTAAGATTGTATTCAAGAAGTGCTATTCGACTAATTTAAATTAGTGATTTTATCACTTCACCCCTGTCTCTGGAGTACAGAAAAATTGTTGTCAAGTTTTCTCTACTCTACAGAGATACTTTCGTGGAAGTTGTTTACGAGAATTAAAAGGACCAAAGCAACTTTTCCAAAGTTTGCATGACATTTCAAGATTGCTAATTCCTGTAAAGTATAAGCTGATGCAGAATGGTAACTAATTTTTGTGTAGTCTCCACACTTTCGAATTGATTGCTGAATAATGTAGGGAATCCTTGGCAAATGGATTATAGTTCTTAAAAATGAATATAACTTAAAAGTAAATAACCTAACAATCTGATTTCATAAAAGCAAGTGATAGGGATATCAAAAAGCTAAGAAATTTCGCTGATGTAATTGATGGATGGTTCCTTTTCATATCTAAGGAATTAAAAAAAAAACGTTTGGGTTAAATTACCTTTTCCGGCTTGTCCTGGTTTTAATAACTTAATTAACGTAAATAATTAAAAAAATACTTCTGCCAAGCCATGTTTTCTTTATTTTCGGAAATCCACTATAGCACATTTCTCAACTTCCCCTGTAGTTAAGTTGCTTGATTACTTCCCGGCACCATTCATATTTTGCAGGGAATGCAGGACCAAAAGCTTAAAACCGCTTAGTAAATTGCTTCTTGAGGCTTGAAATTATATTTCTCGATGACCCAAATAAGGAAAGGAAATAAAGTAAGTCGCGGTAAGTTAAATCTCTAACCACAATAAGAATATTAAGGGCGGACCAAGTTTGCCATAAAATACAGGCTTTACGGCATCCCCGATTCCGTGTTTTGTTTTTACATCGGGAACTGTTATATTTCACGAGTCAGCTGAGGCAAATCCCTTGACGATGCCAAAAGTAACCGGAAGGCTAAGAACTCATTAAACTGCAAAGGCGCATCAAAATTGTAATGTAAATAAGGAATTTTATTTAAATAATATTACTTCTCTTACCAGCGCTGTGAGAAATCATCAAACTGTCAAAGCGGATAAAAATTCTTGAAGGAATTATTTTAAACCAGAATTTAATATTTTCCAAGGTCTTTAGGATGTGTCAAAATGTTATTATGTTCGACCATTGTATCAAATATACTGCTAAGTTTAGAGCTCTCCTTTGAATTTTATGTAATAGGTAATACAACAAGGTGTGTCAGGAATCTGAATGCATATCTAAGGTTCAGTTTTAACTTAATATTTCCTACGCGAAAATTTGTTTATCAATATAAGTGGATTGAATACCTATACAGGCTGCCTCAATTATTAATTTTAAGAAAAGTTAGGGAAAAATGAGTGTGATAAGAATTCGCAAATCAAAATTTTTTAAATGTATGTTTACGCTGAAAAAGAATAACTTCGAATCATAATTCAAACCCCCTTTCAAGCCGTCACTGACCCCAAGCAGCTTCGACATCGCTAGATAATGCAACCGCTCTAGCACAACTTGCAATCGGAACTTACAAAACATTGTTTAGGCTATGCTTGTAAAATGAAAACATGGAAAGCATTAAGTGAGTATCTGAGAGTCACAAAGAAGTCTTTGGATTGTTCGTCTTTTGGCACAAAAATCCGTCAATAAGAAAACAGGAAAATCAGAAGAAAGCTAATGTGACATTTCGAACAGTGCAGAATATTTTGAAAGGAAATGGGTGCAAGCATTGTAAAGTATAGCTTGAAATACAAAACTTGTCCCCTGAAATCAAGAAAGATTAAAAAACACAACAAAAATTGCTCTAACGCGTTTTGACAGCCAAGCTATCATCTTCAGAGAGATATCTCTTTGGCTGTCGAAACGCGTTAGAGGGACCTTTGTTGTGTTTTTTAATCTTTCTTGGTTTGAGGGAACAAGTTTTGTATTTCAATTTTTGAAGATAAACAGGGACCAGTCCGTTCCACAAAAAAAAAGTATAACTAAAAATCGAGACATATTTTCCAACCACCGTTACAACCGTTTTGAGTTTTTGTGAATCTATGAGGGTGGTTCCGATAGATTTTTCACACCATTGTGTTATTCATTGACAAATCATCTTTTTTTAGGGTTCCCTATCTTAAAAGAAAAAACAGGAACCCTTGTAATCTCACTCTCGGGTCCGTCCGTCTGTCACAAAGAGAAATTTCTCAAAAATTATGTAACGTAGGAATTTGAAATTTTGCACAGCATTCGTCCCCGATGACCTACGTAAATATCGCCAGTTAATAATTAGAAAAATAAAATATTTTATGATAATTGGGGGGTTAATTTGATCATTGAAAAATCAAGTTTTAGTTAATACATTGTATGAGGGTATTATTTACCAGAGCTACCTCTAGGTATCCGAAAATATTTTTTTTATAATTCTCGGTTCAAATGATCTTAAATATACAGCTCAAATTATGTAAGAAATTATTGTCCCCCGTCCCCTAATGTTCCTAGGATTTCTAAACATAAAATTAATTTAGATTTTAATGGAGTTAGTAGATATTGGGTCACAGATTATCGGAACATTGCAGCTTTATTCGATATTGTAATAGTAGATGGAAAAAAAAATATTTTATGGAAAAATAGGGTGTTTACATTCTAACACTTTTTAACCCATATAGTTTTCAGTTTTTAAATAAAAAAATTTATCTTATTATTGAAAATTAAGTGTCCTTAAAATTAAATCTTAAATGATAATTATTAGCAGCTTCATAATAACTTAGTAGCATATAATACGTTAGTTACGATTATAATATGTTAGTTACCCATCATAATACCTTAAATAAAAATTTCATTTAAAAGTTTGTTGATTTTTTCATGTCATCGTTGTCAATGATACGATAAAGCTTTGAATGCAACACGATTATTAGCGATTTAAGCAATCTCGGACGTGGCCAGACGACTCGGCTAAGGCCTCGTAGCCTGGCAACATCCTCGATTATTATAAATCGCATAATCATCTCGTTACATTAAGAGCTATAATTTAGGTAAAAGATATGATGCAGATTTAAGTCTTTTAAATTATTTCATTTAAATTAATATTTTCGGACTTAGCACATGCTTATTAAATTGTATGCAATTCAGTAATTGTGGTTGACATCGAACATATTAGAGCTATTCGAGAGATCTCATAAACTGTGTTAGTCATTGACTAAGTGGGAATTGCGAATGAATGCTTTTTAACTGAGACTTCATCAACACTGTACCAGTTCCATAAATATGGCGATTGATTGTAGAAAAAAAAGTGTGTATTTGAAGATATACAATCTTTTTTTAATTTATCAATTATAATACAAGAAAATGTGGATAAAATTTGCAAATTCATACGTAAGTAAGAATTATTTAATTTGATCTATTGACTGTTAACTGTTAGTAATTAGTACGTAAACCCAAATTGTGGGAGCCCGACTCGCTCTTGGCTTATTTTTTTATTTATAAGAGCCAAATGTTTGGGAAAAATAGCCACTTTAGTATTCCTGTTTGGGTACCTACTGTATCTAACCTGAGAAATTAAATATTTAGGCTATGTAGTGAACATACTACTTGGCGACAAATGCATTGAACATTAATTTTTTTAATGCGTCGATATTTATTTTTTGGAATTCCGGTTTAGTTTTGTCTAATTAGTTACTTATTTACGTGGACTTTTTACATAATTTACTTCCTAGTATTGCTATTTCATTTTTTGCCAGATCGGTTTACTATATAAACTAAAACTGTAAAATATATGCAATTATTTTCTTATTAGTTTCAAGTCTATCAAAATGCAGGGTGTTAACAGTAGATTCTTTGTCCAAAAATATGTAAAAAAATGTATATAAAAATACATCGGGAAAAAGTTTCGTTTTCGAGATACAGGGTGTCAAATGTAAAACTGAAATGTTGGTTTTTTGTTGATTTTTTCGAAATCTGACAAGATAGATATCTGAAATTTGGCACACCTATTTAGATTTAATACTCTATAAAATAAACTATTCAACTTTATTCAGTGTGGATTAGTAACGGGTAAAACTAGGGGGGGGGTAATAATATTATTCCCAATTTTGTTATTTTTAATTTTTTTTGATATTTTCAACCTAAAATCTTTTAGAAGGGACCTTTTTACGTAAAAAAGGTACCTCTACCTTACCTCGACAGAGTGGACCGTATTTGAGTAAAATGCATTCAAAAAAATGTATTGGCATATCTAGAAATTACTATAAAAAAGTCCAAGTTGTAAGTGGGTCGTGGGTCAATATAACTTAAGTTTAAAGTCAAAACATTGAGGCAACTTTTTTATTTACTTTAATTTCTAAAAATTTTTAATTATAGATTCAATCGATTCATTTTCGCATAGAGAATTAAGTACAGTGCATTTTTTGTCTGGGTTCTGTAATAGGAATGCATTGGCCACTCAGATAGAATATAAGAGACGGTTTTCCTAAAAACAATACAGTATCGTCTTATTTTTAAAATGAGCAGTCTCTGCGTTCCCGTTGCAGAACATGTACATTATATGCATATCACTTAATTTTCTATTCGAAAATAAATTAACTTGAATCCACGATTAACAGAATTTGAAAAATGAAACCAAAAAAGAGTATTGCTTTAATGTTAGCACGTTAAACTTAAGTTACTTTGACAATCATCTTTTTTTGTTTTCATGGCCCACTTAACATTTTAGACTTTTTTTTAGTCATTCCTAAACATGCAATGCATTATTTGAATGCATTTTACTCGAAAACGGTCTACTCTATCGAAGTAAGATTAGAGTACTTTTTTTATGTAAAAAGGTCCCTACTAAAAGATTTTAGGTTTAAAATATCAAAAAAATTGAAAATAACAAAATTAATAATAATTTTATTACCGCCCTCTTAGTTTTACCTGCCACTAATCCACAATGAATAAAATTTTGCAGGTTATTTTATAGAGCATCAAAATAAAAATAGGTGTGCCAAATTAGAAATATTTATCTTGTCAAATTTCGAAAAAATTAACAGAAAACCATCATTTCAATTTTACCTTTGACACCATGATGCATCTCGAAAACGAAGCTTGTCTTGATATATGTTCATATAAAACTTTTTACATATTTTTGGACAAAGAATCTGTTGCTAATATTTTTCAACCTAATTTTAGGACATTCTGTATAAATAATTATAAAGCAAAATAATATGTAAAAATTTGTTGCTCAAATTTCCTCTCGCTAGTCAAATTTTTCCTTGGTTTGATTTCTGATTTTCTTTCTAAAATTGAGAGTATAAAATGAAAAGGTGATAAAAGTTAAAAATAAAAGTCGAAGTTTCGATATGGCAATCGAGATTAAAAACAAAAAACTAGAAAAAATTTTTCGCCTTTAACTTAAACATTCAATTTTGTTCCCGAAATTGTGAACGTACAGTCCAGGAATTAAAAATATTCAAGAAAAGTTCTATATTTGAAAAGAAAAAGACAATTAAAACAGAAGTAGACATTTTTAAACAATTGTAACAAATTGCCTATTACTCAGTTTAAGTTTTGTTTAAATTACTAGAAATCCCAAAAAATTTAGAAAAATTATCTTTTTTTTAGCAATTTTAGCTTTTTTCAGAACATTTACTGTTTTGTCAAAATTTTAACTTTCTATTTAATTTGACATCTTTCTTAAAATTTTGATTTTCAAGTAGAATTTTTGGCCTTAAAAACGAAACTTTTGTGCTGGTTCTAAAACTGAAAATTTTAATCAAGTCGACATGTCAATGTAAACTTCGGAAAAAAAATTGAAATTTTTAGAAAAAACTCCCTGATTCTGAATGTAAATCGAAATCTAAATTTCAAAAAGGGAAACTTGATATTGAGGAAAACTTTAAATTTTAGAAATAATTCAAAACTTGTTCATGTTCATTCTACTCGTCCGTAATCATGTATATTTAAAATATCATAAAAAATTCTCTTAAATTCATCGATCAATTTACTAATTCTTTAGCGCGACACTTGTCACTTTTGAGCGGTAGATTTAAATAAGAGCAATATATTTTTCACAAATATATCCCTACAGACATATTCTTCCAAGTGTAAACAAAATTTAATTTGGATCTGACATATCAAACAACAGACAAGCTGAGTTTGCTGTTGTTTGGACAAACTTGGTAATCAGAATTCCGATACGCTAATAGCATTAAACCCATCAGCCTTTGCGCCATTTGCCTCTAGTCGGTTAGTGCACTTTTTTTGGTCTTGTCCGATGCAGACAAGTCATGTTTCCTTGTCGCTTTAGCCAGCGTCTCTCGGCTACATTTATAATCACATTCAGCGAATTCACCTCCAATAGACACTAAAGGTGTCTCCAGAACAGAAGCAATAACAATGTTGGACCAATAGAGCATTGACAAATCGATGTCCGTCAAGTAGGTTATGCAAATGAATAGAGTCTGTGGATTAGTATGTAATCAGTAAACGTTACGCCACCACAATTCAGGAGTTTGAAGCTAAACCCGAGAACAACGTTTCCAAAGCAACATCCCTATCTGCAGCCTGCAGCCCAAGGAATTATTCTGCGTAATTATATCCAAGGGGTGAAAAATTATTGTTAGTGTTACCTTTGGGGGCATTTGCTTTTAATTTGCATAATTATCAGAATATCGATAAACTCTTGTTCATTGGTTAAATTTTCGACAAATAAAGGGGGTTGGATACAATTTATTCGATTGACTAGTACCTAGCGAAACAAAAAATAAAATTCTTATTTGCGAGGTCTGACAGAAAAGTAATGAGACAGATTTTTTATTTAACAAAGTTTTTATTGTTCGCAAAAAATGTTATCATCTTTAAAATAATTCCCTTGAGCAGATATACACCGATGAAGACGTTGTTCCCAGTTTTGGTAGCAGCGCTAGACTTCAGCATGTCCTTTACACTCTTTTTGATGTTGTCTACACTCCCGAAATGACGTCCTTTGAGGACATGTGTCAGTTTATGAAAAAGGAAAAAATTACAGGAACTGAGGTCAGTTTAATATGGAGGCTGGGGAACCACAGAAATGCCTTTTAAGGTAAAAAATTCTATGACGGAGAGGGCAGTATGACATGGGGCGTTGTCATGATGGAGCATCCATTTGTCTGAAATGTCTGGCCTCAAGTGCATAACCCTTTTTCTGAGCCGATTTTCTCAGCTTAACACAAAATTTAATGGCACAATGTTGCTCCAAATTCTGCTGTTCCATTTTACGTGGCGCATAACCAAAACACAACTTCACTAATAGAAGTCACATAAATCACGTCGTTACCGGAAGGAGTTGAAACACGCACCGAGCTATCGGAGGATACTAATGCACATGCTCACAACAGCGCAGCGTTACCAGATCGCTTGCATTGTTGCCAGTCTCATTAGTTTTCTGCCATACCTCGTATTATTTCTGACTTATAAAAATAGATAGCTACTCGAAGTGTTCATTTTCAAGAACACCAATCATCCGTGGCCATGTGCCAAAAGTAAGGATCTTGATATTATATTATAATCAAATTATTAATAATTAAATCCGAAGTGTGTTGGTCTCTGTATATTTAACTTTCACCGCTTAACCGCTGAACTGACTGACAAAAATTGGTAATGAAGGTTCTTACATACAGCCTAAGGGTAGTGGCTCTATTCCAAATTAAAAAATTTCATTCTGACTTTTCACATTTTTTTTTTTATATAATTTTAGTAAGTATCCAATTTTAAGTTTTTCGTCAAATTTCGACTCAAGGCGGATTCATTTTCAATTTTTAACTTCAATTTTTGACCAAAATTTTAAGTTCAAAAAGTATGATTTAAATTGAAACCATGACCATCAAAATTTTGAGAATTAAAATAAAACAGTAGCATATAGCAAAAATGTTCCTCGCAAGATGCTAGAGATGATGTGACTAAAGAAGGTCGACACCGGTGTATGGTTGTGGTTGAATGGTTCAACTTTTAGCTTGTTGTACTGTTTCACAACTAAACATTTAATTAAGAGATAGAAATCTTTATAGTTACTACTTGAGTACTTTATCCATATCCATAATTCAAATTTGTAGTGTGATATTGGGAGCTACAGATAATAGTTGTAGTAAAATCCAAATAACACCTAATCTATTTTCCTGCAAGTTCTTGCATGTCCACTAGAGCCATATTTACAAAAGGATGGCTAACTAAGTTCTCTTTTATAGAATCAACTCAGAAGAAGAGCCGGGTGGAGCAATATATATCGCGACACAATGGGAAACAGACCGGCGGGCCCTCCTTTTCAAATCCCCGCTGTGTTGTCAAACCACAATGGCCATGCTTACACGGAAACGACATGATACGGCAAAAGGGGTCCCGAATTCTTGGGAAGGATGTTACCTTATATATACATGAAGTTGCCAATAAATTGCTGCAGATAGCATCTGCACACGGTTCGTTGCTCCTCTGGTTTTGCCATTTATGCATGTCCTTTGTCCGAGATGAGTACGTCTTGTTTCTCCAGGGTAATAGACAACTAGCACATGATGGAATTGTTTTCAAAGATACACACAGCTTTTAATATCATTTAGTTAACAAAATTAGTTACTTTTGAATCCACAACTTATTTTGTAATTTTAAGTTTTCGAACATTGCTAAGTGTTCATAATTCAGGAACATATTAAAAGAAAATCAGAAAGATATTTCGGTAGTGTATCAGTTTTTCAAATATTCGAACCAGTTTCGCATTGTAACAACGTCAACGGAGATACGAGGGTAATAATATGAACCGGAATTTCTATCATGTCACCATAAGGGCATTGGGAGTGTGCGCATACTCTTAGACATATTAGGTTGGAATATCACGTGACTTCCTGCGTTTAAGCGAATTCCGTTCTCGCCGTTTGTCAGTTGTAAATACAATGAGTGAGCAAGAGGTTCATCCGCACGTTGTGCAATGCATTATTATTAAATTTCTTGCCGTTAAAGGTGTAAAGCCCGCCGAAATTCTTCGTAGACTAGAAGCACAAATTGGTGATACCTGTTTAATAAAACTAAAGTGTATGAATGGCATAAAAAAATTTTGTAAGGACAAATTCAAGTGGAAAATGAACCCCTTGCCCGTCGTCTTCGGACCAGTGTAACTGCGGTCAAGATTAAACGCTTGTTCAACGCCTTTTGGAAGGTGATCGCCACTTAACTGTTGGTGAAATCGCAGCTCTGATAGGGATAAGCTTTGCGAGTCTGAATCCATCATTATAGATGAGCTGAGGTTTCGAAAAATGTCTGCCAAGTGCAAGAACAGAGACAACAACGTTTGAAGATTTGTCAGCGCCATCTTGGACGTTTTCAACGTGAAGGTGATGATTTTTTGCAACGTATTGTTACGTGTGATGAGACTTGGGTCCACCATTACTCCCCTGAATCTAAACAAGCAAGCATGGAGTGGAAAAGACAAGAGGAAGGTGCACCCGTCAAGGCAGAAACCCGCCTATCACTTGAAAAGGTTCTTGCGACAGTGTTTTGGAATTTTGAAATGTTTTGCATGCCGATCTTCTGCATGAACGTCGTAGGGTTAATGCAGCCTACTACTGCCAGCTATTGGATGAAGCAAAATGTGCAGATCGGCGGAAGAGGCGCGAATTTTCAGTCAGAAATGTGATTTTCTTTCACAACAGTGCCTGCCCCCGCTCAACCAATCTGACCCATCAAAATTTAGAGCAAATTAATTGGGCAACATTATAACATCCTCCTTATAGTCCCGACTCATCACCGTCATGCGATTATCACATTTTTGGGCCTACTGAAAGAAGCTCTAGAAACTGAGCCGATTCCATGATGATGCAGCTGTTGAGACATTTGTGCGCAATTGACTGCAAACACGCCTCCATTCTTTTTATCATGATGGCATTAAAAAATTCCCAATCCGTTACGAGAAATGCATAACAAAATCAGGAGATTATAGTAGGAAAAATAGTTATTAAATTTCATATATGTATCTTGGACCAATAATTTTTTTAAACACAAATTCCGTTTCATATTTGATTTACCCTCGTAATATCAATAGCATTTTGTAACCACTGTCTTCTCAATTATTGATCACAAGCTTCTATTCAAATATCTATGGTAGTTTACGTTGGATTCTCATCCAAGCCTTATATTAGGAAATATCAATTAGATCCAGTTAATCACTTATAGTTGCAAATCGTACTAAATGTAAATAAACGACTGGGAATTATCTTTCTGGAGTTTTAAGCTAGCTCATCGACACTAATCATATAGCAAAAAGGTTTTAAAACATTAAATCTCCACTGTGTATGCAAGATTTAAGCGCTAGACTTCCCCAATTACTCGATTTTTAACATAAAGTATCCCCGTGGATGCAATAATACAAATCCCAGGTGCCCAAGTCACTTTGCAGTAGATTTTTTGAACCAATAACCCTTACGCTGCTTAAGCGATCAGATTTACGTGGATGAGCTTTAGTCAAAGCGGCCTCTCAGGCGTAGTGGAGCTGCTCTCTTACTAATACTTCAAGATGTTTCCTTAACGTGCGGAATAAAGCATCGAAAGGAAATCGTGAGATGTCTATTTTCAAATCTCATAAAAGGGTTTGGCCGCAATAAATTAAAATCTTTTCGAAAACATTCTTTCTCCTATACTGTCTTACTATCATGTTAAAAATCGTAAGTTTGAAATTGAATATCTCGGCTTCAGTAAAGACATTTCAGGATTTTAATTTTGTAGATGTATGGGTAACACTATTACTAATATCTGACAGAAATTCAAATAATATCTATAGAAAAGCCATTGACCGGTGAACTAACTTAATTTCTGAAGTTAGCAATCCATTCGCAGTATCTGGCATAAAACTTACGCATATCTAATCTATATGATCAGTTAAACCAATTTAACTAATAAATTTCATATTTTTCAAATTGTACAGACTTTACTTAGAATTAGGTTATATTATTTAATTTATAAACTCTTTAAAACTAGGTGACCATTATTTTGGATTTTTTAAATGTTTCGAAGGTAAATTATACCGGGATATCAAAAATTATCTTGGTCAAGGGTGGCTGTGGAATGTAAAACGTGTGTCTTACTTACGTTTGAAATAATTATGTCACTGTCACACTGACATCATCAATAACCTGCAAATTTCATACCTATTTATTTCAGTTGTAAAGCAATAATGAACTACAAATTATGAAATAACGGTTTTAGTAACAAGAAAAACTAAATTACAGTAATTGTTGGAAATGTCCCCCATTTTGTACGATGCATAATTTGACGCGCCTTCCCATGCTGTGAAGAGCGTTTGGCAGCATTTCTGGCGTTATGGTTGCATATTGCTGAACAATTCTTTGTTGCAGTTCTTGCAAATTATTTACCGGAGTTGCGAAAATCTTGTTTTTTAAGTAAGGAAATATAAAATAGTCCATAATTGTGAAACAAGGTGATCTCGGAGGAAACTCAACTTCTGTATGCAAACTTATCAGCCGGTCATCAAAAAACTCGCAGAGAAAAGCAATATTTTCTCGTGTAGTATGAACTGTTGCACCGTCGTGCTGGAAATAACCGTACCGAAGTTCATCATCGTTTAACTGTTGCACAATTTCAGCCAAAAAGTTGTGTTTGTACCTTTCTGCGTTGACGGTGAAATCGAAAAAATTTGGCCCAATTATTATTCTGCGAGAAACTGCCATCCAAACACCAATTTTTTGAGCATGTAGTGGCGATTCAGTAAAAACATGATGGGTTATCATTGCTCCACATTCGCATATTTTGAGAATTGATGTTTCCCGAAAGATGGAACCACGCTTCATCAGAAAAAAAAGTTAAATCCATAAGATCGTCATTCATTAAATTATTGACAAACCAATGGTAGTAAGCAAGGCGTCTGGGGTGGTCTGCGGGCAGAAAAGCTTGATATGCTTGCATCTTATATGGATGCATGTTCAAGTCTTTCTTTAAAATCTTCTGACATGTTCCATAAGAAAGTCCAATTTCCTTAGAAAGACGTTTCAAAGGTTTTGCAGGCTCCTCTTCCATACGTTGACGAACGTCATTGACAACTTCTTCTGTACGAACTCTTGGTCTACCAGCACCTTTTTTATGAAGTCACACAACCAGTTTCGCGAAACACTTCAACACAATTTGTAACGCACACGTTTGGAAAGTGCCACGTTTGGGAAGTGCTCTCGAAAATTGTCCAAACACAAAAGTTGACTGTATTGCCAATTTCCATTAACTAGCGCACCCGTTCGAAAATAGGCTTCAATCATGAAAATTTTGTGGTGTGTGGTAAGAGGCATGATTCAAAAACTGGATTAGAAAATTTCAGCACAATGACTTGACAGATTCTGACACAACAAAACATATTCAAAAATTTAAAGTAAGACACACGTTTTACATTCCACAACCACCCTTGACCAAGATAATTTTTGATATCTCAGGTATAACAATTAGATAACACACCAAATACAATGCTTGCTTGTAAGACGGTAACAAAATAAAAAATATTCTCTTGTTTTAGATTCTACGTAGATAAATAGGAGTGTGTTAGATTTGACCAAAAGTTTAGTTACATGTAATAATAAAATCGATAAAATTTGCAGAGGAATTTTATATGAATTAGCTCTACATTTCAAAAAGCGCTAACCATTAATTACTTCATAAATAAAATTTCTAGCGTTCCTCATTTATTGGTATGCATGTACTCGTAATAACGCACTTTCAAAAGAATAAAATTATAGAATATTTCACAACAAATAACTATTAAAATTTACACCGCTGTTCCATTAAGATTAAAAAGCTTTATAATATATATTTAAATAAAACTAGCCACTTATGTAATGTAAAAAGCAGTATTTTTGAATACACTGCTAAAATGCATTTGCCGTCTTTAGATATTTTATTGCCTTTATATTTCGTTTGGCCAAAGTTGAAATTGTTTCCGCTAAAGAATAATGTTAACCGTGGTGCACAAAAAGCAGCACGTAATTCTAAATGCCACCAGAAGGTAATGAAAAATCTCTATAGCCAGCGGCTAACGAAAGAAAAGGGATGCAAAAATCCTTGGATGCTGTAAACTGAGTTTCATTCTCTCAGTGGTAACATACATATTTTCCTGGCTGAGATGATGGTTTCAAAGAGATGATGGCCTAACGCAAATAGTGCTCCAAAGACAAAATGGGATTGCCCTTTTCAAGTGGATTGTACTTAAATCAAAAACGTATAGTGATCTTCAAAAATGTATTTTCACCGCTAGGTGACGTAGCGAGGTACGTCGAAATAAAAAGTTGGGATTTTTCTCAGTAATTAATTATATTATAATACATACTGAAAATACATGCATTAGAATTCTAGAATTCTAAACTCATTTTTGTTTCATCTTTTCTCTTCTATCTCAAGAAATAAAGTGGTGGCAAGATACCACCGTTTATTCCAGTTCGTTTTAATGGTATTTGGTCTCTGTAGAAAGAGCTTTCTTTGGCCTATCGACTAAAATTTAGGGTGTTGTTATTTTAAGGTAACCGTCGCTGCCGCGTTATTTAAAATAATTCATTGTTTTTAATTAAATGGTCTCTATGTATTTTGACAGTCTACATATGGTATATTGAATAAAAAATTAGATTTAATTTTTCTATGACCAAAAACAAAAATTTTTTTATTTGTACTACAGTATTTTTTAACGTGAATTCACTAACAGCAATAATACAGTTATACTTAGATGGGTTGAGGCCCATCAGGGAATTGAAGGAAATGAAGGACCTTCTAGCCAAAAGGGGAGCCGTAGTAGCCTAGTAGAACTAGAACCTTCTTGTCTGTTTGCTTACAGGGCGGCAAAAGAGGTTATAAAGAAACTACTAAGGGATGTTCCCGGATGTTCATTGGCGGAGCATCAGAAAAGAAAGCCAAAGAACTATTACAGTTAAGCAAAAATTAGCTCAGATATACAGTTGGACTATTTACGAAACTGCCTTTATGAAACATCTTACAACAATTGGCGTAAAAAAAAATTCTACTTGTAGAATATGTCAAGGATCAAGAAGAAACTCCTTTACACATATCATGTGAATGCCCGGCTCTGGAAAGGGGTAGACATTCCAGCCTTAGGAATGCTCTGACTGAACCAAAGACAATAGTGGAAACACCCATAAAGGAGGTTCTGGAATTCTTCAAAAGAACGGTCCTATTATGACATAATCATGGGGGGCACAATAAGCGAAAGCTCAAGTGCTGCAGCGATAACCTACCTTAAAAAAAAAATAATAAAAATAGTAATAATAACAGCGATAATTCATTGCAATCCAATATTTCTAACAAGAACTTGTTGAAACAGGAGAAAATCAACAATCTATAGTGCTATACAATCATGCATTAAAAAAAGATTTAAAATTCTAAGAAGATAGAATATTTATTCGAAACTTGTACATAGTCGAGCGATTATGAGGATAACTAATGGTATAAAACTGGAATCAAGCCAAATGCGAAAAAGGTTAGAGGATAGAGGATAATGTAACGATATTAACTCCAAACGGCCACAGTCAAATACATCAAGGGTTGTTTTATTTTAAAGCACCATCAAACTCACACCTTCATTTTCCACACCCTCCAATTTTAAATAATACAATATGTGTAACTTGGGAATCAGACGCGTGAAACTGCGCTATAATATGTTTTCAACGTCAAACGTTAGTCATTGATTAATGAGATGTTAATATAGGATTCATTTTAATTGGATTTTTCGGCTGCTGAATCATTTTGGTGGTTTACGTTCGGTACATGATAATACATATTTGTTTCCCTTAATAGAACAGCAACAAAATGGAGTATCTTTGCATAAATAAAAGGTCAAAAATAAACAATGACACTTAACAGATCAACAATCAATAAATAATAGCCGGCGCGTTTTTCGGTATGTCCCCTTACAACAAAAAATCACAGCACATCTTGCTGAATTATTTATTTGAACATCCAATAATTGATATACTATACAAATCTTGTCCCCTGAAACCAAGAGAAATGAAAAACAGAACAGTTGTTCTAGTATTTTTCAATAGCCAAGCCTAGCATCTTCAGAGAGATACTAGTATCTCTCTGCAGATTTGTATATCAATTTTTAAAGATAATCAAGGACCAGTCAGTTCTACCAAAATTGAAAGAAATTTGATGAAAAGGGGTCAACATAATAAAAAAATTAAACATTCCAAAAAAACGTTCGAATATTTTAAAAATCGAAATTGTGAGAAAAATCCAATTTTTCAGAAAGGTGAAAATTTTCATAAAAAAGTCGAATTTTTACAACTTTTAAATAAAAGACCATTTGCCACGTAAAAGTCGAAACTTCGAGAAAAAGACAAAATTTTTGAAAAAAAGTGAAAACTTTCACAAGAAATTGAAATTTTGAAGAAAATGTAAAGTCTGAAAAAAGTCATAATATCTTAAGAAAAAAGCCGAAATTTGATGACATAAGGTTAACATTTTCAGAAAAGTGAAAAATTCTAAAAAGAGTTCGAAAAAATTCGAAAACTTGAGAAAAAATCTAATTTTTGAAAAAAGTGAAAATTTTTAAAAAGACTCAAACTTTTCAATTTTTCAAATGAAAATACCATTTACTACTACCTAAAAGTCGAAATTTCGAAAATAATTTTAAAATTTTTGAAAAATAGTCGAAATTTTCAGATTTTTTTTGGTGGAGCGGACTGGTCCTTGGTTATCTTCAAAAATAAAAAAAAAATAAAACCAAGAAAGATTAAAAAACACAACAAACGTTTCTCTAACGCGTTTCGACAGCCAAGCTGTGTTTTTTAATCTTTCTTGGTTTCAGGGGACAAGTTCTGTATTTCAATTTTTGAAATTTTCAGAAAAAATTAAATTTTGAAAAAAGTTTAAATTCTGGCAAAAATCATATTTAAAAAAAGCCTGAATTTGATCACAAAAGGCTAACATTTTTAAAAAAAAGTAAACATTCTAAAAAAAATACGAAAATTTTAACAATTGAAATTGTGAGAAATACTCCATTTTTCAAAAGAGTGAAAATTTTCAAAAAAAGTCGAATTTTCTAAATTTTTAAATAAAAAACATATTTGATACATCAAAGAAGAAACTTTTGATAAAAATTAAAATTTTCACAAAATGTCAAAACCTCGAGAAATAATCAAAAATTTGTACAAAAGAGGAAATTAAAAAAAACGGTTTTCAATAGAGCAATATTTCAACAGAAGTAGACATTCAAAAAAAACCAAAATAAAAAAAGGGGTGAAAATTTTGGTAAATCAAAATTTTTACAAAATTTGAAAATAAATCAAAATCTTAAAGAGAGTCAAAATTGAAAAGAGTTGAAATTCACAAATTAGTTAAAATTTGGACAAAGTAAAAATTAAAAAAATGAAAAATTGGAAATTTGAAATTTTCAAAATATAAAGTCGAAATGTTTTCAATAAAAATCAAAGTCAGATTTAAAATAAAAATCGTTACTTTCAGAAATTCGTATTTAGAATGGAAATGTTTTATAAAAATCAAATTTTAAAACCCTCAGGTTTGCAAAAAAGTTGAAATTTCGAGTCAAAGTTTCAAAAACCGTTTCAATAACAAGATGGAAATTTTGTAAAAAGGTTAAAATTTTCTAAAATATGGGCAAAAATGTGATAAAAAGTCAAAATTTTCCAAAAAAAAAACCACGGAAATAAAGTCAAAATATTAAAAATTTAAACTATTAAGAAGCAAATTTCTCAAAAATAATTATTTTAACAAATACAGAAATTATCATAAAAAATTTCCAAAGAAGAAAATCAAAATATACCCAAAAATCATTATTTTAAAGCCAGATCATTAAAAAAAATAAAAACTTCGGAAAAAGTCGCAATTTTCCAAATTAAGTCATTTCGAAAAAACTTGAAATTTTGGGAGTCTAATGGAAAAATGTCGACACTCTGAAAAAGGTTGATATTTTAAATTGTCAAAATTTTCAAAATACATAATTCTACATTCCCACTAAAAATCGAATTGTTCAAAAATAATCGGAATTTCCAAAAAGGCCCCCCAACCATTCTTGCTTTCCTTTTACGCAGACGAAGTCCCGGCTATCAGCTAGTTAAACCTAAAAAAGGCACATTTTGAAATCACAAATCGATACTTCGATTTTATTTATAATTAGCTGCCTCCACGACCCTGCGCCAGAGCCAATAACGTCATATTACAAAATAAAATAATTCCTCATCTAATTTTAACAGAAGAGTAAATGGTTTGCGCTCCTTATTCTAGTACTCGTTAGAATTGTAGGTGCGCGCAATATTATACCAGTCATGAACATTATGGATTGGTTTCTCCTCTTTTATATCTTATGTGTTTTAACCTTAAGTTCTTATCACAGTTAACTTCTTAGCATTAAAAGATTAAAATAAAAATAGCCTTAAAAGATGCTCTTGAAAATGCCCTAGATTATACTAAGAATTTCATCAAATTCGATTAGACAGTTTCCGAAATTAGACATACAAACAGATACTTAGAAGCTTCAGTTTTATTAATCTAGATATATACAGGTAGTTTTGCCAATGCTTATTGACAATTATCATCAGTAGTCAATGGGTAAAGACAACTTGCAAGTGGTTCACATAATTTCCACAGTGTTTTTCATGAAAATATTCCCTTTGAGAAACAAAGTGAACGTTCATAAATAAGGAAAACTTACACTCATCCTCGAACACTCGGAGCTTCTGTGTTGGGTCTTCCTTTTAAAATAGTGATTGCATTTGTTTGCAAAAAATAAATATATACTCTGGAGTTGGTAAATTTACAAGCTCGTCTGGAATACTAAACTTGCCAGGGTTTGCTTGTTTATACTGTGACGGCATGAGCAGCATGAAGTCGAAACGAATATTTAGATGAAGTTGTCGTTGTCGCATCGTTGGATGGAATAAAATAAAATATCCCTTCTGTGTATATAGACAACACTGACTTCCCCTTTGCTTGCGAATAATGATTCAAATGTTGACTACAAGAGCAGAGGTTTGTTAATTTTTCGAGTGCAATCAGTTTCATAATTCCCGTATTTAAGTCCCAAATTACTAAACTCCCAAATTCTTAAAGAAACATTTTACGAGTCTTCAACTGCGAGAAAACTTAAGCTTACCTAACCTAACCTAACCTAACCTAACCTAACCTAACCTAACCTAACCTAACCTAACCTAACCTAACCTAACCTAATGTAACCTA
The DNA here is from genome assembly GCA_028583605.1 of Dastarcus helophoroides. Lineage (NCBI taxonomy): Eukaryota > Metazoa > Arthropoda > Insecta > Coleoptera > Bothrideridae > Dastarcus > Dastarcus helophoroides. The sequence goes on from CM053328.1 coordinate 29,432,831, forward strand.
ACCTAACCTTACCTATCCTAACCTAACCTAACCTAACCTAACCTAAATTGCTTATATTCCAACATAAATCCTTAAAAGCCCTAAATATCAAAAAAAAACGTGTAGAACTCCAAATTTTTAAATGATATTTTTGCAAGAGCACCAGTTTAGGGAGATTTAGGAAGCTACAGTAAATCACCCCGACCACACACCATCTAACCTCCAGAGCAGACATAGTTCAGTAGAGTTTTTGGGAGCCTTACACCATTTGGCCGTTTGTTATTGGTCACGGTCCGATCACGAATGGATCAAAAGAACAAAGAAGATCTCGATGCGAAGATTTTTCTATTAGCTCTTTAATTTATGAAAAACCCGTTTATCTTCTTTTTCACATTTCCAAGTTGTTCTGAATGGAGTGACTGTAGGAAATGAAAGAGCAGACCTTCTAGCCAAAAGGGGAGCCGAGTTTCCTCTAGTAGGGCCAGAACCTACTTGTCCACTTGCCTACAAAGCGGCAAAAGTGGTAATAAGGGAACTACTAAGAAAAGAACACAGCACTTACTGGAGGGGTGTCAACGGGCTGAGGCAATGGCGGAAGTTCTTTGACGGACCATCAGAAAAGAGAGCCAGAGAACTATTACAGTTAAGCAAAAATCAGCTCAGGTGGACAGTTGGACTATTTACTGGACACTGTGCCCTAATGAAACATCTTACAACAATTGGCGTAAAAGAAAATTCTACTTGTAGAATGTGTGGAGAGGAAGAAGAGACTCCTTTACACATATTATGCGAATGTCCGGCTCGGGCAAAGGATAGACATTCCAGCTTTGGGAATGCTCTGGCTGAACTAAAGACAATAGTGAAGACACCCATAAAGGTGCTTCTGAAATTTTTCAAAACAACGGACCTATTATGTGATAATGGTGGGGGGCACAATAAGCGATAGCTTCAGTGCTGCAGGGATGACCGACCCCATAGTAATAATAATAAAATGGAGTGACTGAACTAGACTGAATTACTTCTTAGTAAGGTAAATGTTTTTACGGATTAGCTGTGCGGTTACCCTTAATGTCCCTTGGCTTTAAGGCTGAATTCACCAGAATCAAATATTTGAAACAATTACTTGCATAAAATACAAACTTGGAAGAACTACAGAAAGTGTTTAACGTATCGCCCGAAATCACAGAGGCCTGCTTCAGAAACAAGGGATAATCAAAATGAAGATAGTAGCTTAGTTTCTCAAACATATCAGAGGTGAAACTCTTCCTAAATGGAAAAAGGCACAAAAAGGAACTAAATGCAGAAGAGCAACTTAAAATGTCAGCCATATCGCAAGCTAAAATTGGAGATACTGTGAAATAAAAACGAAAATTAAAGACAGAAGAGCACGTAACAGATTATTTTAATCGGATCAAAGGCGAAACTCTTCGGAACGGTAAATAGAACAGAACTTTCCCCTCTGATACGGTTGACATTCAGAGTCACCATATCATAAATTTTTTTTTCTTATATCATTTTCATTTTGCAAGAGTTTCGACTTTGGTATACATGCAGCCTTTGACGTGTATACCTGGCTATCAGATAACCATGCTCCTCTGTCTTAAATTTTTCATTTTATTCTTTGCAAAGAAAGTGCTTTCGAAGCACTCAAAGAAAGAAAAACGGATAATCAAAAAGAATTACAAAAGAAATTAGAACCAACTGACAATTTAAATAAAATGAACATAACTTAACCATAATATTACTACCGGTATCCGTGTCACGGTCAAGAAGGTTTGTATTAAATCAAGAAACAAATACAATCAGAGACACTGAAACTTATGAAACAGAGAAAAAGAACTTCCAGGAGAAGCACTTAGAATATCAAGAACTAAATAAAAACATTCACAGAAAATGTGAGAAAGGACATTAAAGGTATAACACCCAAATAATCAAAAACGCAAGAGAAAATAATGCAAATATGAGGGTCTTAAGATCAAGACCATCCTGTAAAATCAACGGGGGAACATAATCTCAGACAAAAGAAATATTGCTGAACACATCCAAGATTTCTGCACCTGTCTCTATACCTCTATTAGACCTAACCCAAGAGTTACGAATATGGTCATGGGCTCTGAAGATCTTCCAGAAATCCCGTTTGGATGTCCGGGTGGAGGGTGTACGAGGGAATCCAAAATCGACGAAAAATTTAAATGTACCACGGGCAAAGTTTCTTTCAAACAATTCATTTAAAATTCAATTCTGTAACATTCGGGGTCTCAATTCAAATCTAAACTCGGTTCATCAACACTTTCAAAAGGAAAGACCCATGTGCCGTCTCTGACAGAAACCCAAGTCTCCCAATCTATCAATACACTCCATTTGCTTTGCCCTAACTACGACTTGCACACAAAATTTCGACACAAAAGGAGAATTGCGCGAAGCAACCTGTGCTGTCAACGAGAAGAAGCTCTGGAATCTGCTGATCATGATCTGATTTGGCTGAAAATCTGCTCGAAAAACGAAGTAGTTGTTCACTTTATTTGTCTCTAAACGATACCTCATTCAAACAGCTCTTTTCTCATCTCTCCGTATCTTTTGATCACCTACAGACGAATTATCCAAAAGCTGAGGTTGTCTTTCTCGGTGACTTTAACGTACACAACATCCTCTAATTAAGGTTTTCTTCCTGAACTGACGAGGCGGGAAGAGTGGCAGAGGCTTTCGCCATTACTTGTGGACTATCGCAATTAGTTGAGGAACCCAAAGAATTCCTGATGTATTGGAGATACCCATCAACCTAATCTACTCGACCTGCTTTAATTCAGACAACCCTTCCTTAGTCGCTGAATCCATCACGGAAACAACCCTGATTAATATGGAATGCTCAATTCCCCACTCCCAAAAGAAGTCTGCCTCCAGTAAATCTTGGTTTAGTAAAAAATGTGCGGGGACTCTCTCCTGCAAAAATCGCGCATATCGTCGTTGGCAAAATAATCCCTCAGTCGAGACTCGGATCATATTTGTAGATGCACGAAATTCTTGTAAACAGCTTATTGACGAGGCAAAAGGTGATTTCGATCGTAAAATGCGCCAGAGACTTATCAACTGTCCGAACGGTTCCAGGTCCTTTTAGAAATTTGTAAAGTTGATTGGAAAGAATTTTACCTTAAAATTTTCCACCTTTACTCGATGAAAATAGCAATATTGATACTACATCAAAGGAAAAGGCTGACATGTTAGCCTTAATGTTTGCTGAAAATTCCAACCTTGATTTTCGAAAAGCAGAACCTCCTGTTCTTCCTTGAGGTTGGCACCTCGATGCCTGAAGTTGTTTTCAGACAACGCACAATCAGGAAGATTCTCCTTGAGCTGGACACATCAAAAGCTTCTGGCCTTGATGGTATTCCAGGTAATTGTTCTTAAGAACTGCGCCCCAGAGTTGACTCCTGTCCTAAGCAAATTGTTCACACTCTCTTGCACTCTCTTCTTAAAGGTGTATTCCCTAACATCTGGAAATCTGCTAGAATGCAGCCTGTCCCTAAAAAGGGAAAAAGGAATCTGGCTATCGCCCTATATCTTTGTTCCCCGTTATATCTAAAGTGATGAAATAGATTATCAACATCAAGATTCTCAAATATTTGGAGGAAAATAGAAGCATCTCCGACAGGCAATACCGTTTTAGACAACAACATTCCACTGGCGATCTACTAGCAAATGTTACTCATATCTGTAACCCAACTATGGAAAAACATGGTGAGGCTAGGATTGTGGCATTGGAAAAGCTTTCGACAGACTCTGGCACCGATCTCTTTTCGCCAAATTAACATCTTATTATCTTCCTCCTGGACAATTTTCTCGCTGACAGATCTCTTCAAGTCGTCGTCGAGACATTTGCGATTAAGGCAGGGGTGCCTCAGGGGTCTCTTCTGTCTCCTGCTCCATTTCTTTTACACATAAACGATCTCTTAGCTTTAATTTCCAATCCTATATACAGCTATGCAGATGATAGTAACCTTGTGTCATCTTTTTTCTCCGACAAACCATTATCTATCGCTGCTTCAGATCGACTAAGGGAACAGCAGATACAGACTATTAATTGAGATCTCGAGATTGTTCTAGAATGGGGTAACAACAATTTGGGCGACTTCAATGCTTCAAAAATTCAGGCCGCGGTTTTCTCTAAGAAAACATCAAGGGATAATGCAACAAACATACTAATGGACGGTAAAATCCTTCCGATGGGATCTAATCTATCTATCCTAGAAGTGAATGCGAGCACTAACTTTTCTTGGGACGATCGTGTGCGCGCCATTACCAAATCCACCTCTCAGAAGCTAGGCTTTCTTTCAGAGCTAAAAAGTACTTCACATCTCATCAGCTATTAATACTATACAAAGCTCAAGTTAGGCCAACACTAGAACACTGTTCTCATGTTTGGAGTTCAGCCCCAAAACACACTTTAGCTCTCTTGGATTCAATTCAAAGAAGAGCGATTCGCCTAATTAATGACGAGAATCTGACCGATTCTCTCGAAACAGTAGAGCACAGGCGTATGGTTGGTGACTTGTCTCCTTTCTGCAAGTACTATCGTGGAAGATGCTTGTAGGAACTAATAGGATTGATTCCCCCAAGGCAAGATTCTTGAGGCGTACTAGACGGTCGGAGACAGCAAATTCCTGTGTGGTCCAGCTTGACATAGTGAGGACTTCTGTCTTCGGACACTCTTTTTTCTATAGAACTTCCAAGTTATGGAACTTGTTACCGAAAGCAATTTTCCCCAAAAATTACAACCTATCCTTGTTTAAGAAGGCGGTTCATCGCCATCTATTCTTGTTTCCGCATCCTACTCGCAGTGCTTTAAAAGCATAATGGGGTTACTCTTTGCGAGTGGATTAAACTTTAAAAAAATCTATCAAAACAAGGAATTCAAGCTACTCTCAAGCAAATGAAAAACAGAAAAATTGCAGAAGACAAAATTACATGTGTTACAATCATTGAAAAATCACTACAAATTCTCTTAAACAAGTGTATACAAGAAGACGAAATTCCGGACGCATGGAAAAACGTAGAAGTAATTTTACTTTTTAAACAAGAAGAAAATGAAAATATAGAAAACTATCGACCAATTAGCCTTCTCTCTTATCTGTATAAACTCCTGACCAAGGTTGTCACTTATGGATTAACTAATAAATTGGACGCATATCAACCAGCAGAACAAACGGGATTTCGCAAGGGGTTTAGCACTATCGACCACCTACAAACCATTAGAACACTAATAGAAAAAACAACTGAGCACAACATACCCCTCCACTTGGCATTTATAGATTTTCATAAGGCTTTCTACTCGATCGAAACATGGGCTTTCATACAGGCATTGGATGACACTAGAATAGATTCTCGATACACAAATCTATTAAAAAATATGTACAACAATGCCACTTTTTACGTCAAAATGAATGACGCTCTGAAAACAGATAAAATTAAAATAAATAAGGGAATACGTCAAGGTAATACCATATCTCCAAAACTATTTACTCTGGCGCTAGAGAATGTCTTCAAATCACTACAGTGGGAAACTCAACATCAACGGATCCTATTTGAATCATCTTCGATTCGCCGACGACATCGTTCTGATAAGTAATAATATTCAGGAACTGAGAGACATGCTAAAAACACAGTGATGCTTCTAAAAATGTAGGCTAGAAATGAACATCTCATAGACCAAAATGATAAGCAACACTGAAGAAGACATACATATAGACAAGAATAAACTAGAAAGGATAGAACAGAATATATATTTAGGACATACAATAAAAACAGATAAAGAAAATCAGGCAACGGAAATAAGACGAAGAATAAGACTAACTTGGTCGGCTTTTGGGAAAATGAAATATAGAAATAAGAACATCTCTATTAATCTTAAAGGAAAAGATTTTGACACCTGCGTATTGTCAGTAGCGACCTATGGCCTAGAAACAGTAGCATTGACAAAAAAGACCACGAACCAACAGAGAGTAATGCGAAGAGCAATGGAGCGGGCGATGCTTATTATCATTCTGCGGGACATGAAGAGAAATTAAGATATCCGACAAAGAACTAAAGTTGTAAATAAAATAGAACGGATTGCAGAACTGAAATGACGTTAGGTGAGACACGTGGTTCGACAAAACCAAAGTAAATGGACGTCTAGAGTAACATATTAGTGACCAAGACAAACCAAGCCCAGCGCGGGAAGACAACAAAGAAAATGGCTTGACAGATATCACGATACAAGCAGGAAATAGGTGGTTTCAGTTAGCATGGGACAGATCAGCATGGAGAATCATGGGTTCAGGAGTGGACAGAAAACGGCTGAGAAAGAAGAAGAAGAAGAAAGAAGTTTTGCATCTGCTCTGGTATGGTTGACATGATGAGTTACCATACTCTTCTGCATTGAACGTGCCCCTATCTGTATTTTTTGTAACAGTACAATTATGTATTGTTTAAACTAATGATATTTGTTGCAAATGATTTAATTGCCCGGTCATGTGTGTCTACAAACGTTTATATAAGCAGCGCCTGTTCCAACAATAAAGTCCAAACAATGGCAAGTTTGAAACGAAATCAACTTGTTTCCTAATATCAAATTTCATATTTACATAATTTCCTTAATGCAATTGTACCCAGTGCCATATTTGAATAATTATCAGAACAGTGGAGCGTGTCTTGTATATTAATTATCTAACAATATTTGCTCATATTAATTACTACAGGCAAGAGTTACCATTGTCAACTGAAAGGGATGCATTAATATTCATAGAAGTAAACCAAAATCTTACATTAATAGAGTTTGATTTTGAGTTTGTTGCGTTTAGGAAATCAAATGGAAGGTAAAAGTGGATTGTATTTAATAATAAACACTATCTTTTTGGATTCGTAAACTAACACGATTAATTGAACTGGTGCAAACAAGTGACCTTTTAATTATTATATCACGATTAAACAAATAATTGGAATCTTTTGAAGATGATCTTAAGTAAAACAGACAATTTAATACCAACGTGAATCGCCATGACTTTGCGAGAATTGTAGGAATCAGAAATTACCTCACCTAGCATAAGAATTTTTTACATTTTTAACATGAAATGAAATTATATAGGAGAGGTCATCATAAGAAAAGATCAACGTCAACGTCAGAAAAGATCAAAGTCAACAAGGCGTTTTGTGCAAAAGTGGCCCAAGTGAATCCACGGAAATACAGTGAAAAACAACAAAGAAAAGTCTAATTTGTAATACCTACTTAAAGCAAATATGAAATACTGTTGCCATTTGCTAAGTGGTAAAAGCACTGAACATGGGTTTGCATTGCACTGTCAACGGTTACACTACAGATATCAATGTTCTGAGTAAAATAAACTGAAAATCAGGAAATATCTAAATATGTTGGTTAGGTCGCTTTTGCACTAAACGCCTCAACTTTAACTAGAGATGCCACGGTTTCAATAATTTCAGCTGCCGTGAAGTGTAATTAGTATTTGACAAAATCCCTTTTTTCTAATGCCCCACACTAGTGCCACAATAGAAACCGTACAATATATTTAAATTAAAAGGGAAGCATCTCACTTTAGTTAGAATTCATTTTGAAAACATGACATTACACACAATCATTATCAGAAAATACCAAAACCAAAAGCTTTGTGAAAAAATATAGACATTATTCATTAGTATGTTTACCAATAGCACGCTAGAGTCTGATTTTCGAGCTTGCAAATGATTGGGAAACGAGAAGAAATACGTTTAAATAAGCACCGACATATTTTTAGTTACTTAATTTTATATTATTATTAAAATCTTAGATTGTTTATATTTCATTTATTTTTTTCAAGTTTGTATACAAAATATCCATTATTTTATCGTAACTTACACAGTAGTAATTATAACATAAATAAACGATATTTAGTGGTGATAATGAGTTACATAAGTTCAATTTTAATAAGTAAGTATTGCAAATCTTATAAAAATATTCAATCATTAATTACGAAACAATATTCACTGAGAATGTTATTTACTTTTTGCTATGGCTATCCTGTCCCAACCTCCTTAAACCTAGTCCTCCTGTCAACGGTCAGTAGAGCTTAGTTGGTTGAGGCATCAGATGTTGCTTCGTAGGTCTGGTTGGTCGCAGATTCAAATCCCACTCTCGTTTTTTAGTTCTTATTACACGTTTTACTCATAGCTACTTATTGTTAGTACTGCTAGCATTGGAGCATTCTAAGAGAAAGATCTGCAAACGATTGTTATCTGAAACTAATAATTTACAGAAAAATAAGACTCTATACTTCAAAGAGTTAAATGTTAGTTTGCCTTCTAACCTTAGTATTATCCTTCTGCGTGCTCTATATACGAAGTTTCAAATATGTTTGATCTAATTCAGATGCTGTAGTGTTGTTTGTGTAACTACCCACATTAATATTAATCAAGTTCAAATAAGACATAAATTATCATCAAAGTTTATAAGGGCAACGGGAAGGATGGTAATCATTAAATCTTATAGAGTAATAAGGCATATTCATCACGGGATATCTTCTGTGAACTCCAAAGGACTTCAATTAATAACTATTCCGCCAAGTTGCGCTCGACAAGCATCAAGTTTACGTTAAGCATTCTCTAATATCTTCTCCGTCCATAAGTGCTAAATATGTTGTTCAGTAAAGATATTAAATCCTGTTAACCAGCTGAGAATTGAAAACAGATCCATTTTAGAAAATGTGTAAGTACATTAGAGTTAAAATGGAAAATTATTCTGTAGAAGTTTTCCGCTTATTAATAATTTTGAACCGTAAAAGAAAAAATAAATTTTGGAAAAATCTCAATATTCCCAAAATTCACTTTCGGAATAGATTCACACCAACAAATTCTACACCTTTTCAAATCGAAAGCTTTTGTAATTTTCGAAATAATCGATAAAACTGCCAAGCAGACAAAAGCACAAGTGAACTGTTAAGGGTTTCGTTGGTCAATAACTCGTAAATATGTGAAAGAAAGATTAAAAACTGTAATTATTCAATTTGAACAGTGCTAACAATTTCATCTTCAATGCCACATATCCAGTACTACAAAATCACAGTTGCATTTCGTATTATCTAGAAATGCGGAAGCTGCTCCAACAAGAAACCCATTAAAAGAAATACTATTTTTTTATATTAGAAAATGAAAAAGTTCATGTCAGTAGATATATAGAGAGTTTCCAAAAAAACGCATACCTTATATGCGGAAAATTGAAATCTAAAATGGTAGGGGTAGCTGAAATATTCTTAGAAAATGGTGTGGACCATTCTGTAGGACTTTATTGATATGGTGCTTTAAAAATGCCAAAATATTATAAGGAAATGTAATTATAGAATTTAGAATGTAAGGAAATTTTCTAGAAAAATCCGATAAGGGAATGCGACAGCGATAATGAAGTAAACGGCAGACAAGCGTGCCAGAAATTTCGGCAAACAATAAGCCTTATCTACGGGATTCTTCTAGAACCCGAGACGAGATCTATATATATATATATATAGGTGGTCCGGTTGGCTTTCACTCAGTTAGTCAGTGAAGCTAGTTAGTTAAGTCAGCTAGAAGTCAATGAATAAGTTGGTGAATTGCAATGGTAGTGTTCCGAGTTCAGTTTAGAAATAAAGTGTTTTACATTATTATACAAGAATCTTTTACATCATTACCTAGTCTACATTTAAATTTCCCTCCATTAGACTGTTCTGATCGAGAACTCCCCTCATTTAAATCTGTTTTATTTATTTTATTTAAACGTAAAAGAAATTCTACTTCACTTTATAAATTCATGTGGTGATTAATCGAAATTTCTAGAAAAAAGACAGGCACCAAATTTCGAATTTTGAATTTATACTTGAAATCGAAATCTTGGGAAAAATTTTAAATAGTACAAAAATGTAACTAAAGTTTAGGAGGCCAAAAGTCGAACACTCGAGTAATTACCACGAATTTGTTTAAAAAATTCCCATTTTCAAATTTTTAAACTCCAAATGGTGAGAAAGAATCCAAATCTTAGAAAACTCGATATTTGGCAATTATAACTCAAAATTTTTATTTTAAAATTTAAAATAAACATTTAAGCTTTAAACTGAAATATTTCATAGAAAAAAATTAAAATTTTGAAATAAACCACGAATTACTGAGCTACGATATGAGTAACACATCCCAGTAGATCCCCAATTGAACGCTGTTGTCTGAAACCGCTTTGCCTGTCCAAGATGATTCTATTCTCGTCCAGATATTTGAGAATCTTAATGTCGATAACCTTTTCCATCACTTTAGATATAACGGGCAACAAATATATAGGGCGATAGGTGTTAGCCAGATTCCTTTTTCCCTTTTTGGAGACAGGCTGCACCCTAGCAGATTGCCAGATGTTGAGGAATACACATTTGTTGTAAGAGATTGTGAACAACTTGCTTAGGACAGGAGTCAGCTCTGGAGCTCACTTCTTAAGAGCAGGGATACCATGAAGGCCAGAAGCTTTCGATGTGTCAAGCTCGAAGGAGAATCTTCCTGACTGTGCGTTGTCTGAAAACAACTTCAGACATCGAAGTGCCAACCTTAGGAAAAATAGGAGGTTCTGCGTTTCGATTGGAATTTTCAGCAAACATTAAGGCTAGCAGGTCAGCCTTTTCCTTGGAAGTAGTTGCAATATTGTTGTGGTCATCAAGTTAAGGTGGAAAATTTGAAGATGTAAAATTCTTTTCAATCGAATTTGCAAATCCCCAAAAGAACCTGGAACCGTTCGGACAGTTGATAAGCCTCTGGCGCACTTTACGATCGAAATCACTTTTTGCCTCGTCAATAACCTGTTTACAAGAATGTTGTGCATTTACAAACGTGGTCCGAGTCTCGACTGAGGGATTATTTCTCCAACGACGATATGCGCGATTTTTGCAGGAGACAGCTGGGCACATTTTTTGCTGAACCAAGGTTTACTGGAGGCAGACTTCTTTTAAAAATGGGGAATTGAGCATAATAGAATGCTCAATTCTCCATTGGTATGGCTCAATCATGATAGTTTCAATGATGGATTCGGTGACTAAGGAAAAGTTGTCTGAGTTGAAGCAGACTTCTTGCCCTGGAAAAGATGCAAAGAAGTCTTTTAATTGTTCCCAGTTTGCAGAGTTAAACTGCCAGACCCTACGGGGCTGTGTCTGAGAAGGAGGTGGTATATGAAGCGAACGAGAGACTATTACAAGCTTGTGATCGGAATTTCCAAGCGGTGATGTCACAGTTATACACAGATAACAGGAACCGATTTACATATCAGAGACGAAAACATGATGTAAGCCTAGTAGTGATATGTGGGTGACGACTGACAGCTAGGGTTGGGTAAAATATATCGATATATCAAAATATCGATATTTTTTCAAAAAATAATCGATATATATCGTCGATATTTTTATTTTGATATATCGATATTCGATAATTTTTCACGAATAACAAATCCGATATTTTTTGTTGGAATACAGTAAATTCTTTAGAGTAATTAGCTATGAATCTAGTAATAAAGTAAAGTAGTAAAAATTGTAACTGATATTTTTTAATTTTTTCCTTATTTAAATCATATGATTTTACCAATTATCTAACTAAACAATAGGGAGCTCTACTATCGGCGCGGCAATAGTGTTGTTAGAACTCTCTATATACAGATACTATCGCCCGCCATCTTGTGTCCTAACAGTTTCGCGTGCTTTATGAAGACATTGCGGATCTGGACTTTGCTCCAAAGGGTGCAAGAGAAACTAACTCCTTTGGAAAGAAACGTATTTCTTGCAGCAGCCACCATATTAGATCCGCGCTTTAAACGCATACACTTTTCTTCTCCAATGGCAATATCAAATGGTATATTAAAAATAAGTAACGATATTCATGTAGAACATAAAAGAAGGGGACAGCGTTCACCAGAGGAAAGATCTCCACCAGCAGCAGAAGAAGGAGCTGACGAAACTTCAATTTGGTCCAGACATGAAACATTATTATCCCTTAGCACTACTACTGTTACTCAGGAAGTTCCAAGCTCTGGCTCTGTCGCTAATGAGCTTAAGCAGTATTTGGACCAACCCCTAATAGAGGGGAAGTCAGATCCAATAAAGTTTTGGGTGAATTGCCAGCACTCACACCAGTTCTTTCAGAAATCGCGCTTAAATACTTGATATGCCAAGCCTCTGCAGTGTCATCCGAAAGAGTGGCTTCTGCAATTAACTTGGTAGTACCAGATAACAGGAGTAGATTAACAGGGGAACATATAAAACAGAGAGTTCTTTTAATGTCCGAATCAGATGAATATTGGTTTGATTAATTCATGTATTAATTAATAAAATGTTATACTATGTCTCTTTAAATTTCCGAATTTTTCTTCTACATAACTGCTAGCTTTGGGTAAAAAATATCGATATATCGAAATATCGATATTTTTATTTCGATAGCTATCGATACAGGTTTTAAATATCGATACGATATATATCGATATATTTTTTTCATTTGCCCATCCCTACTGAAAGCTCCAGTCCACCATCTTCTGTTTTCAAGTGTAAACTAGAATATTCGAAGCTTTTCTCGAAGTTTTGACTTTCAAATTTTAAACCTAAAGTTCCGCTAGACGCTTAAACTAGCCACAAAGGGTCAAAAGTTTGTAAATTTTGAGAAAACTATTTACATTAAGCTTAACCTATTCAAAAAATGTATTAAAAAAGTTCCACTTTTCGAGCTTAAAAATTTCAAGCTGAAACTTCCTTTTTCTACCTAAAAAATCTTTGGAGAGAAAGTCACTATTTGTAGAAATGGTTTTCTAAATTTTTTGAGATTTTATTTGACTTTTTAGTCGTGAACTTTTAGAAAAGTGTAAAATCAGAAATTCCTAGTTATTTTAAACAGAAAACTTAATCATAAATAATTTAAGTTCTTCTCTTTAAAATTAAGAGCCAACTTACGCTCCAAAAGTTAACCTCAACATTTTCTCTTTTTTTCCCGAATATCAATTTTAACCTTACAATTTGATCTCAAATATCAACTTTATTTGCCAAATTCTAAATTTGAAACTAAAAATGTCTAGTTTAATTTTGAGATTTCAACATTAAAGTAACAATTTAAAGAAAAAAAATTAGAAGAGAATCGAGATTTAGCAATTTTAACTTTGGGTTTAAATTATTTACTTTTTTGCGATTTTCAACTTTAATCTCCACACATCGACTTTTAAGTTAAATTTTTATAACAAGATTTTGCTTAAATTTAATTTCACAATTGTACTTTTTTTCAACATTTCAAGTTTAAAGCTTGTTGTTCCGGGTTTAATCGCGTATTTAAAAAAAAATGTCAGCTCTCGAAAATTCGACTTTAATGCCAAGATTTTGACGCTGTTTGAAATTACTATTTTTTGTCAAAAAATTGAGCCTTGAGTTTAATCTCGGGTTATCTGACGATAAATTTGAAATTTTTTAAATGAATAGGCCAAAATTTCGAATATTCGACTTTAGGCACAACGTTTTTATTTGCTCTCGAATTACCAATTTATTGAGAAAAAAAAATAGAAAAAGGTTTTTCCATGGATTAAAAAATAATCTATTCCTAAAGTGGTATTCAGTCAACCTTTTGGTATAGAACGAAATATTTCAAAAATTAAATACGATTCATGAAGGAGTCAACCTTTCAATCTACTTTTAGATATTTAGTAGAGAAGGATTCCAGCAACTGTCGCTAAATGGGTATTTCAATTTTGTAATTTTTTTCACGCGATTCCTGTATTATCAAAAGGTATACTGTAAAGTTAAACATCAGAAGTCCTCTTAATTTAAAATTATAGCTGTATTAGAAGAAAGCTTTATCTTTCGCTAATAAACCACTTTTATTACATTCTTAGTATAGTAAAAACGTTGAATAAGTACCTCTTATTTTTCATATTATATTAGCGTAGTAAAGATTGCATTGCATGACTTACTTTGCATAAAGTAGTTAGCGTTACCGAAGAATTCACGAAAATTCATTCCGCCTCTAACCAAAAGGATCATCCAGAAAATATAATTTCAGGCTTCGGCAAGCAATTTTTTAATCCGCCAACTTATCTCCCCGAGCTCTCCCAAGATAAAATTTAATATATTTTAAATAATGCTTTAAACTAAGCAGGCTTCTTTCGTGGTTGTTGCCGTTTTAACAAAATAATGAATTTAATTTAAAAGTGGGCTAAATTCAATTTGTTGTTTCACCAAAAGTGAACAAAGAAATTTTATAAAATGTTGGGAATATATTGAATCAAATTGTGAGAAACGCAACTAATATTAGGGAAAAATAATTTGAAATAACAAACTATATTTTGAAGTTTAAATTGAGTTTTTATAAGAATTGGGTAGTTAGGTAAATTATTAAACAGTTTTAAATATAAATATTATATATTTTTTTAATTTTATGGTCTTCAGAAGAATCGTATCATGTCACAACAATTTATTTCGACTATACATCTTATTAACTTGGTTGACTATTTTTTCTAATATGTTTGGCACCGTTACAATTTTCCAATTCAACATATTTCTTAACCAAGAGTTTGTTAAATTTCCTTATTATTTATTAATATTATAAATGCAATGCACAGATCAATGCACAGTCCTGTGATTCCTAAGTATGGCGCCACTTATAGATCTGTGAAAGAAGCTTCAGACTTGCCGCTTCTTCAGCTAGGCCAAGGAAACTTCAGTACACTTACTTTGCACAGAAGACTACTTCACTTGAAACAGGTGCAAATCACACCTGCAGAGATAAGTAAAATTTCTTCTAGGAAAATCCTAGGCTTTTACAAAAGCTTGGGAATTTAGGAACAACATATATTGGGGGTTTACCTTAATAGATCTTTAAGGTTGCAGCGATGAGAGGAATGTATACACATCAGGAAAGTCAAACACTGTCCATAGGGAGAATGTTAATGAGAGATTTAACATTGAGAGCTAATAGTGGGATAGATGGGCGGCGCCTTGTATTCTCCTACACCGGTGTAAACAATTCAACGCAGAGCGCAGCGACCAGTGCTGGTGGAGATTACAGTAGTACATCATAGCTTGTGACGTGTTTTGTTACGGGATTACTACTGGCAGGCAACAACTTTATTAAAATTTGCGTACCACAAGCTGTTTGTTCTTTTAGTCCGTTGATTTAATCAACGTCTGAGGCAAAATAAAACTGATATTCTTTGATAACCAAAATAAATAAATGAGATTTCTTAAACAAAATAAATAATAATTCTAATGAAGAATATAACAAAATAACTCTTTAAAAATTACAATATAAAGAGTTCAAATAGGCCGCTAGACTGTGCTAAACAATATTCCAGTCTGTTGTAAAACTCTCGACGAGTTTTTTCTAACATCTAAACTGGAAGATACGAACATGCTGCGTCAAAATAGGGAAATACGTTCAGCGGCCGTAGAATGGAAGGGACAATTCTTAGTGTTTTACATGGACAATGCAAATTTTTCCTTATCTGTATATGTGTATTGAATCAAAAGTAGCTGAACTACCAGCAGTTAACCCACTGACATTTAACAGTCATTCTGGGAAAGACCAAGAATTATATTTTAATAAACAAACCAAACCAAGAAAGAGCATTGAAGATACTCGTCAAAAATCAGAAGGTACAATTAAATACTTAAATTTACAACGAAGCCTTCGAGAAAATTATTCTAGAGGTAAAAGTTGTCATGATTATATCTTGTCACCCGTCGTTGTAGGTGGCTCCTTCAGAAGCAAAATAAAAACCAAATTCTCAGAGTATCAACGATACCAGAGGCAAAACTTTTCCATAATGAACGTAGCATAAAAAAACTGGTGGCTATACAACAGTCCAAAATATTCCGAGGAGAATGTGGAATGAAATACCTAGCTTCAAGACTGTAACTCAATATGTCAACCATACCAGAGGAAAGAAATAAAAACTGCACAAAAGACAAGATTATCAAAATAGAAAGTGTGTGATAACTCAGAAACGAAACACTTTCTTTAAGCAGCAAAAGTTTTTTAATATCGGAAAATAATTGTTTTTGGATGTTCATAAATTTTTAATGGATAAATCCGTAGTTTAAGTTAAAACTTCTAATTTATTTAAGACCCTCTCACCAGCCAACTATTGATTATTTCAATAATAATTTAATAATGGCATAAGAGATTAAAATTCCTTTTCGATGTCTGGAAAATATTTTTCAATGATATAAATTATTAGTATCTAACTTTTAGATCTTTCCAAATCGCACAACTACAACTTAGATCTAAAATAAATGCACGCCCCAATTTTCAGTATTGTTACCTGATAGCTGTGTACCGAGTCATGTAAATTATGTAAATCTGCAATGTACGGCATGCAATCTACAAACCCGAATCGGACAATATGCGACCGGAATTTTTAAGTAGATTGCTGAAAAGATCAGACAAGCGGGAGATAAGGAAAAAAGCACACCATTGTAGTAAATGAACATCGCAAAAGAGAGGAAGCATGGAAAACCACTTCATCTTCGTCGCGCTTAAAAGAGTACGCCTTCGTTGAAATGTCACAGCTCTTTCAATGAACGCAACAATCGACAGCACAAACAAAAGAATTTTCCCTTAGCTTTTTCCACGTTGCAATATTAAAATTGTTCCACATGAATCTTTGATTAAAACAAATGTTCGTTTTAAAATATCTTTTGAAATGATGAAACAGTTGTTAAGTAATAAGTGCCGTTTTTTTTTCTTGTAACACTCGAAATATCTTAATGCGAGAAGAAGATGAATAAAATGCAGGCTGTCTCGGTCATTTATTAAATTGAACCAGATATTCGAAAATCTTAGTAGAGACAGAAAATAGAAACATGTATTCGACATTTTCAAAAAGAGACAAATCAACCCATAAACCCTCCCTACTATGGAGCTAATGATCGCAAAAAATGGTTTACGACTTGATGGGTCAACGATCGCCTATCACATACCCACTTAGAAGGTGCATGATAAATGTAGAGCGAAACATAGCTAATTATGACTAACAAATGTTTAGGTCAGTGTTACTCAAAGTGTGCTCCGCGGAGCCCTGGTGCTCCGCAAAGCCTCAGTTAGGGCTCCACCGGCAGTCATAATAAAATGAATAAATGTATCAAAGAGGAACCTATCCTAACTAATATATGAATGCAAAGGTGTGTTTGTCTGTTTGTTTGTCCGCTTTTCATGGTTCAATTACCGAAGCGATTTGGTATATGAGGCATTTTTTGCTTGACAAGATTGTTAATAAGTTACGTTTTCTCCTAAACGCTGTCCCAGACACCCTTAAATTAATGTTACGACTTCATTTTCTCTTTCTATAGTAAATTTACTCGTAATTGTAACTAATCTATATAATAAATCTCTAAGTACTGACTTACAGACAATGCACAGCCTAAATAGTTGGGTCTAGGGACATGAAATGTCTTACTGCTCTTCCCGTAATACATACGTGAGCATTAAAAAAAGATTTTTCAAAATTCAGTTTCTACGATACTAAATATTGGCATTAACGGATAGGCGATTTTTATGTAATGAATAATACGCAAGATTGTATTCAAAGTTACCTATAAGCTGACATCGTTAATCAATAACATTTTCTTTTTAAATATTTTGAAGTTTCTTCTTTATATTTTGAGTTTATAGTCAAAATTTTCTACACAATCAAAAATTTGAGTAATTTTCCACAACTTTCTGCTTAAAATATGAAACCTTTAATTTACCGAAATTAAACATTTTTTCCAAACTTCGAATTTTACTAAAATTTTGAGTAGCAGGTGGAAAGCTCGATTTTAAAATTAAAATATTAAATTGTAAGATTCCAGAAGAAAAAAATCAAAGTTTCATAAAAAAAGAATATTTTTAGAAATAATTTTTTTTAGACATTTGGATATTTTCCCAGTTTTAATTTTCAAGTGGAGATTTCTAATGATTTTCTTTTTAATTTCGACTTACGAAATGAAATCCATATTTAAAGACAAAAATGCAGGGATAAAAGTCAAAAAAAATTTAAAATTTCTACCAAACTATTTCTCGAAATTATTAGTTAAAAGGCAAAATTTGGAAATGATGTCGAAATTTCGGCAAGAAATTTCAAAATGTTTAAGAAAAAAGTTTCTCCAAAATTCGCTTTAAACAACATAACTTCTCAATCAAATCCAGAATGTTTTATACTTTTCTTTCAAAAACCCTTTTTAGATTTTAAACCCAATAGGTCTTCCAAATTTGGACTTTTTTAACTTTTTGTTAAAAATTTAAAAATTGGCGTTTTACAAAATATTAGAAATTTTCACGAACAAAAAGAAGCTTGCATCCTCAAAAAATGTTGGAAAAAAAATCAACATTTTTACAAAAACTCGAAATTTTGAGTAAATCCAAAAATTAAAAAAATCAAATTGTGAAATTATATAAAAGAGGAAATTTTCAGAGAAAGTGAAAATTGTGAAAAATGTTCGAACATTTTAAAAACGAAATTTTGAGAAAAATTTAATTTTCAAAAAAAGAAAAATTAGGAGGTCACTTTTTTGAATAAAAGTCTAATTTAATGCGTAAAAGTTGAAACTTTGAGAAAAAATTGATATTCTTAAATAAAATTGTCGAGATTTTCAAATAAGTTTAAATCTTAGAGAACTTGACAAATGTTTGAACAAAGGTGAATATATTCCAAAAAAAGGCCAAAGTGCTTAAAAATAAAAATTTCAATATAATAAAAATTATGAAAGAAATCAGAAGTTTGAGAAAAGTTACAATTGTGAAAAAAGCCACAGTTTTGCGAAAATATTAAAATTTTGTGTGAAAATTTTCAAAACAATTCAAAAATAAATAAAAATCCTAAAGAAAGGCTAAATTGTTAAAGTCTTAAAATTTATAAAAAGTGGAAATTAAATGGAAAAACGGAAATTCGTTTTCAAAATATTAAGTCGAAATGTTAAAAAAGTCGAAATGTTCAGGAAATCCAATATTTTCAATAAAAATCGAAGTTAGACGACATTTTCAGAAAGTTCAAAAAGTCTAATTAGTAAAAAACATCAAACACCTGAAAAGAGTCAATGTTTTCAAAAGTTAAAACTTTCAAAAAATTCACATTTCCAAAAAGAATTAAAATGTTTTGAAAAAATCGAATTTAAAAGCAGTCAGATTTGGTAGAAATTTCGAGTCAAAATTTAACAAAAACAACATTTTTATTAACAAGGATTCGAAGAAGGTCAAATTTTTTTTTTAAATTCAAAACTGAGATAAGTCAAAATATTTAAAAAATTTGAAATATTGAATATGAAACTTTCAAAAGAGTTAAAATTTCCAAAAAAGAAAATTTGTAATAAAGACAAAAATTATAAAAATTAAAACGTTAAAAATATTAACATTTATCCAAGTAAGACAGAATTTTAAAAAAGCAATTTTCAAAAAAGCAAAATTTGGAAAACATTTGAAACTTTTAAAATTAAGTCAAAATTTCCAGAAAATTTTGAAATTTTAGGGGTCGAACAAGAAGAATATTGTGAAAAAAATTGAATATTTTAAAATGTCGAAATTTTCAAAGTAAGCCGAAATTTTCAATAAAAATCAAAGTCTTCAGAGAAGTCTGAATTTTCAAAAAGGGACCCAAGAATCCTTTCTCTTCTTTTACGCAGAAGAAGACGTGGGTATCAGCTATTTATTAATAAACAATACACGTATAATTGGTTTTACTTTTAGTTTAGGGTTTAGAGTTCCGTTAAAAATTTAGTTTTTTAAAAAGGTTCCGTTACCAAAAAAGTTTGATAACCGCTGTTTTAGATAATTATTTCACCAGATAATAGTTTGTATTTTCATACACTTGAAACTATTTCTTTGAAAATGATGTCAGTTATTTTACATTTTTAGTTTCGATAATCAACCAGTCTGGCAAAAAGCAAAACAGATTTTCTAAAAAATAAATGAACGCAGAATATTATAAAAATAATTAACTGGTCTGACGCAAACTAAAACATAAATACTAGAAATAAATAGCGATGCAACACATCCACAAAATTAATGTTTAATGCTCAAGCAACCAGATTATGTAACTTCAAGGTATATTAAAAATTTGTTGGTAGTTGAGTTAAAACTATTTGAGAGTTATTCATGTTAGTTTAACTAAGCCCAGATTGGAAAATATTTAAATTCTTATTTAAATGAGTAAAGCAAAAACAAATTTAGTATTTTTCATGTCGAGTCAATAAAAATCTTAAATTAAAAAGAAAATATTTGAAGGGCTTACAAAAAAAAAGATGGTTGGTCAGTAGAGCACACGCGGTATCAAAAATTTACTTCGACATTATTCGCTTCTCCCATAGTCACAAAACTCAAAACATCGGAAATAATCTTGATATTAAGCACTTATAACACTTGCATCCACCTCGCGCTTTCAGAATTTTTCACTTAACTCTCTTCTGAAATTCGTTACCGTTATCGGCCGATTTTTATGTGAAAAGCTATTTTTGGGAGCCCTCGGGACATGATTTCGTGTTAAAGGTACAACTTAAGCAATGTTTTGTTTCTCCTGGGATTATACAGCTGTCATATTTATCTTCCTCTCATTTAAAGATATCGAAACCAACTGAAGTCAGTGACCAATGACAGCCCGAAAAAAATTATTATGATTTGAAAATGTGTTTTCTTCAACGTAAATATACCTATGCAAGTAGAATGCAACCTAGACTTCAGTAGGCAGCCCTCTAAGTGTTTATAGTGTATCACAGGTAACCGAACTACCAATAGTTGAACTACAAACACTTATCAAAGCGGTTGCTCTCTAGGAAGGTCCCCAGAAGACAAGGATTCTAATGCACAGACCTATATATTTAAAGATTTATTAGATTCGATTTTAAAACCAAAGACCGGTTTCGATCTTGTTAGATCTCGATTCTAATGCACAGACCAATAGGTTTGATTATTTGTTAGCATTCGAGTTTGATATACCTGATATATTGACCATATTTAATAAGTAATAATATCGACTAGACTTCAGCAGGCAGCCCTCTAAGTGTGTATATTGTATCATAGGTAGCAAAACTACCAACTGTTGAACCACATACGCTTATCAAAGCGATTGCTCTCTGGGAGGGTCCCGGAAGACTAGATTCTAATGCACAGATCAATAGGTTTGGACATTTGTTAGCATTCGAGTTTGATATACCTAATATACTGACCAGATGTAAGAAGTAATAATATTGAAATCGGTGTTTGTACTGTTTGGTTTCCAAACTCCGAATCTGATAAATGTTCAAACCTACTGGTCTTTGCATTGGCAAATATAACTGACAAAAATACTTTACTAAATATTCATATCATACTTTGTTTTATATTGTTTTAAAAATGATATTATAACTGAAGTAACCTTGCAGACTGAAATTAAAATCGCTTACTGTTTTCATATTCAAATAGCAAAGTAAAGATATAACTCCTTTGACTATTCACCTAATTGTAATAAGCGTACGTATAATTGTTATATATTTCAGCCAACTTAAAAATTTAAATTCAATTTACCTAAAATTTAAATGAACGTTTCCATTACAAACTGTCTGTTATTCCCACCTGCTCAATGATTTAAAATTGAAATGGAGGTGTTTTGAAATTCAAACTGAAAGCACATACGGTAGGCTACGATTCATCATAGTCCATTAAAACAATACTATGCAGAGCGCTTTGTATTAGTAAACACATCTATCTAGAAAAAATCCTCACAATGTAATTCATTTCAGGGCAAAAACATTCATTATTTTCCACCTTTTTGCAAAGCAAACATTAACAACAAAAAAACAGATATCGGACCGACCGAATATTTAGCCTGTATAAATAGGACCCTAAAGCCCTGAGGCTAGGGATGAGATTTTTAAAATGAAAATTAAATTTCAAACAAATTTGATCGAGTTTAGGTAGATGGCTACATTACTGTAACATCAAAAGGTTTTTATTGTATCATACGTATCAAATTTGTCAACTGTACATTGTGACATTTCACCGGTTAACAACTAAGAGATGAATTTGAAAAATGTGGATATACTTTTGACCGCAAGACATCATTATTTTGCAGTTGTTTATAGCAAAAAAAATACATAGAAATTTAAACAGCGCTACATTCCAGCAAATTGTAAGGGAGGTTAAATATTTTTTAGTATTTTTTTCTCATGCAAGTAGAATACAACCTAGACTGCAAATTGATGCAGCCCTCCAGGCGTGTATAGTGAATCAATGGTAGCTGAACTACCAACAGTTGAAACACTACCACCTAGCGAAGCGGTTGGTCTGTAGGAAAGTTCCCAGAAGACAAGGATTCTAATGCACAGACCAATAATTTTGGTTTCCAAACTTCGAATCTAATAAATGTTCAAACCTATTGGTCTGTGCATTAGCATTTTTTCTCAGTCAAAATAGAGTTATGTATCTGCAAACTTTAAACAAAGTGTAAAAAACTATTTTACAATAAATGTCAAAATTAACAATAACAAAATATTTACATATCTGTATTACAAATAAGCCAATTATTTTAACTTTCACGATAGGCTTGATCAATATTACGGCTGATTGCTCAAAACAGTCGCCTGTGTGCAATTATTATTGGAACTGTGATGTGGATGAAACCTTCATTAAGCGTGGACGAATTTTACATACTTTTGAGATAAATTGTCAAATTAAAGAATTTTCGAGAAAAAATTTGAATTTTAAATAAACGTTTAAAATAAATAATATTAATTTAGCATTACTGATTTTATGTTTTTTTTTGTCCTGAAATTTCTATTTTAATTTTAAAATCCCAACATTTTGTCTCAAATTTGAGGAAATTTTAAATATGACATAAAAATTTATGGAAGAAATGACAAAACACTCGAAGATAAAACTTTAAAACTAAAATCAATTGAAAATTTGTGGAAAAAATTGGAAAAATCCATAGTTGTAAAAAAATCTCTATGAAACACTTAAAGCTAAAAACAGTTTTTTTGCCAATTTCAAATTATCTTCAGGATTTTTTTCTTTAAACGTGAAGATTATATCGAAATTTTAAGTAAAAAAACAAAACAAAATTGAAATCTTGTAAAAAAAGAAATTTAGAAATTTTAAGTTACAGTTGAAAACTTTAAGAAAGAATTGAAATTTCGAGTTTTTTTTGCAATTTCAGAATTTTCAAAACATTCTAGTCAAGCAAAAGTTAGCCAAAAGTAAAAATGTCTTTGCAAATGCAATAAGTACCGCTTAATAAATAGAATCACGTTAGTCTGTACCTTTTTGATGATAATAACAGGCCATTTTATAAGACGAAATTTATAGTTCAACCACTTTGGATAACTAATCATAATTCACTGTTAATAATATTGTAACAAACACGTAATTATAAAATTTAGTTGGGAAGTTTCTAGAAAATTTGATGAGGAGAAGTGGCAACGATAATAAATCAAACGGCAGATAAGCGTTTCAGAAATTTCGGCAAACGATAAGTCTTATCTGCTTTTTCCTTCTAGAACCCAAAAAGGGGCCTATATAAGATGGTCGCTTTTCCCTCAGTTAGTTATTCAGGCAGTTAAAAGTCAATGAATAAGTTAGTTAATTAGACATTGTTAATGAATTGTACTGTTCCGAGTTCAGTTTATAAATAAAGTGGTTACAATTCACCAAGTGTTAGTCATTCGAACCGATAGCGCGCTACAATATAATAAGGAATTTCAAGGCAATTTTTTTAAACATTAATTTTAAGAAATCCGCATTTTTTTTGCTTTTTCTCAATAAAATTTTCCCAGCGGAACACACTTACGATCTAGCTCAATAAAAACTTTCTGAAATTATCTCTAGCTCAGTATTTAAGCTCAGTTTTTCCATCTTATTTAAATTTTTATCCACAATAATACGTATATTAAAAGGCTGATTCCATTAAGCAGCATAATATTCACTTTTCACAATCTACGTAAAGTACTCACTAGTGGCTTCCCTTCTTTGGTATTTTGCAGTTAGTTATGTCGCAGGGCCTACCTGTAAAAAAAATAAACAGAGTGAAATTGACTAGGAACGTTCTAAAATACGATATATACTGCAAGAGTGCAGTCTTCTGTATGCTAAGACCTGTACGAGCTAAATGAATTATAATCAAGTGAGCTGTACTTTCTGTCAAAAATGTTCAACTATGAAAAAGTCCGAAAACATTTGTAACCGCACACACATACATAAGCTTTAATAATTATCGATTCAAGGCTGATAACCAAAGACCCGTTTCGATGTTGTTTCTAAATCTGATAAATATGTTTTCTGAACATTTTTAAGAGCTTTTCTGTTAAAGCGTTTGCATCAATGGTTGACCCCCTGACTATTAGTAGAAATGGTCACTAATAAGCTGGACTACTACACGTTTAGAGGACTTGATGAAATCTAGGTCGTATTCTATTTGCTGAATGCTTGTTGGAGCCATTCTACAGTTTATTTTAAAAGAGACCATGGCACTAGACTTAAGAATTACACGGATGAAATCCATTAATTTCTAAGTATATACTTAGCGAAACATTTATCAGCATTCGAGTCGGATATTCCAAACTGACGAGATCTAATAAGATCGCAACCGGTCTTAACTTCCCAAACTGTGAATTTGATAATGTTTATCCATATTGACTACACATCAAAATAAAGTTCCTTTCTTGTCAGAGGGCCAGCTACTACACCTTTAGAGTGAGGCTTAGGTCGTCTATTTAAAGAACTAAAAGGGAAACACATCATTTTGCAGTGGCAAATTTGGATAATTAAAAAGGAAGAAATGATGTCACAATTTAGATTAGGAATAGGCAAACTAGGCCACAAGGGCAGACCCGACCCACCTGAAAGCTTGAATCTTTAATCCGGCTCGAGGCAGATTGGGGAAAAAAACTGAACATTGTTGGTTAATATTCGGAATATTCCAGAAGAAACTCAACAACAACAACAAAACTCATAGATTATATTACAATAAATTATTAAGGATTTTATCGCCATATTTCTAAATTTAACTTAGAAAACTTCGATGTTTAGGTTTTTCTGGAAATTTTGACATGTATGGCGATAATTTCGTTTCCAGATTATTTTTTAAGAAGATTTTACAGTTGCAAATTCGGGAAAACGTAGTTCCGTACCTTAAAAGAAAAATAACGGAACCCTTATAATCCCACTCTCGTGTCAGTCCCTCCGAATTTCCGCGAGAACATTATAAAATAGAAATTTGAAATTTTGCACAACGTTAGCTCTTGACCTACGCAAATATCGCCGGCCAATAATTAGAAAAAGAAAATATTTGATAATAAAACGGGGGTTAATTTGGTCACCGAAAAATCCAGTGTTAGTTAATATGTCGTGTGAGGCAGGCCCGTAACCGGAGGTGGGGGCTAGGGGGCTGCAGCTTGGCTTCACACTAGATAGAACTGAATTTTTCAGATGTGCGACCTTTTTAAAAACCATTTTGTTTTCGTACTGAAATACAGGGATGTTCTTTTTTTCAAATTTGGCGCCATTTCTTATTATTAGAGACCCGATTTTAAGCACAATCAAGCAAGGTAAGAAGGTGAGCAAACTGTTAAATTAGGCAAAAACGAAAAGCAAACGAAGGCACCAAAAAGGTAAAATACGCTAAAAAACAAGGCATCAACAGGCCAAAACTCACAATTAACAAAAAAACATTTTGATATCTAAGTCGAAATTAAAATAAAATAGATTTTAGGTTTTACTCAGATGTTCAATAAAAAATAGATAGATAGATAAAAAGATGAGCAAAATGTTATTCAGAAGAAGAATAACATTTTTAAATGAAGAAGTTCTTAAAATTTCAAGTTTATTCTCGAATTTTCGCCCTTAATCTTAAAACTTTTACCTTAAACTTAGTCGAATTTTTGCCAAAATTTTGACTTTTAAATCTCAGATTTCGTTTCTAGAAAAATTTAAACTTTTCTTGAAATTTCTTTTTTTATATTTTAAATTTCAACCTTACAATTTGAATTTTATTAAAATAATGTTGAATTTTGCAAGTTTTTTAAGCTTAAACTCCCCATTTTGAAATAATTTAAATTTTGGGAAGAACTGGAAATTTATACAAGCGATTTTTCGAGATCTAACACCAAATTTTGAGAAAAACTTGAATTTTGTAATAATAGTTTTACAGTTTTGAATTTAAAAATTTAAATTTTAAATTCGGTTTTTGAACAAAATTTTGAATGTTAGGCGCTTTACTAAAAAATCAAAATCTCTTATAAGCCATTATTTTGAGAAGACATTTTTTAATAAGTTATTTTTATAAATTTCTTTTTAATTTTTCTAACATGACGATTGAACTTTTAAAAAAATATCTAAAATTTGAGCATTTTTAAGCTGAAAATTCAGGATTTTTTTACAACTCTAACCCATCAGCTTAATTCGTAATTTTTAATTTTTTCAACAAGTTTTAACCTCATAGTAAAAAATTTTGAAATTTTTTGTTATGAAGTTGATTTGTTTATATTTCGATTACGATTTCGAAAATTCGACTTTTTACTCCAAAATTCGCTTCCAAGTGGAAACTTTCAAAAAAATATTGAAATTTCTATCTTAATTATCAAATTTCAACTTTAATTGAGAACTTTTTTTACTTTTAATCACGACATTTCAACTGTAAATTCATATTCTTAGAAAAACTTGATTTATAAAATTTTTATAATTTTTTACGACGAGTTTAAAAATGTCAAGATTAAAGTCCAAATTTTGAAAAAAAAATGAGCTTAATCACTTTAGTTTACTTTTCAAAATGTTTACATTAGCACTGGTTCAAAATTCAGACTTCTCCAAAATATTTTGACTTTCCTTCTAGACATTTAATTTATAAAAAAATCCCTTAACCATTTTGAGAAAACAGTAAAAGTTTCAGGAAATATCAAAGTTTATTTTTTGAATTTTGTTTTCAAGACAAAATGTTGAGTGTTATAAGTTTTTGTTAATAGATTTTATCCTTTGAAAATTAAAGATTTTTTTAGAATATTTTGATTTTAAATCTTTTTTTTTTCAAAAAGTATAGCTTCTTTTGTTCTTCGGATTTAGAGATTAATTCTAAATGTTAACTTATTTCTAAAATTTCGAATTTAAAAATCTCATAATTTCGAGTTCGAACAGGTAAATTTGTTAATAATTATCATATCCTAATTTTGTTAGAAAATTCAAAATTTTTTAAAAAGTTAATATTTTCAGAAATGTTTAATGATTTTTGGTTATTTTTAAGTATAAACACGGTCGTAATTAAACTTTTTCTAGAACGAGTTTGGCAACTCTAAATGTAGACTTTTCTAGGCATTTCGAATTAAAATTCCAAATTCAAAAAACTCAAGGTTAGGTTCAGAATTTCGATATCTGCCATTTTTCACAAAAATTTTGACGAAATTTCCAGGTTTCTAGAAAGAATCTAAGTTTAAAAAAATATTTGTGGCTTTGAAGTAAATAAAAAGATTTTGAATTTTGAGAAAAACAAGTAAAAGTATTAACATATTTCGCATTTAAAAAAAATCTAATTCAAAATAAAAATTTTCAAAAAAGGTCGAAATTTTGAAATTAATGGTGAAATTTACAAAAAAAACGATAAATAACTTTATAGCAAAAACTTTTTTCCAAATTCGGAAGAATCAGATGCATTTCAAGATTGCAAATTCAGATAGCAACAATAATTCCCAAAATGGCCCAAAATAAAAATCCTAGGAATTGAAGTAAATGTCAGTTAGAATAAGAGTTGGACGCTAAGAGGAAACTTAAACTTAAAAAAAGCATCTAATCTTCCAAAATTTAGAAAGAAAAATTCTAAATGTTCGGGTGCAAACTTTAAATTTGAGATAAAAGTTAAAATTATGAATTCAATTGAAATTTGAAAAAAAAAATGAAAAAATAAAAGATTGTTCTCCAGCTGACTTCAAACTATGTCTTTAAATAGATCACTTTTTATCATACACAAGTGCAGGTTATAGAAGACAGTTCAAAGATAAATCTTAGAAGAGGAATATCATTCGAGTAATTTTATCATCTTATCCACACATCTGTTCTTATTTAGAAATTAACTTAAGATAAATAGGCAACATTGTTGTTAAATTACTTTGAAGAGTTAGACTCTGGAAATGTTTTTAGTGTATTTTTTTATATTTTTACAGTATATTTGTATAGAATAATAATATTAATAGTAAAGTAGTACCGGACCGTAGCTTCTTAGCTCTTACCTAAACGCAAACAAAGACTAGGTAGTTTTATCAGAAAGATCGCAGGCCACCCTTCCCCCACCGAAAAAAATCCTGGTTACGGGCCTGGTGTGAGGTATTATTTGAAAGAGCTATCTCTAAGCAGCGCAACATATTTTATTTATAATTTTGGTCCAATAGGCCTAAAGATACAACTTAAAACTAATAAGATTTGAAAAAAAATTCAAATTTTCGAGTTTAAAAATTTTAAGTTTTAACTCTTAATTTTAAAAAGAAAATGCAAATTTCCAGATAACCCTAAAATTTATCAAAACGAAATTTTAATGTTAACACCAAATTTTGCGAAATTGGGAAGAAAAACTGAAAATTATAAAAAAGTTCTCGAGTTTAAAAGATGAAAACCAAACATTCCTTTTTATTCAGACACTCAAAATTTCACGAACATTTGAAATTTAAAAGCTAAGCTCGAAATTTTGGAAACAAAGTTTTATAATGTTGGGTTTTGTTTCAAAATTTCGATTTTTTTTAAAAATTGTCATTTTTTCGTCTTAAAATTTTGATTTTTTTTCTAGAAGTTTACAGTGAAAACACTAAATTAAAAAATCAAAAATTTTTAAATTTAAACTCGAAATATTTGGAAAATAGGAAAATGTTTCACAATTTCTACTTTAATTTGGAAATATCGACCTTAAATCGGATTTTTTTTGGTAATTTAGTTAAAAGACTTATAATCCCTAGAAAAAGACTTATAATCCCTAGAAAAAGTTGAATTTTCGAAAAACTAAAACTTAGGGTGCGTTTAGATTAGATACTTTAGTTAGTACATTTCTCTCTGACATACACTATACAGCTGGGAGGAAATAGCTTCTCTTAGGATAGTTGACGCTTACGTCAGAGAGAAATATACGAAATAAAGTGTCTAGTGTAAACACACCCTTTGCGTTTTTCAAATGTTTGAGATTTTTTTTTCTAAATAACTGTAATTGACATGTGCATATGTGATATTTTTTCTAAAATACCGTCAAATACAATTTGACTTTAGAGAAATTTAACACTTTTTCTCCAAATCAGGACATCATTTTCAAGAAATGTGACATTCAAACCTAAAGAACTTCAAAATTTTAAGTTTAAATATGGCATTTTGATAAAATCTCAAATATTTCAATTTTTGTTTGAAAGTTCGATATTTAAGAATAAAATAGTATGATAAGACAGAAATTAAAATAATAATAAATTCTAATTTTTCGAAGTCTTAACTGACTTAAAATTTTAACTTTTCTTAAAATATTTATTTCCTTTTTGATTTAGTTTGGATAGCTTCCTCATTGATTTAAATTAAGAATCAAAAAAATATAATTAGGTTTACAACTCGAGATTTGGAAATTAAATTTTAAATTTTGAAATTAAAACATTTTAAAAATTCCACATTATTAGACTTAAATGGAAATATTGGGACAAAAGGTGGAACATTTTATAAAAAAGGCAATTTTAACTTTTTCAAATTTAATAAATTAATATTTCGAGGCCAACAAAATATTCTGGCAAAATTAAAATTTTAATTTAAAGTCGAAATTTGAGGAAAATATTCCGGTTTTAATTAACCTTCCTATACCGTCACGTTGGTTAGTTATATCGACAATAGTAGAAGTGTAGAAAAGTATAGTTTTACTAAACGAGTATAGCGCTTGAGTACGAGTTAGAGCAGCGCGCACGTAACTTTAAGCTACGCGAGTTTAGTAAAACTAGTATAAGAGTTTGTTTGTACTAATTTTTGGCATTTTGTGATAGTTATAAAATAAATAATTGAAGATATTAAAGCATTACAAAGTCAGATATTTAAAAAAATTATCTGTTTACTATTTCCGTAACCTAGTAAACTGACACGGCTTTGTTGATTTACAAAACAATAGTTGACATTTTTAACTTACTCTGTGAAATTCTTCAATAATAATAATATATATATAATAATAATAAGTTTCGCTTTTGAGTATCGTTATACGGTTATACCAGTGTTTGTTAAAAAAAAACTACTGATATAATCACCGTCGATGCGAAACTAGGTCCAGTCATAGCAAATATTTATAGAAACATTGTGGAATCTTTATATTTCTTGTTGTATTTATCGTTAATAGAGTTTATTAGTTATGAAAACAATAGTTGCAACTACAGGATATACTTCTTCCGGGATTGTACCGTGTCAAAGAAGTACTAAAAGTGTTCGACGTTTTGCCCACCATCGTAGTAGGCTTCTTCGGGAACAAAGAAAAGAAACAATAAATAAAAAGAGGAACAGAGGGAATATGCAAAAATGAAAGAATGAAAAGGCCAATTTTAAAACATCAGAGTACGGTAACTCAGTATGTCCACCATACCAGAGGCGAAACTCTTTTGAATTGGAAATTGGTACAAAGGATAAGAAAGGTTAAACAGAGGAGCACGGTAACTCAGTATGTCCACCATACCAGAGATGAAACTCTTCTGACAGAAAAGAGGGAAATGGAAACTTTATATACCACTCGTCTGTGCAATCACTTCCGAAGATTTCCGATGGTTGGTTTCCAGATCGAAGAAAGCATGTAACCATCCTCTCTGTTGATGTTTTTGGGGAATTTTTGGATTTCAATAGCCTCGCGTATCTTCCTATTATCGTAATTGGGAATATTGGATATAATTTAAATATTATCAAAGAGAATCTTATGTCCGGTCTCATGTTGATGTTCGACAATGACTGACTGCGAAAATAAAACAGACCTAATCTTTGGTGCTCGGATATTTACATCTTAAATGATCGCCCTGTTTCTCCGATGTACACCGAGAACAAGGAACCCTGTGCACACCATTAGAACAAAAGGATTTGACCTGTTACTCCGTGAACATAAGAAAGAAAGGCTTTAGAAGAAATTATTGAATTTTGTGAAGGACGAGGGGTAGGGTTAAGATGTCGTTTAATGACAGTTTTAATGTCATGCGATTTGTAACCATTGTTGCGGAGATTAAAACGAATTTTGTTCAACTCGTCTGAAAGATTTATCGGTTGTGAAATTGCTACAGCTCGTGAAACCAGTGAATTTATGACAGAACGTTTTTGGGAGGGGTGATAATGAGACTCTGCATGCAAATAACGATTAGTATGGGTAGATTTTCGATAAACGGAATGAGAAACGCGAACGTTTGGTTCACGGAGTAACAGATCAAATCGAAAAATTATTAAGAAAACACAACATTAAACCCATTTTTTCATCATCCTCAAAGATCCAACAGCTCCTTCCATTTCCCAAAGATAAAATGTCATCCTTTTGTTCTAATCGTGTGTAGAGGGTTCCTTGTTCTTGTGGTTCAGAGTACATCGGAGAAACGGGGCGATCATTTAAGACGCGAATATCCGAGCACCAAAGATGTCTTAGGTCTGGCTTATTTTCGCAGTCAGCCATTGCCGAAACATCAACATGAGACCGACATAAGATTCTCTTTGATAATATTTCAATTATATCCAATATTGCCAACTATAATAGGAAGATACGCGAGACCACTGAAATCCAAAAATTCCCCAAAAACATCAAGAGAGTGTTACGGTTTAAATTTCCGTTAGAAATAGGGCGTGTGGCTAGGCCACCAAACATACATTGGTTGGTTTTATAAGTGCTGGCATATCTTCTGTCAGTCTTGGTGTGGGGGAAATCGGCCATCTTCTCTCTTGTCGTTCACTTGGGTGTCATCCTTCTCAAGGTGAAGTTACAGCATTTTCCAAGTGCATCTTGGTTGTTTTTCCGGTAAGGGATTTACTGTAACCCATCTTCGGATCGTCTGGGGCTATGGTATTTTATAGTGTTAATGTGTGTGAACGAAAACCTCAGATGGTTCCGGTTTTTCGGGAATAAGAAGGAAGGTGCTTCCCAAGCACGCGGCAGAGCCGACTAATAACCAAGGTATGAGCATGTGCCCCTCAACCCTCGGTATTTGAAAGGGTAAATCCTATTTTTCTTCATCCTTATAAGCTCTTTTTTTTTGGTTGGGATCCTTGTCGGTTTTATTTTTGAATCCTGGTCATCAGGAACTTTGGATCCATCTCTGATCGGCCAATCAGGACCTGAAAAGGGACACGAGGAGGTCCAAAGGAGTGGTCATCGTCTTGTGGAAACCTCCAAGTGTGGGCTTCGAGGACTTCGGTGAAGGGAGTTCGTGTCAACGATCCAATAGCTGCACGAAATACCAGCATCCCTTTCGACCTGGGACCCTTCACGACGATCACTGAAGTACCCTTTTTTTTATATTCTTATTTGGGGATTGTCCCAACCATAGATGTATCAGATGTTTGGCTGGCAACCTAAATTATAATACCGTTTGAATTTTTACATACAGCCCCTTTTCGGTTGCTTACGTAGTTTGTTCTGGTGGGCTTAGGTCCAGCCAGTGTTAATTCTTCTTTTGTCTGTGCGGAAACTTGACCAATATTCTAATAGTTATATTTATGAATAGAGTATTTTAAATGTATTTCAAAGGTAACGTTTACCAACTGTTGTGAACTATTGTACGGAACAAAGTGCGCACTTTCTTTCCAACAAATCGTGTCCGTAATTTAAGACCAGAATAAATAAGTTTGGGAAAGATACACGTACCTTGAGTGCGTACATTATCAATTGTACAATACCGTGCGTACATTAGAACTTCTTCTTCTGGCTTTGAAATATTTTGTTTTATTGCTTCTAAAAATTATTTCCCTGTCTTTCTAAATTGTAAGGTTAGAACATAGACAGCAACCCTCTCAACAAGGTAGGTCCCAGAGAAAGTGGCAACGAGAACGAGAACTACGCCATCTAGGAGTAAATTGTCCAGCTTCCGTGATTGAGTATCTTTTGGTGATTTTTTCGACGTCTCCGTTAGGTATATTGCGTGATTCAAAATCACCTGGCGCCCCTTTTTGGTATTCTTTAGCCGTCGTGCCGCGCAATTACCAAACTTAATTCTATTTACGCGGAATCTGGGACTTAGAAATATTTTCACTCCTGAGTTCCGGACTTGGCAATTGTTGAAAAGTTTTCCACCCCGTAGATTATCACATCGGCGCAAACGAGGGGTCCTCACAGGGGTGTACGACTCCCAGCCTGTAACAAGAAGAGGCTCTTGCTCTTTCCCCAACGCTAGCCGGCGATAGTGAAGGAAATTATTTCATAGCTTGATAGTGGCACTTAGGAGAATTTCTTGGAAATTATAAATACTAAGCCACCCTTCCTTCACTGGGGAAAAACTCTGTAACAAGAGATGTCGGTTACATGCTTTCCTCCATCTGGAAACCAACCATCGGAAATTTTCGGAAGTGATCGCGCAGACTAATGGCATATAAAGTTTCCCTTTCCCTCTTTCCTGTCAGAAGAGTTTCGCCTCTGGTATGATGAACATACTGGGTTACTGTGTTCTTCTGTCTAAACTTTCTTATCCTTTGTACCAATTTCCAATTCAGAAGAGTTTCGCATCTGGTATGGTGGACATACTGAGTTACCGTACTCTGATGTTTTGAAATTGGCCTTTTTATTCTTTCATTTTTGCATATTCCCTCATATTCCTCTTTTCATTTATTGTTTCTTTTCTTTGTTCCTAAAGAAGCCCCCTACGATGGTGGGCGAAACGTCGAACACTTTTAGTAGTTCTTTGACACGGTCCAATCCCGGAAGGGGTATATCCTGTACTGACTCTGGCCGTGGAAGCCTTCGTTATCAATAGATGCAGGTGTCATTTTTGTGGGTTAAATTTACTTTAAATTACACATTAATAATTTTAAAAATGCTAGTCAAAAAAAAAAGATTTTAGGAAATTGTTAACAAGATATGTTAAACGCTCTAGAGTCATCTTTGTGCATATTTTATGTCAAACTGTGTTTAATTGACAGTGACGGTTGCTATGTGGTAAATTGACGTATCTATGCAGTAAAGTGCCACTTTACTAAACAATTGTGATATTTTAACATTTTTTGGTGTATGTGTGTGTTTGAGTTACTAATTTTATTGCCTGCATGATTCGTTACTATCTTTACTTTAAAATGCGAAGTGCGTTGACGCGAGAAAAAGGAGTCGTCATATTTGGTCTCCATTGTTCTATGGGGGTAGATGTGGTAATATACTTTAAGCCATGTTACGCATAGGGCGCCTGCATTTAATAAAATTTGCTTTCAAATCCATAGTACAAGCAAGAATTAAAGTGACCTTACTTTAAGGGTTCCATCATACTTCTGGTTAAAATTCTCGGCAATAATTGCTTCAATTAGCATGTAGCAAAAATGTTCCTCCTCGAAAATCGCAATCAGTTACAACTTACTCAATGGAAACCGCGTCCATTAATTATCTATATGGTTGAAACCAGTCTATCGTTGTGGTTTTATTGTGGATTCATTGCAAAACATTTAATTGACATCGCCATTTCCTATTCCTACTCGCAGTGCTTCAAGCACATAATACAGTACACTTTTGGAGTAGATTCACCTAAAAAAATATTCGGAATATTTGAACTGAACCTGTAAATGAATTAAAATTACGTCCTATTCCAATCAAACTGTGAGATTTATAAAATCCCCATTTTATAAAAGTGGAGATTTAAATACACGTTTCTGGTTAAGTCACGGAAATATTCTTCAGTTACATTTACAAGTTTATGGAAAATTTCGACCTAAGTGGCAAAGTCGCCATATATTACATTAGCGTCAGTTATCTGAAAAGTTTCGAGTCTGACTTTACGTCCAAAAAACAGCAATAATGCATTACATTAGGATTTATGGTATATTCTTATCTACAATACATGATTTTATGAGATATGATCATTTTTTCTCCTTGTTATGGAACTTAATATCGACCATAAGATACATTCTTTACAACACGAGCTGCTAAATGCTTTAAAGGACTTTTCCACCGGTATCTTTCGCCAGACTCATCAAACTAAAATTTCACTCTGGGATTATCTATTTTGTTTCCTTCAAATGTTATATACACAATTTAAAAGTATTTCAAAAATTATAATTTTAAATTTGATATCCACTAGTATACAGTTGCACAACTAAGCCAAAGATAATACTTTAAACACTTTCACATGGTATTCAGAAATGCATGAATTTCACAATGAACCACAATACAGAGAAAACAGCGCTAAATTTATAGTGTAAATAGTTTTAAGCTCAAGATTAACAATGAAACTTTTCCCTATTCGTTTAAATGACAAGTAAGTGAGATTACCATAAATTTTCGATTGGATTCCAATTGCGCTGTTTGTCTAACACCGAGTACTTAAAATTCAGAACAATGTTACCTGCTTCAGAACTTAGAGAAACTAGGGGAAAATTAAACCAAGTATAAAAAGAATTTTATCTGTAAATCTTGAAATAATGGTAAAAGTTTTAAACGACGGTTTAACAGGATAGAGGCAATTTCGATTCGCTGCATCTGTGTGGCATCCAAATGACAGGAATTCGGCTGGAGAATCTATATTTCTAACTTGGGCAATATTAATTTAATGTTTAATGGTTGAGTAAGCTCAACGTAGCGAATATTTTATTAGCTGCATGCACATAAATTGATACACATTTCGTCAAACATTGTAAATGTCGTAGCAAAAATTTTTATCTTCAAATTGACATCTTGGACAAATTCATATGTAGGTATCTCAATAAATTCAAAACCAGATAGAAAATAATTGCTGTGATACGAATACGAAAATAAAAAAAATAGATGTAGATTTTGCTAAAAACAAAAATCATTCAAATGTAACCAAGTAATTTAGGGGTGACTCGCTTCTATTTAATATGTCACCTATTCCAGAATATTGAACTTCTGGGGAAGTTTGAAAAGCCTAACCACCCATGAATCATGCTTATATAACAATTTCTTGGGACGATAGTAAATTTTAGAATTACTTTATTTAAAAGGATCCTTACACAGTACCTAAACCAACAGTTTCTTATAGTTTTAATAGCACTAATCTTCGTCGAAATCTTTCCATTCATTTTTGGAACATACTGGATGATAACTTATTAATGGGAAATATGAAAAAAATTGGACAATTCTGGATTTTGCCAACAGAAGTGAAAACTTAAAATTTTGGTTTAACAGTGTTTTTTCTTAATTTTCTAATTGTAATATAAAAAATGAAAATGTCGTAATTTGTAAATTAAAATTTTTGTTTCTAATTTTTATATCTTTTATATTTGTATACGAGTTAGTCTTTGATCTTCACTATTTTGGGTTACTGCATATTAGAAAACCTAAATTTTATATTTGCAAGCAACACTTTAATTTGAATTTTCTCAATTCTGCCAATAATTAATTACTACACTCTTCGTTGGATAAGTAGATATGCAAAAGATGTAGAATTAATTTTAAAAATTCAAACATATTAAAGCAATTTTACTTCCATGTATCTATCAACAAGTGCTTCTTAGGTAGCTTTCCACGTCACTTGTATTTATAGAGAAATAGTCCACTCAGCAAGGATACAATAAACTTCGGTCATAAAAAAAAATCTTCAAGGTAATATTAATTACACTCGGGAACAGCAATTTCGTTGTCTCAGATTTGTCCTCGACTAATTTTTGCCCTCTAAATCCAAAAATAATCTCAGTTTCTGTCCATCACGTCAAGTTTTTAATCTACAGGATAACTCCTCTATATCTCAAAAGTTATAAAGTGCATATAAAGAAAAGTAAAGGTAAAAGTTACAAATATACGGTTCATAAATAATGCTCGTACATCATATGCATATGTACTGCACGCTAAACTGTGCTCATAGCAATAGCAATTTTTTTACAAAGCGTTAAGCGTTAAGTATGTACTAGGGATACACACGATACATCGATGTATCATCGATGTTTTCGTTTCGATATTCGATATTTTTGTATCGATACTTTCGTTCCGATACATCGACGGTATCGATACATTTTTTCGATGTATTAATTGGTGAAATAAGTTTAAAAAATCTAACTTTTTCGAAGGTTAAAATTTATTTAGAGACCAGCTAATATGTGACCCGATCTCATTCACTATTTCACAGCCACTACTTTAATTTGTTTAAATAAATCGATTTTTCAAATATCGTTTTTTTTTAATTTCTACCTTTTTAAATTTAGTATTCTTCTGGAATTTAAACTTTTGTCAAAGTTTCGACTTTTAAAATTTCGACTTTTAGATTTCAAATTTTCAAACTTTTGACTTTCCTCAAGATTTCAACTTTTTTAACAATTTTTCCCACCTCACTTTACTGAAACTCTGGAATAATTAGAATGTCGAGTTTTTTTAGTGAATTTTTCTATAATTCCGACTTCATTTGCATATCGAATTTTTTGTTAAAATTTTTAACTCTTTCAAAACTTTCGTTTTGTTGTTACGCAATTTTCAACTATCCAAAATTTCGATTTTTTTTTAAATTTTACCTTTTTAAATTATTTTTTCTTAGTGCTCTTTCTTTCGAAAATTCTAGATTTTTCGGCAAGCTTAACACCGAAGATTTTTTTTAAATGATCAATTTTATGAAAAATTGCATTGTATTTAAAATTACGATTGTATTTCAAAATTTAAACTTTTTCTGAAAATTTCGATTTCTTGTCAAAATTTGCCTTTTTTAAGACCTTTCGACTTTTAAAATTTTTTGATGTCTTTTAAAAATAATGTTTTTTTACCTTTGGCTTTTAAAAATGTTGAGTTTATTTTTCAAAATTTTGACACTTTTAAAAACCCTGACTTTTTGAAAACTCCGACTTTTTTCCAAATTTTCTCTCCTAAAATTCTTACTTTGTTTAAATTTGACCTCTTTTTAAATTTGAACTTTTCCAAAAATTGCTACCTTTTATGCAAACATTAGATTTTTTTTGAAAATCTCTTTAAAATTTTGACTTTATTCGATTTGAGTCGATTTGAAATTTTGAAATATTTTGCAAAATTTCTAATTTTTTTTCATTCTTTCACTGGTATTAAAATTATCGATTTGTTTTATAAATTTCAACTTTTACAAAGTGTTAACTTTTTGCAGCTTAAAAAAAAATTTGACCTTTTGGAAAATTTCAATGTTTTTTCAAAACTCCAATCTTTTTAAAAATATTAATCAAAAACTTTGACTCTTTTAAAAAAAGACATTAATTTTTTTTTAAATTTTAAATAACCAGAGTTGTTTAACATTTCTACTCCTAGTTTCTAGTTTTTTTGGAAATTCAGAATTCTTTGATAATTTTCACCTTTCTTCAATATTTGGGCTCTTTAAAAATTTTGGCTTTTTTTTGAAATTCTAATTAAAGATTCTTTACATTTTTAAATCTCTACCTTTCTTCAAAATTTTGATTACCTGTTTTTTGAAATTCGGATTATTTTTCAAAATTTCAACTTATCTAACAGTTTTTTTCAAGGTCGTCTTTTCACAGTGTCTCTTCAAAACGTTGACATTATTTTTCAAAAGTTTGATTTTTTATGCCAATTTTGTGATTTTTCAAAATTTTGAGTTTCAAAAATTGCACTTTCTCATTTCGATTTTATCTGAAAATATCGTTTTTTTTTTCAAAATCAACTTTTGTTAAAATTTTGGATTATTTTACAAAAATTATGTAGCATTTTAGAGTGTTTGATTTGCTTTGAAAATTTGAATTTTTTTCAAATGTCGATATTGACTTTCTTTGAAAATTTTAACTTTTTTCGAAAACTTCGAATTGTTTTTAAAATTACATTTCTTTTTGAGATTTGTGACTTTTTACCTTTTTTCTCATAGTTTTAACTAACAAAAATTTCGATATTTTTAATAAGACTGATATTTTTTTGGAATTTGAGCTTTTCACTGAAAATTCTTCATTTTTTTTTAAATTTCGACATTTCTTCATAATTTGGAATATTTTTTAAATTTTAGGTCAATTTTTAAAATTTAAACTTTTTTTTCAAAAATTTGGCCATTTTTTAAAATTTTGATTTTATTTTGATAATTAGGTTTTTTTTTTTGAAGTCTTAACTTTCTATGAAAGCTTCGACATTTTCCAAAATTTTAATTTTTTGGAAATTTTGATTGGAGAATTTCCCCTTTCTTGAACATTTCAATTTTTTGACAATTTTTTAAAATTTCTACTTTCCTAAAGATCTGGAATGTTTTTGAAAGATATATTTATATTTAGAATTTCAACATTTACAAAAATTCTTAAGAAATGGCTTTTTTGAAAATTTCGAATATTTTTGAATGGATCCTGTTCCAAAATGTTTACTTTTTTGAAAGTTTTGTCTTTTAACTTTTTGTTTTTTTAAATCAGATTTTCTTTGTAAACTTGGACATTTTTATATAATACACACAAGTGCTTATTTTAGAAAATTTAAAAAATAATGCGAGGTTGCAAAAAGTTGCAAATTTAGAGTCAAAATGTTCAAAAAAAGTTGAAGTGTTGAATAAATTCGAAAGTTTAAAGAAATTTTCATAAAAAGTAAAAATCAAAGTTTTCAAAAATATTGGAGTTTTAGAAAAAACTCGTATTAATTTTTTTAAAAAAATGAAATATTGTAACATAATTAAAATTGTCAAAAAAAGTGAAATTTGGAAATAAATAAAAATTTCTTAAACAATTCATTTTTAAGAAAACCATGCAATTTAAAAAAATCTAAATGTTCAAAAAACAATAAAACAGAAAACTTTTCAACATTTTGAAAACTAGATGAATTTTTACAAAATGCAATTTTTAAAAGAGCCCAATTTTCCAAAAAGAAACAATTTGAAAAAAAAAGTAAAAATTTCAAAGAAAAATGTTGAGAAATGTCGAAATCTTTAAAAAAGTTAAAATTTTCAACAAAAAAATCGGTCGAAATTCTGAAAAAAAAATTCGGATTAATTTAAAAAATTGAAATATTGAAAAATGGATAAATTTTAAAAAATATTCGAACATATATAAATATTTCCAAAAATATTTTAAATAAAGGTTTTTCGAAAAAAGTCAAATTTTGAAAAATATATTAATTTTATAAGATTTTAAAAGGTACTTAAAAAAACTTAAAATTTTGAAAATAAGTGTTAAAATTTAAAATTAAGTCAAAATTTTGAAAAATTTTGAAATTTAATACATTTAAAAAAACGAAGGTTTTCAAAAAAGTAATGAGTTTTAAAGGTTTGAATTTGCCAAAAAGTTGATGAAAAAAGTAAGGAATTGAAAAACTATCAAAAATTTGAAATAAAATGTCGAAATTATCAGAAGTTGAGATTTTCGAAAAAAAATCGAATTTTTCGAAAAACTTGAAATATCTAAAATTTTAAAAAAGTCGAAACTTTTAATAATACCCAACCTTTCAAAAGTTATATTCGACATTTTAAAAAAACAAAAATTATAAAAATTTTCAAAAAGAAGTCCTAATTCTGGCATAAAATCGTAAAAAAATTACAGCCTTTTAAAAATCTCGACATTTTCAAAAAAAGAATAAAAGCTTAAAACCTGAAATTTTAATAAATAGTTGCAATTTTCGAAGTTTAATAAAAATAACAAAGATTTAAACAGAAGCAGAAGTTTTTTTAAAAAATGATGAAAAAGTCAAGACTTCTTAAAAAGTCGAAAATTTGAAATAAGTAAAATTGTGTTGTAAAAAGTAGGAATTTTAAAAAAAGAGCAATGATGGGAGGTTCGTCTCACTGGTTAAGAACTCCTGCTGTATGGTATTGTATTTATATGATACATCGAATATAGAATAAATTTGTCGATGTATCGAATCTTATCTATATATCTTTTTCGATACGTCAATTGAATACAGTATATATGTTTTAAAAATTTTGTACATCCCTAGTATGTACAGCTTTTTATTGAATGTTTAATGTGCGGACATTCTTGTTTGATTGATGCTCCAACAATAGTCAACCATCATGCTATATATGTTTACATCTACCTTAATATCCTCCCTACATGACCTTTAAATCTTGGGGCCCTCATCCTGCTGATCTTGACTGAGCTAATATTTTTAGGAAGTCAGCAAAATGGCTATGAAAAATTGCAATTTGATGTTCATGTAGCAACTGGGCCTCGTAAAGAGCTCCAAGAGTTGCTGGACAATTTCGATTTAATTCTGAGCTCATGTATTTCCAGCAAAGTCTCTAACAATGTTTTTGAATGCTGACAAATCATTTTTTTAAGTCCTGTCACTGTTTCGATAAAAAGGTTCATTTTTTAGTAAGCTACCGAATCTGTGGACCATCAAACACATTGGCCTTTATCTTTCCAATTGTTAGTCTAGGAAATGCCACAGTGGATACTTCAAACAATATGCTTCAATTGAGGTATACACCAATACCGTTTCGTTTTGCATTTTTTCGAAGTTGCGTCGCTGCTTAATTAGTACTAATTTTCACTGTACCTCGTTAGATTTTCGAGGTTGCGTTGTTTTGGGTTCGAGTCTTTAATTTTTTTTTTTAATTTTTTGAAATTTTCTTTTTCTTCTAAAAGATGGCACCACTTTTGTTTCTAATTGCGCCATGCCATCAAAACTCGGGGATTCCCTTTCTAACCGAAAATCAACGCAATTTTAATACAGTTTTATTTTGCTAATTTAAGAGTTCAGTTACAATTATGTAGTGTTTTGTGCTTTTTGTAACGTTTCAATTAGTGTGTTGTGCTATTTTTAAAAAGGAATAATAAATTTTTATGAAAATTTTTACGGGTTGTTTCTGGTTACAAAAAAGTTAAATATTTTTCTAATTTATTTATTTCCAGTGTTATATTATTTTTTTACATACACCCGTACCCGTACAAGGAGTGCTTTGATGATCAAAATGGAGTCCTTGCTTTCTATTTGGATTGAAAATCAAGTTGCCCAGAAAATGCCATTAAGTAAAATGGTAATTTATCCGAAAGCAAAAAGCTTATTTGATGACATAAAAAGTAAAGCAGTATCCAACAATAATGCTAGTGGTAGTAATACAGACAAGAATCAAATATTTGAAGCTAGTCAGGGCTGGTTTGAGAGATTCAAGGTTCGAGCAAATCTACACAGCATTGCTCTTAAAGGCAAAGCAGCTAGCGCTGATTTAACTGCTGCAGAACGCTACCCGACAGAGTTAAAAGCATTAATTTTTGAAGGTGGCTATGATCCGAAACAAGCCTTTAATATTGACGAGACTGGGTTATTTTGGAAACGTCTACCTAACAGAACTTTCATATCTAAAACAGAAAAATTTGGGCCAGGATTTAAAGCTAGCAAGAATAGACTGACTCTTCTTCTTGGTGGTAATGCAAATGGTGATTTCAAATTTAAACCATTTCTCATTTATAAATTAGAAAATCCAGGATCTATGAAAGGTTGTTCAAAGAATCTGCTTCCTGTCCACTGGCGAGCAAACAAAAAAGCATGGATGGCAACATCATTATTTCAAACCTGGGTTTCAACTTGTGCTATTCCAGAAATTAAAGCTTATTGCAACAAGGAAAACTTAATCTTCAAGGCTTTGGTCCTAATAGACAATGCTCCTGGCCACCCAGTTTATGTTGATGTGTTGTCAGAAAACGTGAAATTTGTATTTTTGCCGCCTAATACGACACCAGTTATTCAGCCGATGGATCTGGGAGTAATATCGACTTTTAAAAGTTATTACCTTCGACGAACATTTAAACTTCTTTTGAGTGACACTAATGGACAAGATAAGCCTATCATGCTAGAGTTTTGGAAAAAGTTCAACATTATGAAAGCCATAGAAATTATTTCCGATTCGTGGGAAGAGATTAAATCATCTTGCATGAATGGTGTTTGGCGCAAAATATGGCCTGAACGTGTTCACCGAATATGCGCTGCAGAAGTTGATGGTACACCAGCTGTTTGTCATGAAATTTCTAATTTAGCTAGAGAGTCTAATTTTGTAGGTATGGAGGAGACTGACATAAATGAATTGCTAACCTGGCACAACCAAGAATTCTCTCATGAAGAACTATTGCAACTGGA
The DNA here is from genome assembly GCA_028583605.1 of Dastarcus helophoroides. NCBI lineage: Eukaryota > Metazoa > Arthropoda > Insecta > Coleoptera > Bothrideridae > Dastarcus > Dastarcus helophoroides. The sequence continues at coordinate 29,475,897 of CM053328.1, forward strand.
ATTGCAATTTGCTAAGGAAGAAGATGACATTGACCATTCAGTAGAAATCTCCAAAGAACAAAATTTAACCTCCAAACAAATTTTCAAAGCAATGTGTTTGCTTGACGAAGCTATGGAGATTTTTTTAAAAAACGATCCTGACAGCGGAAGGAGTTTTAAAGTGTTCCAGGCGGTAGCTAGGAATATCAATTGCTACAAGAAAATTTATTTTACGTTGGAAAAAAAAAGCTGTTCAGCAAACATTGGACCAATTTTTTGTGAAAGAATGCCGACTTACGACAACAGCCACTATGGACTCATCAGACAGTGACTAATTTTAATTTTGTATTTCATAAATTAATTGAATAGTTTATTTTGTTTTAATTGAATACATTTTTTTTGTTTTTTGTATGTATGTAATAAAATTTTATATTATTTCTGTTTTTGAAATGTTTACTTTGTTCAATGTTCTTTTTAAAAAGTAGTATTTCCGTAACCCTGGAACCTATCTTCGATCTTTACATGATTTGCTATAGAAAATCTTAATTTACTTTGCGTCGTTTTTTGAGAACGTAACCCCGACGCAAAATGAGGAATTGGTGTATCTTTAACAAATTGCTTTATAAGACTCAGTTTGATATAAAGGTGAAACATCAGATTCTTTCTTTCGACAAGTGACTGGTGTTGAATATTTAAATTACAAGGTTTCCATTCACGTCTTGGGAGCCAATTCGACTGCAACCAATGGTTCCCACAAGCTCTGTTGTTTCACATACACAAAAAAATAGGAATCCTTGATATATTCACGTTGTTGGCCAAGAAAAAAGCAGGAAGATCAATACATATGATGCATTGGTTCATGCGATATTGCAACAAATCAGTACCTCTTTTTGCGTTCATATCGTGCACGCAAACAAGTGAGTAACCTATTAGGACTTCATCAAATAAATTTCCATTGTGGAGGAGGACACACTTCAATCTTCAGCTTGAGTTACTGATGAAAAAGGTCATTCAGTTGCGTTTAAGGCAAAAATTTCCGACACTTCTATTAAATCTTTTATGTTAAGGCATTATACAATTCAATCATCACTAAATAAATTTCAAAAAAATTACAAAAAATCACTTTCTCTTGATCGAGAATAGAAGACCCAGTGGATATCCACATAACATGTAAAGAAAAAACTAGACGTGGCAGGAGAAAACTAACGACAGTTTTGAAATCAGTATGCCTATTTAATCCCAAACCAACTCAAAAACGAACTCAACTGAAATTATGTTCCAAATTGTTTCCCAGTGTTTTGAATCTCCAAGTAACGTTAGGATATCTTCTTCTGACTTCAATTACACTGAGTAAATATTTAAAACATTTTTGTCCATTATTAAAAACGTTCACAAGGGCCCCACAATTACCTTCTTGAAGTTCCTAATTCATTAGATTTCAACTGCCTCTTCTCTCTAATCAAGGTCTCGCTCACTAACGACTACTTCTATAAGTAAACAGCTAGTGCTATGTAGTATAAAGCTGCTCATCGTTTAGTTGTAATTGTCACCTGTACGAGATTCCAAACTCAAGGATAAATCAATTTCATAATGAAGCAAATAACCTCCAAAATTAACAGCGTTTCGCATGAGGCGTGTTTTTATTGGCATTGTCTCGCTTACCTCCCACAGTGTATTTCGAATTAACCAGAATTTACCAGAATTTTGCCAAGGTTTTTTTTCTAATATAGACAATTTTAGCTTACGGAGTAAATACGAATAATAATAATCAAATTAAAACACAATTTCAACAGTTATAGTATACACATTTATGCATATTCGATTTAAATTCAGGGGTAGGGGTAGTTTATCTCTCGCAAGTAGTTCAAAGGGGCGTTTTTTGGTAACGCGATACCATTCGTTTGTCCCCTATCTTTACTTTCTTAACGTACATAAAGAAGTTTTCACTTTAAAAATATATCGCAAGAAAATTAATCGCTGGGGTAATCTGTAAACTGTAAACATTGAGGTAAGAAAAATGTTCACGTGAAAAGCTGTTTAATTGTTATCGGTACTTCCCTCTGTTGAAATTATAATTCGGCAACAGTCATTTCCAGCCGAAGCGAAAGGTATTTAAAATTTATAACGATTTTGCGTGGCTATGCTTTGTATTCCGTTAAAGTGATTAATAATGTCGTTCTTTAAACGACAAAGCCTTGTCCACGCTAACGCTAAATACAATTACACTTTAATTACTTATTTGTCGCGCATGACGGTGGAACAACAAACCAAAGAGAAAAAGGATAGCAAAAGGCAGTGCATACATCACTTGAATTATTAAGCATCATGAAACGTGTAATGCAGCCCAAAACTAGAGGAGCCAGCACGAAGGTCGGTAACGCGCATGATATTTATACTCCGGTTTATCCTTTAATATTAATGTTTGTTAGGGCTTTATACGTGACTGGAGGGGATATTTGGGGAAATTCTTCAAAGCTTACGCCTCAGCTGTCTATCAAGGGGACGATATTTCCTCTCTTGCCAAAGATTTATCTCGACAATCCGCCTTTGTCATGTGTGGTTTAAATTAATGCCTATAGATAGCTCTATCGTCAGCTCACGTCACAAATTTGCCTCATCTATATTAGACACTTCAGACGCTATCGAAGGCCCACAATCACAGGCATAACGCTATCCCTTTATTTTTCTCTAATTTCGAAACTGTGACATAATAACACCAATTTCACGCAGAAGTTATCATAAATACTTTTCGCTTTATATCATAATCCAGGTGGATTGTTAGGAAGATTATCCCCTTTTTTTTAGTTCATGGAAATTTATTTTTGAACACTGTTACCAACCCTGCAATTTTAACTGTAGATTAACGGTTTTTGAAATTCTATCCCAGTTTTTAGTTTAATCCCCAAAATCTACAGTTGTTTACCTCTTTTATGTCCTGAATAAAATTGAACCTAAGCCTTTAAAATGAAAATATTAAATCTTTTCCTAAAACTGTGACTTCTGGCTGTCACTTCATAATTTCGACCATAATCTAAACATTTCAATTTTTCTAGAAGTTGAAGTTTTGACTTTATTTTTTATACATTTTTTTAATTCATGTTCTCAATATATCTAATTTCTGAAGATTAAATTCTAAAATTCAAGTTCTAGTTTTAACTCTCAAAATTTCAGTTATTGTTTTTAAACCTCTTTTAGTGTGTTTATTATTTCTCTAAAAAATTGCTTCTGAAATCCCAGTGTTTTGCTTAGGAAGTTTGGAGTTTCAAAGTTGGAAATTCAAGAAAGAAGTAAAATATTCCAGTTTAGGGTTAGCAATTAAAGTGGTACATTCAAATGTAAATTTGTTTCCCAAAATTTAAATACACAATTTTTTGTTTACCCTTAAATTTTTGGTTTTTCTGCAAACGTTGACTTTGTTCTCAAGATTTCGTTTTTAATCTCGAAATTAAATATTTTTTTTCACATTTCTTGGGTGTAAGTCTAAATTAAAAATATTCAAATTTTTTCCCACAAAATATGGACTTTTTTCTTGTCAGTATTTCGAGTTTATTTTGGAAATGATCTTTCTTTCCTCGAATTGTTGCGTTAAAGTTAGATTTATTATGAAACATCAGTTTCGATTTTTTTGCAGACTTTTTAGCTAAATTAGGAAAATAGTGATTATTTTTTTTTTAATTTTAATTCAAAATCTCAAAAAAATAGAAACTTTTGTGTAAATACTTCAAACCTCATTATCTACTCACGCTATGCAAAGCTCTAATTAGCCAACAGTAGAATGCTGTGCTCATGTTTGGAATTGAGCCCCAAAGCACACTTTAGCTTTTTTGGATTCAGTTCAAAGAAACGATTCGCCTAATTGATGGCCAAAGTTTGACCGATTCTCTCAAAACACTAGAGCACAGAAGGATGGTTGGTGACTTGTCTCTTTTCTACAAGTACTAGCATGGGAGATGTTCCCAGGAACTAATAGGATTGATCCCTGGAAAGAGCAAGAATTTTGCGGAGACTCTTTTTTCTATAGAACTTCCAAGCTATGGAACTCATTACTGAAAGAAATTTTCCCCAAAAATTAACACCTATCCTTGGTTAAAAAGGTTCATTGCCATCTTGTGCCAAGGACAAGTTCTTGAGGCATACAAAGCAGTCGGAAACCACAAACTCCTATGCGATTCAGCTTGACATAGTGAGGATTTTTGTCTACGGAGACTCTTTTTTCTATAGAACTTCCAAGCTATAACCCGTTACCGAAAGGAATTTTCCCCAAAAATTACAACCTATCCTTGTTTAAGAAGACGGTTCATCGCCATCTATCCTCGTTTCCGCATCTTACTCGCAGGGCTTTGAAGACATAATGTGGTTGCCCTTTGCGAGTAATTAAACTTTAAAAAAACTTAAAATTACTCTGTTAAAACTTCGAATGAATAAATCGAATTTATTGACACATTTTTTTTCGATTTCGTCTTTAATAGCACACATTTTCGATTTTATCTAGAAATATTATTTTTTTTGCAAACAGTTTAATATTCGAGTTTTATTAAAATTTCAGGCATAAACTTCTCATAAGCTTCAATTCGAATTACATTCAAAATTTCAATACAAGAGTTCAACTATAGATTAAAGTCCTAAACTTTGACAAAATAGTCATAATTTCTAGAAACAGTATAAGTTTTAACTTTGATGTAGTGATTTGCAAACCTTAGTTAAATAATGTAAGACAAAAGTCCAAAAAATCTTCCACTTTTTAACAAAAACTAGCAAAACTTTTACCTTTTTTAGTCGAATATTTGTGAAGATTTGTATTTCAATTTTTGAAGATAACCAAGGACCAGTCCGTTTCACCAAAATCAAACATTTTTAAATTAAAGTAAATACGTTGGGTGAACTTTTTTTACATAAATTTCAGATTATTTTGTTTAAATGTTGCATGCTTTTTAACATTTTTGAATTTTCATTTTGATTATTTTGTGTTTTGTGTTTTAACTTGATATTTCGAGTAAAAAATATTGAACTCTTTAAAAAAATCTAAATTTCCAGAAAAAAACATTACAGAAAAACCAGAATTTAAATTAAAAATATTTCAAAATTTCTACTTAAATTTTCACATTTAGAATATTTCAGAAGTTTTCAAATAGGAATATTTTAGATTTTTATTAAATTTTAGAGTTTCATGTCCTAAAAAGAAAAAACGACCCCCTTATAATCTTACTGTCGTGTCTGTCACAAAGAGGTTTTCCTCGAAAACTGTGTTAGTTTTCGATAATCTACGCCAATCCGCCACCCGAGAAAATATTTCATAATAAAATGGGAGGTTCATTTAGTCTTTGAAAAATCAAGTTTAAATTACTATATGTGTGAGGTACCATTTGAAAGAGCTACCTCTAAAGATCCTAAAATATATTTTTAATAATTTAACATTTTTTTAATGTGTCAGAAATGACCGTTAGCTCCCCTCCGTTCTACTAGGTTTCTAACGACAAAATTTAAATTTTAATAGCACTAGTAGATATTGGGCCATTGATTATTGGAAAACTACAGCTTTTTTTCGATGTCGTAGTAGTTGTTAAGAAAAAAAAATATTTTGAGGAAAAATAGATGCTTGCATTTCAGGGCTTTTTGACCCATAGTAATATTTCTTTTTTTTTTCAAATAAACAACTTGATTTGGCGGAAGGTTAGAATGCAGATTAAATTTGTCTTTCATTTTATTTCATTTAGGTGAGTATTTTTGAAATTAGGACCAATTCACGCAACTCAGTAATTACGGTTGAAATCGCGCTGAATTCAGCGCCATCCGAGGCGATCTCTAAAACTGTATTAGTCATCGATTTATGCAAATTACGAATGATTTTTTTTTATCTGAGACATTATCAACAAAGTTATCAGCTCCATAAATAGTTGAATTGATGGTAGAAAAAAGTGTGTACATAATTCTGAAAATAGACAATGTTTTTTTTTGCAATTATAACACAAAAAAATGTTGGTAAAATTTCAAATTCATTTATAAGTAAAAAAAGATTTAATTTGATTTATTGTCTGTTCACCACAGTAATTGATACGGAATACTAATTGTGCCAGCCCAACTCACTCGTGGCTGAATAAAGTTTTTTATAAAATGCAAAATTTTTAACTTTTTCTTATAATTTTGTGTAAATTTTGCATTTCTGTATATTTTTGTCCAAATGTATCGTTTTTTTTTCATTATTTTGAGAAACTTTCCTAAATCGAAAATTTGATCACTATATTTACTTACTTTAAGACCAAGTAGGTATTTAAAGTGGAAATTTTAAGTAAAAAAATCAAAATTTTAAGAATTTTAAGCTTAAAATAGAGTTTAAGAAATAAGTCGTAATTTTATTTTAAAAAAAAACAGGAATTTAAAAAATATTTGTTGAATTTTAAAGTTTAGTAATTTCAGGTTTAAACTCCGAACTTTGAGAAAAAACTCAAATTTTGAGAAAAATTTGAAACGTGGACCATTTTTTCTTCATGGTGAACTCTTATTGACCGGAAATATTATGTTGAATAAAATTAAAAAACCTGGACCATTTTTGTTAAAATTGTGGTTTTTAAACATTATTTTTCGAATTTCCGACATTAAAGTGGACATTTCGGGTTTTAAAGCCGAAAACAAAAAATGAATCGACAATTTAAATGAAGAATTCGAACTTCATATTTGGCACATATATCTGGACCTATAAAAAGCCTCATATCTCAAATAGCTTTGGGCCTTATAAAGTTTAAATCCAGTCCTGGGTTTTCTTGATGACTCTGGTCGATTTTTCGCATCAAAATTTCTAGATAGTAATAATGAACTGTAAAAGAAAACTGATGTAAAATCGCGAACAATGCGAAATATTTTTAAAAGATATGAATGCAAGTGATTATATTCATCAAGTATTTTTCGAAGACCCGTCGAACATTTTGAGTTTTGTGAATCTATGAGGGAAAGTGGGCTGCCGACGTATTTTTTTAACCACGTGTTGTTTACCGACCAATCATCTTTTTTCTTCACAGTCATCACCATTCTCAAAGAATTTTCAAAAATACGCACTTCAGAATTTCTGTAGGTACAGTGTACTACCCAGAGAAGTTAAATGTTGGTTCTGTTAGGAAATTTCAACGTTGGCACATTTTTCATAAACAACTTAACTACCGACAGATATTTTTAATACATTTAGCAATCCGGTTGTTTGATCATTGAACGTTAATTGAGTGGGCTCATGGTTATATTTTTTAGTACTGCTGATTTAGTTTTTCTTAGACCGGTTAATTATTTTTGCATAATGTATTTCTTATAATTGATGTTTTATTTTTCGTCAGACCGGGTAATTAAAGAAAGCAATATAAATTTGGATAATTATGCTGATAATAATATCTGAAAATTTATTGCCATTTAGTCCGACGACATTCATTCTCACACCGCACTTGCTGATTTTAATGTAATAAGTTGATAAGTGTGTTTGACGTAAATAATGTTTACTAAGAGAGGTTATTGCGAATCAGAAGCGCCTTGTTAAGGGTAATTTATGAGTAGATTTACCTTTCTTTTAAAAAGTGAAATAACATATTTTTTTGATTTTTTTATTAAAGCTTTTCAATATGCTATTAAAATTAATGATATTATTACCCTGCATGGTGAAAAGACACTTTAAAGTTTAAAAATTATTAAATAAATAAAATATATGATAAAATTGTTGATTTGTATTTAACAATATTATCAAAAAATGGAGCCCTACCCTTTGTAGTTTCAAACTGTATTATATGCTTTCAAAATATGCTTTATGTATGTTTGAAACGTCATTAGGACATAATATATTGTGTTTTACCTTTAGGCGAAGCTAAAAATTTTCGAAAAGATATTTCTGTGCAAACACAACTTTTCAAATTATTACGCTCCGCAGGAATTTCGGTAAACAATACGCCCTATCGTTCTGCAGATGAACCACTTCAAAATAAACTTCTCCAAGTGAAACAAATCAGGCAACTCTTGGTAGAGAAACAGATCACTAATTGCAGTATCGATTTCGCTCTGCCACGGCAGCGTTCAAGCACACATAATTTACTCGAAGATATTGCTTTCAAGGAACGGATCTCCGATGTAGTAAGCGAAAGCAAAAACCTAAAAATTCGACAAAAAATTCTATACATTTAAGGGGCATCAAAAAGAGCTGACGCGAAATTAATTATTTTTTGTCGGTTATAGAGTGGGAGGATTAAAAAAAACTATAAATGTATCAATGAGTAACGAAAAATTCGAAATGCTTGAAAACTAACTGGTATAAACAAATTGTAGAATTTTTACGTGCTGTATGTACGTATAGGGAGGCTTTTGACTAATAATTAAGTTTCATTTTACGAAATATTATTTCTGTATTTTAAGACGGAAATACAGTATTGAACATCCGCAGTATTGACTGTCCTTGTGTACCGAATTCATAACAAAGTGGTAGCTTTGGCACGCGTGTCATAGACTCGCCATCATTGATAATATTACACCTAAATGTTATTTACTTTTTAAAAGAATTAGTTGGTTTGTTTTAGCTGTAGTAAAATTACTAGAGAGATTATTTTCATTTGAGTTGCAATATAAAATTACAGTTCCTTTTTGCACACAGTAAAAGTAGTTTTTCGTGAATTGACCTAAAGTTGTAATTATTGGTTTTACGAACAATTTGCATAGTAAACAAATTATCATGCAAAATAAAACGAGATATTTTCCCAGTGAAAGAAAATAAAATTTAGGAACATAATTACTTTGACCTAATAAGAAATCCAATAAGTATTCTTCGAGTTGTTGGCACGAAAAGCAACAGAAAGCACCAGACGACTCCTTAACTAACTGAGCTAATACTCCACAATTTGAATTTTTTGCTCCATACACTTGTCTTCAACGTTTTCATTTCGGTCGTAAGATCCTCTTAGGCTTTAGGCTTAGAATTTTTTTTTTCTATGTGACCTATTACATTGAACGCTATCGTATATGTATTGAACGGAAGGGTGACTACATGGAGTTAATTTTGTGCTGATAAATTTTACAAAGCCAAATCCAATTCGTTTTTTATTTTAATGTATATTTAAATAACAAGTCGATAACATGCATTATTATTTCATGTGCTCTCGAAACCGAAATAACAGTGAACGCAATGGGGTTGTTACAGAATTGGAATTTCTTGTATAATTCTGCCTCAGCGAGGGCCACAAGATGGATTACATTCATTCATTAATGGAAAAGTTAGAAGGAATCCCCTAAACATTGCATTATCTTCATCTAAAAAGCTTTTGTCGAGTTTTAAAAGTCAATTTTGAGAATATTACAGTACATCTCGTCTTAATTAGTAATATTACAAGTACAAATAGTAACTTCCTTTATCACGTCTCATAAATACTGAAAACATGAAAAGTGAATTTGTGGGGAAAATGCTTACTTATTAATGATGGCAGAACCCCAAGAGTACATATCTTGTTTCTAAGAACAGAACAGCACAACTTCCAAACCATACTTTTATATAAGTTTCTCATAAATAACTTCTAAATGTCGAAATCACGTTACAAATCATGATTAAAATAAAAAAGTTTTCAATTAAATAATTCCTCTTAGTCCTATACAGGTTTATAACAGGTTTATAAAAAAGTTTTTAATTTAATAATTCCTCTTAGTCCCATACAGGTTTATACCACCATACAAATTCCTAACTACATACTTATAGAGCTTCCTAAGCCGAAGAGATCAAATCCTAACTAAACCAATCATACAGGATATACTTCTCCCGGGATTGGACCGTGTCAAAACTACTAAAAGTGTTCGACGTTTCGCCCACCATCGTAGGGAGCTTTTTCAGAAACAAAGAAAAGAAAAAATAAATGAAATGAGGGAATACGCAAAAATGAAAGAATGAAAGGGCCAATTTCAAAACATCAGAGCACGGTAAATCAGAATGTCCACCATACCAGAGGCGAAACTCTTCTGAATTGAAAATTGGTACAAAGGATAAGAAATTTTAGACAAAAGAGCATGGTAACTAAGTATGTCCACCATACCAGAGGCGAAACTCTTCTGTGACTCTGGCCTTGGAAGCCTTTGCTATCATAAACCAATCATAATGGAGAATTAGTCAATTTCCTAGCAAATGATAATTTAGAAGGGTCGTCGGGGATTAACCTGGTTTTCGAACAATTTAATGATTTTTCATAATATCGCAGAAGTCACAATAATATGCCAGAAACAAAACAAATATATGCTACAAAGCAAATGTAATTGTTCAGAATAACCCCCAGAATGTTGATTAGCAGAACGATTTTAGTTCGTTTCATAGTTTGTCATTTAATGTGAAGCTTTGTTAAACATTATTGCGGCATCAGTTGTCAATCGTCTTACCTGACGGTTATCAGACCAATGGTTACGTACGCCTCGTTAGTATGGTGGGCAAAAGCAAAAGAAAAGACAGCACAAGATAAACTTGCAAAAGTACAACGTTTAGCATGTCTTGGAATTACAGAAGCAATGAAAATCTGCAGCTCTGGAAGTCATGCTGAATTTCTCCTCTTTACATCTACTGATAAAGAAGGAGGCAATTCTGGGGGCTTTAAGGCTGGTTCAGGCAGTAGATGTGAAGGAAGGAGACTCAAAGAATTTGTGTCATCGGCAACGATAAAATGGTTGATGCAATACAAACCAGGTTGGAGTACGAACATTCATTTGAAGTGGTCATAAATGATGACCACTAAACCAAAAACCTAAACTACCGCAAGGATCACTTTTCTGGTACAAGGATGGGTCAAAAAACAGCAGAAGGAGTTGGGGTCGCCGTATGTGGCTGAAGATATAGGTTGGCAAAAGCCTTAGGTCAAACTCCCACAATTTTCCAGGCAGAAGTACATGACATAGAACTATGCACTCGGGAATGTCTATCGAAAGACTTACGAGGAGCAAGGATCTATATTTGTGCAGACAGTCAAGCTGTGATTCAAACACTGAGTAGTTTTACTGTCAAATTTATACTACTGTGGGACTGTCTACAACTACTTAAACAGTTGGCTGCCCGCAACAAGTTAACCTTGATGTAGGTGCCAACACACATAGGTATTGAAGGAAATAAGATTGCCGATCGCCTAGCCAGAGAAGGTGCAGCATCCCGATTTCTTGGACCGAAACCGTACTTTGGTACAGCAAAATGGCATATAAGAAATGAAGTCCACAAATGGAAAGAGAAACAAAAAGAATCCCACTGGAAATTAACTTCAGGCCAAACCATGCGAAAAAGCTTATCACATATTCGCTTTCCAAGACGAAGGAACTTTTCGACCTCAGTAAACCGGAGTTAAGGTGAATAACAAGCCTTCTGGCAGGACGCTGCGCGCTAAGATGCCATCTCAAAAAGATAGGCAAAGCAGAGTCAGAGACTTGCCGCTTCTGCAACGAAACCAAAGAAAATGCAGAACAATTACTTTGCTCGTGCAAAGCACTACTTCAGACTACTTCACTTGGAACAGGTACAAGCTACACCTACAAAGAGAAGTAAAATTTCTCCTAGAAAAATCCTAGGCTTTTATAAAAGCTTGGGAATTGAGGAACAATATATATCGGGGTTTATCACAATAGATCTTTAAGGCCGCAGTAATGAGAGGAATGTATATATCCTGTCCGACCCATATCATATCTACTCTAATCCAGCAATTGAAACTTAGGAATAAGATCATGTTCGTTTCTCAAAAATCATTTTCTTTTGGAATATTTGTCATGGCTGAATTAGAGTATTCCCTTGTCATGCAGTTGTGAGCTACGTTTAAAGTTTCAAGTCTCTAGCCCATCGGAGAGTTGGTTTAAAATCGATTGCAAAAGTACCAAACAGACATCAGACATCGATGCAAATCATCAAGTCATTTCGCCAAGTTAAAGAGGTAAAAAATGTTGCTTTGACTTTTCTTGTACCTTTCCGTTTGAAACGGTGTAGGCAACATCTGGTGCATTTTCAGTAAGAGTTTAAAATTTGAGAAAATCCACTCTTCTAAATTTGAGTTTACAAACTGAATTTAATTTTGAAAATCGTAATTCAAAGACTTGTTTGAAATCGAACTTAACACCATTTGTTGGTGCAGTTTATATCAAGTCATTGTAAGTTCGGAATCCCCACAAATTAACCATTCGGGAACATAAATTGCCTTTAGTGTATCTTAACTGCCTCATGAGCGTCGCAAATGATTCGTTGTGGATTTATCAGACTGTTAAATTAAGTTTGCCATGCCATGCCAAAGACATAAATAAAAGATTGGTAGGTCATTAATAGTACCTTCACAAACCAAAATACGCAAGCATTAAGGACAGACCAACTCTAATAGAAAGTTTAATTACAAAGGGAAAACGTTGCATTCGAAGACAAGCAAAATTAAAACCTTTAATCCACGAGCAGTAATGTTGGCACCGTGTGACGAACTGTGCCATTAATTACATTAAACCGACCTGATCACGTGGTTACGGCTGCAACATCGAACTCCAGTAAATCCAGAGATTTATGCCGTGTCGCACCACGTAAAGCTCATATTCTGTGGGAGCATCTGGTAAGTTCATAGAATTTTACTTCTCAAGTATTAATTTATCAGGCACTGTCTAGTTAGCCTCCTAAACTTAACTTTTTGGTTTCCTTTTTACTCTTGTTTATGGCTTAGTGATGTTCTTCCTTAATTATTAGGGGAAGTAAGTAAAGATAAAAATATTTAAATAATGCCATTTCGCATAAAAAATGAGAATGAAAATGTTTCAGAACTTATAAGCATTTACACAGAAAACCTTTTTACAGTCGCACTGTTTTGTCCTTGGAAATTATTACATCATATTGATTTTAATAATCTTTTTCGTTGCTTTTGCCTTCACCTAAATTTTTAAAACTTTTTCCCTGTTAAAGACATTTTTAATATTTATATTTACCCCAAAATAGCCTCTTAATTTACCATGGCGATGATCTGGCTGTTTTGAGGCAAATTTTTTTTGTTTGTTTGGAATTTCAGGTTAACACTGTTAACAAAAGTCGAAAACGCTTTCAACCAGTTTTTAACAAGTTTTAGGTCAGAAACTAGCGATTCATCACTTTTATAATATTTTAGAAGAAGTCCCGGAAAAACATGAAACCTGTAGAATCAAATAGTATAAAAAAATGAAAATTCAAGTTTAAACTGATAATTTTAAGTTCAAAACTAAAACTTCGCAAAAAAATCCTAAATTTTTAATTTCAAGTAGAAGTAAAAAATAAACATTTTCAGTCAAAACACAAAATCCTAAGAAAAATTATCTGCTTATGTGGCAGTTTACTGACTTTGTCGATCGAGCCACTCATCCCCCAACAGACCAACGACAGTTCTGCAGCAATCCCAGTAAAAATAAATACTAGTATTCCCTACCAATTCACGAAATTACGTCGATATCATAATATCTAATCACCATTAATTAACTGAAAACCTGTAAAAGCTCAACTTTATGAAACCAAACAAGTCAAATGCAAATATTTATTAGCGGAAGAGCAAGCAATTTGTTATTTATTGCCTTAATAACCCTCTGACAACATCGATTTATGCAATATGTCAACCACAAGCATTGTAGTTAGTGTATATGCCAACACTACCACTCCAATCTTAAAGTTAAATTAACATCTAGTAGCTGTGGGCTTAAACTGGCAATATTACGGTGAAGGTTATTGACGTTACTTCTCGAAAACCGAGCAGATAATGCGAGATATTCCGGATAAGCAAACTCCTTCTGCTGAAGATAAAGGGAGGATAAGACGAGCTATGTACTCAAACGGAGTGAATATGAACCACAATTTAGCTTCTGGACAATGCAAATTAACAATGGAACACAAGCAGGTGGAAATAACATAATAAAAGGAAACTGGCTAGAAATTGTGTATCAGTTTTAAGTAGTCCCTCTCGTCCGATTTGCAAGAACAAACTGAGTTCAAAATATCCATAAGTAAGTAAAATAAAGAATCTATCCGTAGCAGAGGAGACACCTGCACTACTGTGAGAGATTACTTGGTTCTAAGTAAACCGTTGGTTTATTGACGAATCACTAATAAACTAATAAATGCAGAGTATGGAATATAAATTTCTAAATTAATTATAATGCAATAAATACGTTCCCCGGTAAAAGTTCGAAATAGCAAAAAGAAAATGTTACAACATATGATGCTACTTGTTGGCGATGAAAAATTGTACTATTTATTGTTCTGTAAACATAATTAACGACCTGAGTTACTACTTCCTACTAATTGGAAGGCAAAAGCGGATCCGGAACTTCATCTCCACATTAGCACAGCCTCGAGCTCCCCAAATAGACCTCCATGTGTTCGTCAGAAAGAATAACAGAAACAAGAATTCGCCGCTCATAAGCACCGAATGCTTATTAGTAACAAACATTTGGAATACACAATTGTTACATACGCTTAGGGCCCGAAAACAGGCCTTCGAACCGCTATTTTTTTCATTCCGGTTTTCGATTTTCGTTCCGGCAAAAAAATTATATCGGTTCAGTTCCGGTTTTCGTTCCGACGAAAATAACGGTTTTTTTCGGTTTTCGGTTCAACTTCGGATCACTCATTTTTTTGATTTTTAAAAGTTTTTCGAAAAATTAATTTTTAATCATAATTTAGAAAACGTGATCTTTTTTCTCTAACATTACAACACGTAACTACTCTGACCTTGCCTAAAATTGAATAAAAATATTTTTTATTATTCAAGTTTAAAAATTTCATGCTGGAACTTTGAATTTTGAGTTCAATTTGAGTTCAAATTTTAAGAAATACCTAAACTTTATAAAACAACTAAATCGGAGTTTTGGGTTTAGATATTTCAAATTTAAACTCAGAATTTTCATAAAAATTTTAAATTATATATGCTAGAGTTGAAAACTTCTAGAATATACCAACTTTGGCGATTAAAATCGAAAATTTGAGAGATCTTTTTCCTTCATAATTTTGGTTCTCTGTCGAAGTTTTGAATTTGACTCGCTTTTTCTAATAAAATTGATTTTTACTGTTTCGCCTTTGTTTTCTAGAACTCTCGAAATTATAAAATAAAAAGTTTTGGATTAAGATTTTGCGGGACGATCATAATTTCAAAAAAAGAACTTCAAATTTATTTAAAAAAAAAAAGAGTTTTCAACATTTTTACCCTAATTTAGAAGTCTTGACTTTAAACCCAAATATTCGATTTTTTCTCGACATGTTTCTGAAAACTTCAAAATTTCCATAAAAAGTAAAATTTTTCAGAAAGTTTTGTTGAATGTATTTACATTTTTTAGATATTTTAACTTTTTTTCTGAAGTCTTAAATTTAAACTTTTACGTATTTTTTATTTTTCTAAAATTTCAACTTTAATCAAAAGTTAGTCTTTCTCTAGCAACCTCCTAACCCTTTTTATCGACATGTTGACGTTTATACTTTAATTATATACATTTATTCTCGAAAATAAGAGCTGAGACTTGTGACTATAAAAAATTGACAAATATAAGTTTTTTGAAATTTTCTAATATTCGACTTTTACTTCGAAAGCTCAAAATTTTCAGGACTCGAAATTTTGAGATTAATTTTGAAAACTTGTTTGTCATAAATTTAGTTTGTTTTTCCTCAAAACTTGGACTTTTTTAAAAATGTTGTCTTTTTTCTTGAAATTTGGATATTTTTTTGAGATTTTGAATTAATATTCAAAATAAAAAAATAACATAAAAGTTTTAAATTAAAATCAGCACTTTTGCGTTTAAAATCTTACTTCTGCTAACATTTAAGAATAAAGGTAAAAAATTCCCCAAAATGTGCAACCTCAATTATTTCCAAACTTAAATTTTTTATGAAGAAATTGAAATTTTAAGATCAACGACAAATTTTCTGAATAAATAAACGCAAATTTCAATTTTAAAGACGAGATTTTACAAATAATTTCAGCTGTAGCTAAAAAGTTTGTGAATAAATTTAACATTTTTAGAACGGATTTTTGACACAAAAGTGCAAGGAGCAAAGGGCTGAACTTGCAAGGAGCCAAACTTTTGAATTTATACCAGAAATTTAGCGAAATCTATTACCTAATATTGTTACGGGCTTTATCGGTTCGAATTGATTACCAGGTGTGAGTAATACCCATTTTATTACCAAATTAACTCGGCACACTTCAACTGAACAGTAACTCACTGACTTCTAACTGACTGACTCGAGGGAAAGCTGACCGCCTCTTATAGTTTTGGCCCCCGGCTTCTAGAACTTTTCGGCAGATAAGGCTTATCGTTTACCGAAATTTCTGGAACGCTTATCTGCCATTTGTTTCGTCATCGCGGCCGCTTTCCCCTTATCAGATCCTTCTAGAAACTTTTTTTATTTACAAAATTCTACCATTCTATTCTAAATCCTATTTCATTTATTTACATTGCGTTACAATGTTTAAAGGAACACACAATTTTGACTTTTAAATTATAAACAAATCGCATTTTTGAGGCTAAATTCGAAATATTGAAAAAAAAAGTTTTCAGAATAAAAATTACTATTCTAACATAAAAAATCATTGCACGGAAATTATACATTTTTTAACATGTCACCATTTCAAGATTACTGTGAAAATATTGACCCCAATTCCAAGATCTCGGTTTTAAATCGGAATATCATTTTGGATTTTATGCTGAAATATTGACTTGAAATTTAAAAATTTCTAGCTTAAACTTGAAAATGCGAAATTTTAGCAAACATTTTGAGAAAAAATCATATCCTGGAATTTTTGAAAGATTTAGGAAGTCGGCATCAGGAATTTAAATTTGGGATTTCGAAACAAAATTAGAATACTAAAATCAAATTTGAAGGAAAAAATTCACGAAAAATCGAAAATTTAACTAATAACTTCAAAAATAGAGATATCAAATGAGAAAAAGAAAATTGAAATTTAAAGAAAGAAGTAAATTTAGAATTAAAAAATAAAAATCCAGAAAAACTCGAATTTGCAAAAAAATTGTAAGAAAAACCGAGTCTTTCTAGCTTGAATGAAAAATACGCTACTACTTTATTCCACAGATACAACACAGAAATTTTTTTTTATTTTAAACTCGAAATTTTAGGAGAAGAAAAGAAATATTTAGAATAATTTCCAGATAAAAGTTCAAATTTCAAGAAAAAGTCAAAAATCTTGAAAAAAGATTCAAGTGAAAACCTAATATTTTAATTTGGGTTGAAATTTT